>CM038146.1:98267682-98780182 GCA_021437245.1 Aegilops speltoides
ATAAAGAGTTAATGGCAATTGGTGGCAGAAAGCTTTTCAAGTGGTTTTGCAAGCCAGCCAGTGGCAGTAAAGGTAGTAAACATATTATTAGACCTAGGAAAATCAGAACTCGTCGAACAGAAGAACCGTTTTGGAGGAGTATCGTATCGGTAGGCACAGATCATTGGTATTGGATGTATCGTTAGGTTGTGCCGAGTCAAATCAGCGGAGCTTATTTTTTTCCGTTGCAGAAAAGAGATCCCTTACCCTTTCTTTAGAAAATGATGAATATGAAGTCCAGGAGGCCGCGGGTACTATTTTTGCAAGAGACTTGTTGTAAATTCCTTAACTTAAGAAAGAAAAAAGAATAAAAACACAGATACATAACATAAAAAAAAGAATAAATAAGACGAGATTCGACCTCCCCCTACATATTTAATTTCTTCTCCTATACAAAAACTAGCAAGACCCACTCCATTGGTAATTCCATCAATAACACCCTTATCAAAAAACTCCGTTAGTTCGGTTAACCCTCTTATACCGAGGGTAAAGACCCTAGTATAGAAAATATCTATATAGCCACGATTATATGACCAACTGTATATATTTTTTTACTTGATCTAAAATAGTAGTAGGCACTTCTAGGCCCTTCTGCTCATTGGATCACTCCGAAGAGCTTGGTACGGACCCTCTGCCATCCATTGCAGCAGAGCCGTTTCATGAGCGGGGGGGCTAAGCGCAGTTCTTTGAATCAAAGGTTTCATGAAATCGAAACCAATGCATTGTACGACTCTCCACCCCCTTTTCCTCCCTCATGAAATCCTAATTTCCCACAATGAAATTCGATTTCGTTCATGTCGTGATTGGCAAACGGCATTACGAGATCCGGACTGGTAAAACATGGGTGCCCAATTTGCTTTTCCGTGCTCCGCCTTAGTGCCCTTATGAAGGCGGCGGGGAGTCCTTAGCCTTTGAACCAAACTCTAGGGAACGCTCAATTGCCTGAGACGATTTGCGTTGAAGCCTGTATTTACAAGAAAGTGAGTGGGAGCACTACAGCCTTTCTGATAAGTATATGTGAATGCCATATTGTTGATCGGAAATGATGTAGAATTTTCTGGAAAGCATAAATGAGTGTTTGGAAGGAGTTTTTCACAGAAAGACCTCGGTGAAGCTTCTTACATATTGGGCATCAAGATCTATAGAGATAGATCAAGACGCTTGATGAGATTTTTCAATGAGTAGATACCTTGACAAGATTTTTGAAGTAGTTCAAAATGGAACCGTCAAAGAAGGAGTTCTTGCCTGTATTGCAAGGTGTAAAGCTGAGTAAAGACTCAAAACCCGACCTCGGCAGAAATAGAAAGAGAATGAAAAGTCATTCACTATGCCTCAGTCATAGGTTCTATAAAGTATGCTATGCTGTGTACCATACCTATTGTGTACCTCACCATGAGTTTGGCAAGAGGGTACAATAGTGATCCAGGAGTGGATCACTAGGCAGCGGTCAAATTATCCTTAGTGGAATAAGGATATATTTCTTGGTTATGGAGGTGACAAAAAGTTCATCGTAAAGGGTTACGTCGATGCAAGCTTTGACATGGATCCGTATGACTCTAAGTCTTAATCTAGATACATATTAAAAGTGGGAGCAATTAGCTAGAGTAGCTCCGTGCAGAGTATTGTAGACATAGAAATTTGCAAAATACATACGAATCTGAATATGGTAGACCCATTGACTAAACCTCTCTAACAAGAAAAACATGATCACACCTTAGTACTCTTTGGGTGTTAATCGCATAGCAATGTGAACTAGATTATTGACTCTAGTAAACCCTTTGGGTGTTAGTCACATGGCGATCTGGACTAATCACATAAAAATGTGAACTATTAGTGTTAAATCACATGGCGCTCGGAACTAGATTATTGACTCTAGAGCAAGTGGGAGACTAAAGAAAATATGCCCTAGAGGCAATAATAAAGTTGTTATTTATGTTTCCTTATATCATGATAAATGTTTATTATTCATGCTAGAATTGTATTAACCGGAAACTTAGTACATGTGTGAATACATAGACAAATAGAGTGTCCCTAGTATGCCTCTACTAGACTAGCTCGTTAATCAAAGATGGTTAAGTTTCCTAGCCATAGACATGTTTGTCATTTGATGAACCGGATCACATCATTAGAGAATGATGTGATGGACAAGACCCATCCGTTAGCTTAGCACTATGATCGTTTAGTTTATTGCTATTTCTTTCATCATGACTTATACATGTTCCTCTGACTATGAGATTATGCAACTCCCGAATACCGGAGGAACACCTTGCATGCTATCAAACATCACAACATAACTGGGTGATTATAAAGATGCTCTACAAGTGTCGCCAAAGGTGTTTGTTGGGTTGGCATAGATCGAGATTATGATTTGCCACTCCGTGTATCGGAGAGGTATCTCTAGGCCCTCTCGGTAATGCACATCACTTTAAGCCTTGCAAGCAATGCGACTAATGAGTTAGTTATGATATGATGCATAACGGAACGAGTAAAGAGACTTGCCGGTAACGAGATTGAACTAGGTATGATGATACCGACGATCGAATCTTGGGCAAGTAACATACCGATGACAAAGGGAACAACATATGTTGTTATGCGGTTTGACCGATAAAGATCTCGTAGAATACGTAGGAGATAATATGAGCATCCAGGTTCCACTATTGGTTATTAACCGGAGATGTGTCTCGGTCATGTCTACATAGTTCTCGAACCTGTAGGGTCCGCACGCTTAACGTTCGATGACGATTTGTATTATGAGTTATGTGATTTGATGACCGAAGTTTGTTCGGAGTCCCGGATGAGATCGCGGACATGACGAGGAGTCTCGAAATGCTCGAGAGGTAAAGATTCATATATTGGAAGGTTGCATTCGGACATCGGAATGGTTCCGAGTGATTCGAGCATTTTTCCGGAGTACCGTGAGGTTACCGAAACCCCCCGGGGAAAGATATGGGCCTTATGGGCCATAGGAGGTAGGCTAACCAACCCACAAGGGGCTGGTGCGCCCCCTGATGGATTCATGTACCTAGGGTAGGGTCATAGGCCTGACCTAAACGTCCTACCCAAGGACACCCTTAGAAGAGATCACCTTCCAGTCGACCAACGAGGAACCCACTCGATTGACTAGAAGGACTCGACCATGGAGACTCACTCGACCATGATGATACACTCGACCACCAGAAGGTCAGAAGGAACTCCGCAACGCAACGGCCTGTAATTGAATAGACTTAATGATAGTTAAGGCACTTTATGAGGCGTTACAAGATGCCTGTGCTTAATGTACTTTAACCCCTCCATTATGTGGGCTGGCTGGGGTCCTGGCGCACTCTATATAAGCCACCCCCCTCCACAGGCAGAGGGGTTCGCACTCTTGTAACACTTATACTTATAATCCACTCGACCGCCTCAGGGCACCGAGACGTAGGGCTTTTACTTCCTCCGAGAAGGGCCTGAACTCGTACATCGCTTGTGTTTACAACCTCTCCATAGCTAGGACCTTGCCTCTCCATACCTACCCCCACTCTACTGTCAGACTTAGAACCACGATAGTTGGCGCCCACCGTGGGGCAGCTGTTTTAGCGATTTGTGGAGAAGTTGCGGTACTTCCGAGTACTTTCATCATGATGACTGCTGGAGTTTTGGTCGAGGGGCGCGAGATCCGTCTCGGTGCTCTCACCTTTGTCATTGACGACTCCGCATGGCTCCAGGAGGCTCCACTCGACATCGAGGCGCTCCCCGTCCGCGGTGCGACGCACTTTCGCGCATGTGTCCGCGGCGTTCTGCTGCAGCAACCGTCGACCCCGTATCGGTCGACTCCTTTATCGGCCACCCGTCCGGTCTCCCACCAGCGCAAGCGCTCTGGTCGGTCGAGACTTCAGCGGTGGGTGAAGCACACGGTGGCTCGCCAGACAGCCACCGCCCAGGTCGCGGCAATTGAGCCCGACGAGTCCCTCTACGGCTTGTTCGATCTGTCGACTGGCTCCGTAGAGACTGCATCCAAATGCGATAGCAGTGATCTAGCGGCGGAAATCCTCATGGTCGACGGCCCCCGCAGTCCTCCCGGCTTCGCCCATGGGGGCGGAGCGGGCGGTGGAGGTGACCCCGCACAAGACCACGAAGAGTACCAGCCCGAGACACTCGACTCTGCAGAGAGAAGAGCCGCCCGCAGAACATGGATGCCACGCATACTCCCATCGCGGGAGAAACCCTCGAGGCTCGCGCCTTGGAGGAGGCACGTTTGGCCAATGTCGCTGAACGCGCTCGCTTGGAGAACCTTGGCGAGCACTTTCGATGGCGCAGCGCAACGAAGTTCCGAAGCTAGTCGACGTCGACTCTTCCCACCGACTCAGTCGGAAGCTGGGAGGGGCTTGATGCAGATCAGAGATTTACTCCGAGCAGCAGGAGACCAGAACTCAGCCGTGTCGCAGTCGCGCAACAGAATTCACGATCGATCCGTCGCTGCGAATCTGTTCGATCGACTCCAGATCCCCAGATCGCCTCCGCGGCGGGAAGGGCGCGACAACCGGCGAGATCAGTATGGAGACCGACACGACCGGGATGACAGGCGTCGAGTGCCCGTTTCCCCTCCGAGGGAAGGGTCTTACGCTCCTTGGCGGCAGGATGACAGGCGTCAGTTCAGTACGGGGCGAAGAGCTCCAGTCGACCCCAGAGAACCAGGTTTCGACGCGCGATCCATTATCGTGCAAGGCTTGGTCGACCGGAACAGAGCCCATCGAGGTGGACCGAGAGAGATGCACCCACGCGATTGAGTGCACGTTTACGGTCGAGTGTTTTAGCGAGGCTATCGAGCCGCGATGATCCCCCAATTTCAGGTTGGCAGCGAGTCAACAAATTCCTTTGGGAGTCCAAGCACGAAACTTGGCTCAAGATTACCGAGTGGCTGTTCAGATTGGTGGTGGGAATGACGAGGTGGCCATGAAGCACTTGGCCCTCATGTTGGAAGGTTACGCCAGGCATGGCTGAATCGATTACCTCCTAGCAGTATATACACTTGGGAAGATTTGTCCCGAGTGTTCGTCGAGACTTTGAAGGAACACGCAAGTTTAACGGCTGGCTTGACAGAGCTGCAAGTCTGTGTGCGAAGACCAATGAGACTCTCCGAGAGTACATTCAGAGGTGGATCTCTCGCACCATCTTGTGGAAAATGTGTCGGACCATCGGGCGGTTTGCGCGCCGAAGATGGCGTCAAGAACGAGAATTGAGTCTGAAGTTTGGTCGAACCAGCGACATGACCTTGAGTCGAATGATGGAGATTGCTACTAAGCACGCATAACGGCGAGGAAGAGGACCGACTCAAGCGGCAAGTACAAGCCAAGTCAGTCGGAGAAGGGAAATTCGATCGGAAGCGAAGCGGAAAGCCGAGCCAGCAGCTCCTGGAGAGGCTCTGGCCGTGACTCAGGGAAGTTCAAGGGGAAGCCAAAAGGATCCTGGAATCCTAAGAAAGTAAAGGATAAAGAAGGAAACGACGTGATGGATATGCCATGTCATATTCACACGAAGAAAGACGAAGAGGGCAACATCATTTACCCAAAGCACACCACTGCCAAAGGTCGACTCTGATCCAGCGGTTTAGGGAAAACAGTCTAAGGACAAGGAGAAGGAGCCGACAAGGCGGAGACAAAGAGGACGGTGAGGAAGAATATCCGCATGTCAGCTCCACTCGATGATCTTCGCCGATGTGGAAAGCAAGAGTCGATCGAAAGTCATTAACCGTGAGGTAAACATGGTTGCTCCAGCAAAACCAAGTTATGTGAGATGGTCCCAAACACCCATCACATTCGACCAATCGATCACGACTCACATTGCCACCCACGGGAGGCAAGCTTTGGTGGTCGATCCGGTTGTCGAAGGCACTCGACCGATGAAAGTCTTGATGGACGGTGGTAGTGGGCTGAACTTGTTGTATGCGGACACACCTTGAAAGGAATGGGCATCCCGATGTCGGTCGAGCGCCAAACAACATGAGTTTCCATGGAGTCATACCAGGAAGAAGGCCAACTCACTCGCCAAATAGCTCGGGCGTGGTTTTGGTGATTCCAAGCATTTTCGCAAGGAAAAGTTGACCTTTGAGGTCGTGGATTTTCAGAGTGCGTATCCGCCATTTTGGGAGGCCCGCTTATGCACGGTTCATGGCTCGACCATGTTACGTGTACCTCAAACTGAAAATGCCAGGTCCCAAAGGGTGATCACCATCACGGTGATCGGAAAAAGCGAAGAGTGCTTTCGGAAGGGCTCAAGATTGCCGATTTCGTGTGACAATGGTCGAGTTCAAGAGTACAAGCAAAACGCAGATCCGAGTGATTTGTTGCGATCCAAGAAACCCGCCACAGAATTTGCATTTCAGTCGTCTGGTGAGACGAAGCTAGTTCACATCCACCCGACTGACCCCAATGCAGCCCCGACCCACATCTCCACGACACTCGACCCGAAATAGGAAGAAGCGCTCATCCGGTTCCTCTGTGAGAAGCGGGACATTTTGCATGGAAGCCGGTGACATGCGAGGTGTTCAGGGGATGGCTGAGCATCGCCTCGAGTCGACAAATCAGCAAAACCAGTCAAAGAGCATCTTCGGCGGTCCGCCGTTCAGAAGAGAAAAGCTATTGGTGAGGAAGTGGCTCGACTGTTGGCGGCAGGATTTATCCGAGAGATATACCACTCCTAGTGGCTCGCTAATGTCGTCATGGTTCCCAAGAAGGACAACTCACTCCGCATGTGCATTGATTTCAAGCACATCAATCGGGCCTGCCCAAAAGATCATTTTCCTCTCCCTCGCATAGATCTGTTGACTCGACCGCGGGATGTGAGAGATTGTCTTTTCTAGACGCATATTCCGGGTATCATCAGATCCGTCTGTATGGACCCGACGAAATAAAAACAGCTTTCATCACTCCATTCGGGTGCTTCGCTATATCACCATGCCATTCGCCTCAAGAATGCGGAGCCACATTTATGCGAATGATTCAGAAGTGTCTTCTCACTCAAATCAGTCGGAATGTGGAAGCGTATATGGATGATATCGTCGTTAAGTTGCGAAAAGGTTCCGACCTGCTTGCTGACCTCGCCAAAACATTTGCCAACCTCGGAAGTGCGATATCAAGCTCAATCCGTCAAAGTGCACATTCGGAGTTCCTGGTGGAAAATTACCGGTTTTCTCATTTCGAGCGAGGATCGATGCTAATCGAGAGAAGATCGGCACTATTCTCCGAATGAAACGCATACGTGCGAGTGCACGGCGTCGAAGCTTCTTGGATGCTTGGCGCATTAAGTCGATTCATCTCACGACTCGGTGAAAAGGCATTGCCTCTTTACCGACTGATGAAGAAGGCCAACAAGTTCGAGTGGACTCGAAGCTGATGCAGCGTTTGCCGAGCTAAAAGCTCTGCTCTCCACCCAGCCGGTGCTTGCTGCTCCAATCAGCAAAGAGCCTCTGTTGCTCTATATCGCAGCCACAGGACAAGTCGTCGATCTGAAGGCTTACGGTCGGCGGAAGAGGAAGGAAAAGCCTTCAAAGTTCAACGCTGGTGTATTATTTGTGCGAAGTCTTGACTCCATCCAAGCAGCGATATCCGCATTATCGAAGCTTGTGTATGGAATATACATGACCACGAAGAAGGTTGCTCATTATTTCTCGATCATTCTATCACGATTCGTCGTGACGCCCTCTATCGAGATTACGCACAATAGAGATGCAACCGGTCGAGTGGCGAAATGGGCGATTGAACTTCTTCCCTTGATATCAAATTTGAGGCAAAGAAAGCCATTAAGTCGTGCTATAGCGGATTTCCTTGCCGAGTGGATTGAACAACAGCAGCCGTGAAGTTCACTTGGAGCATTGGACCATGTTCTTGACGGCTCTAAAATGATGAATGGTTCGGTCTTTGGGGTTGTTCGGTTTCCCCGGAGGAGATAAGCTTAGGTATGTGCTCCAGATTCACTTTGATTCCTCCAACAATGAGGCGAGTACGAGGCCCTTTTATATGGATTGCGCATGGCCATCTCACTCGGCGTCCGTCGCTTTGATGGTCTATGGCGACTCAGATTTAGTGGTCAACGGTGATGAAGGAGTGGGGCGTGAGAAGCCCAGCCATATTTGGATCTTGCAATGCAGATGAGGAAGCTGGAAAAGAAGTTCGAGGGTTGGAGCTCCATCACATCCCCGTGAAAAATCAAGCAGCAGATGATCTGGCGAAGATAGGTTCCAAAAGAGAAGCCATCCCGAGTGGTGTGTTTTTGGAGCATATACACACTCCGTCAGTTAAAGAAGATCCCTTCACAGAGGAAGCTCCACAGCCCAAGAGTGCCACAGATCCGACTGAAGTTGAGGTCCCAGCAGTGGTCGACTTGGTCATGGAAGTTTTAGTGGTCACTCCCGACTGGACAATTCCCTACATCGCATATATCCTGAGAAAAGAGCTCCCAGAAGATGAGGAAGAGGCTCGGCAGATCGTCCGTCGATCCAAAGCCTTTACCGTTATCAAAGGACAACTGTATAGAGAAAGCCCGACTGGAGTTGGTCAAAAATGCATAACGCCAGAAGAAGGTCGAGTCATACTCAATGACATCCACTCGGGGACCTGTGGTCACCATGCGTCCTCTCGGACCATTGTAGCCAAAGCATACCGAGCCGGATTTAACTGGCCAAGGGCGAATGAGATGGCGAAAGAAATAGTGGACAAGTGCGAAGGATGTCAGTTCTATTCCAATATGTCACACAAGCCTGCGTCAGCTCTGAAGACCATTCCACTTGTCTGGCCTTTCGCAGTATGGGGGTTGGACATGGTCGGTCCCTTGCGAACAGGTCGGAGCGGTTTCACACATGTGTTGGTAGCAGTCGACAAGTTCACCAAGTGGATTGAAGCTAAACCAATCAAGAATCTTGGCCTTGATCGCTGTTTCCTTCATCGGGAGCCGACGTTCGAGATATGGAGTCCCGCACAAAGCATCATCACGGATAATGGGTCGAATTTTGACTCGGAAGAATTCAAGGATTTCTGCAACACTCAAGGCACGCGAGTCGACTACGCTTCAGTCGCCCATCCACAGTCGAATGGACAGGCAGAACGGGCCAATGGCTTAATCCTCAAAGGTTTGAAGCCCCGACTGATGCGAGATCTCAAGCATGCGGCTGGAGCATGGGTCGACGAACTCCCTTTAGTGCTTTGGGGATTGCGGACCACGCCTAATCGGTCGACCAGAAGAACTCCATTCTTCTTGGTCTATGGAGCTGAAGCAGTCCTGCCGAGTGATCTTCTTCACAACGCTCCCCGAATTGAACTTTACAACAAAGCAGAAGCTGAGCAAGCGCGTCAGGACGCAGTCGACCTTCTAGAGGAGGAAAGGGAGATGGCTCTGATCCGCTCGACCATCTACCAGCAAGACTTGCGTTGCCTTTACGCCAGAAACATGAGAGGTCGAGCTTTCCAGGAAGGAGATCTAGTTCTCAGAGTAGATCAGCAGAAACAACATAAGCTCGCTCCTTCTTGGGAAGGACCCTTCATCGTCACCAAGGTTCTCCACAATGGGCCATATCATCTCTACAACGTCGAACACAATATCGAAGAGCCCCGAGCTTGGAATGCGGATCTGCTCCGCCCGTTTTACACTTAAAGTTTTTCACTCGGATGAGTTGTAATAAAATAACCACGTAGTTCATGGATTTGAAATAATAGTGTCATAGTTCCTTCATAATTTTTGTCACTTTTTATTTTTGTCGAGAAAATTTTCCCCGATGGGTGGCTTAGCAGCGAATCCGTTTAGCCTAAGTTTGTACAAGTCCTACCGAGTGGTAAGCGGACTTCCACTCGGGGCTTAGCCACGAATCCGTTTAGCCTAAGTTATAAAAATCCTACCGAGTGGTAAGCGGACTTCCACTGGGGCTTAGCTGCAGCCAGTGCTCGCCTAAGTAACTAAAAATCCTACCGAGTGGTAAGCGGACTTCCACTCGGGGCTTAGCTGCAGCCAGTGCTCGCCTAAGTAACTAAAAATCCTACCGAGTGGTAAGCCGGACTTCCACTCGGGGCTTAGCTGCAGCCCAGTGCTCGCCTAAGTAACTAAAAATCCTACTGAGTGGTAAGCCAGACTTCCACTCGGGGGCTTAGCTACAGCCCAGTGCTCGCCTAAGTAACTAAAAATCCTACCGAGTGGTAAGCCAGACTTCCACTCGGGGGCTTAGCTGCAGTCCAAGTACTCGCCTAAGTACAACATACGCTAGCAAGGAGGACGAGGCGCAGGTCGACTGCGACCCTCTCCTCCGAGCTACACCATAAGTACAATGTGTGGGCTGACAAGGAGGACGAGGTGCAGGTCGACTGCGACCCTCTCCTCCGAGCTACACCATAAGTATAATGTGCGCTCGCAAGGAAGACGAGGTGCAGGTTGACTGCGACCCTCTCCTCCGAGCTTCGCCACAAATACAACGGAAATCCTACTGAGTGAAGAGCAAACCTCTCACTCGGGGGCTTAGCTGCAGCCTAGTACTCGCCTAAGGTATAAAAAATCCTACCGAGTGAAGGGCAAACCTCTCACTTGGGGGCTTAGCTGCAGCCCAGTGCTCGCCTAAGGTATAGAAAATCCTACCGAGTGAAGAGCAAACCTCTCACTCGGAGGCTTAGCTGCAGCCCAGTGCTCGCCTAAGGTATAAAAAATCCTACCGAGTGAAGAGCAAACCTCTCACTCGGAGGCTTAGCTGCAGCCAGTGCTGCGCCTAAGGTATAAAAATCCTACCGAGTGAAGAGCAAACCTCTCACTCGGAGGCTTAGCTGCAGCCAGTGCTCGCCTAAGGAATAAGTCATTGCGGTGGGCATCTTGCTGTGAACCTGCAAAGGGCAATTCGAGCCAAAAGCAATCATATCCAAACATCAAATCCAAGTTTAGGTCGATATCTAAAGGAACCGAGAGTGCTCAGGCACTAAGCCTGTTAAGGTTTATTGGTTACAATTCCACTCGGCATACCGAGGCAAATTTAAAGTGTCTGACTTAAAGGAAGTTTTTTACCCCTCCTGTGGGGGGCTGGAAGGAGCAACGAACTCATCGAGGTCGATCCTGTCTGCGATCCGGGTAGCAGCAGCGATGAAAGTTTCCATGAAGGACCTGAAGTCGTGTTTCTTGGTGTTGGCCACTCGGAGAGCCGCCAGCTTCTCTTCTCGTGCATCCTTGCAGTGGACTCGGGCCAGGCACAGGGTGACATCTGCGCCACACCGAGCCGAGGACTTCTTCCACTCCTGCACTCGGTCAGGGACGGCGTTCAGTCGAGCCATCAGCGACTCGAGGTCATTTTGGAGTGTCGCCCTGGGCCAGAGCGTCGAGTCGATGCGGGACGTAGCAACGTTCAGCCTTGCGAGGTAGTCCACGACAGCTACAACACGGGACTCCAGTCGGAAGACATTCATGGCAACTTCATCATTCACCGGAGAATTGACAGGGTCAAGGTTCGGCTCCAACTGGCTGGTTTCTTCTTCAAAGTTTCGACAGAATTCTGCAAAGACAAAACTCCGAGTCAAGATAATGGTCGAATGTGAGCATCACAATTGGAAATGTTAGTCGAGTGTAAAAGATTACCTTCGAGCATAAGGAACAATTTCTTAGCAAGACCACCCAGGAAGCCTTCCAGGTCATTCTTCTTCCACCAACTGGTTGATCTTCTCGGTCGAGTGGTCTTGTCGGTTTTCGATCGGTCGACATCCTTGGTGGCAATTGCGAGCAGCTTTCAGATTGGTATTGTCCTGTTCGAGTTTGGTGACTGAAGCTAACTTCTCGTCAGCAAGCTTGATCTTCTCAGATAGCTCAAGATCCTTCTTCTTCTGGGCCTCCTTCACCTTGTCTGCAAATTACAGCAAAGTCAGATTTTGAAACAAATGGGAGGAAAAAGGAGTTGTCGAGGTCTCACCGAACATACCTTTGGTCTCCTCCTTCGCCTTCGTCAGATTCTCCTGCACTAGCTTCAAATCCAGCTCGAGCTGAATGTGCTTCGCCCAGATCAAAGTATAGCGCGCGCAAGATCACAGGATTTCTCGAAGAACCAATCGACAAAATGTCAAAGATGATTCACTTCGAGTGAATAGGGAAAAATCATACGTTTCTAAGACCACGATCGAATGCAAGCATTCGACCGTAGTCTCGAGGACTACACCGGTGGGTGCACTCAGCGTGCCCCCTGGTCCTATTCAAACGAGTCGACCGATCGACCAAAAAGAAAAAAACTTCTTGATCGTAATCAAGCGCGGTGATGCGACCACGGTCTCGGGGACTACACGGTGGGTGCACTCAGCGTGCCCCCTGGTTTCGTAAACCCATTAGCCTAGTCGAATGATGATCAATCTTTACTTATAAAGCCTAAGGCCGATCGCCAACAATGACCTTAGCCTTGGGGACTACACCCGGCGGGTGCACTCAGCGTGCCCCGCTAACATGGAGTTTTCATCGACACACCCACCGGGTGATTGCTATGGATTTCGAAAGGAAAAAGTTTTGATAGCATATCCTAATGAGCAGCGGTGGTCGATCGACTGAACATTGCTTTGAAGAGCGGAGCTGGCGTCATAAGCTGCTTGGCTTGCATCCCGGATGATCTTCACCTGCTCCATCATGATCCCTGCTTGGCATATCGCCTCCTTAGCAGCGCTAGCTTGGTCCTCCGGGACGTGGTGCGTGGTGAAGAGCGAAGGTTGCCCAACACTCGACGAAGTGGGTCGAGCACTCGTCAACGGCACCGCGAAAGACACGGTGGGTCGAGTGGTGTTCTCCCCCTCCGTGGCAACAGTCTCGGGCGCCGTCACATCTTGGGCTGCTTTGCCAGTGGCCGCCTTCCTGCTCCTCCTATGCCTCAGTGGTTCTTCGTCCTCATCATCATTATCAGGAAGGGTGATAATGTCTTTGGATGGAGCTTCAGAGAAGAATCAAAGTTATAAACCGTGAGTCAGTCGACTAAGGACGGAATTAAGGGTATAGTACCAGGATTTGAGGTTGCCGCGTCCTCCATCTCATGGTCCTCAGCCTTGCACGAGGTTTGGAAGATGCGACCTTTGAAGTTCCAAAGAATCAGTCGATTAATTCAAGTATCAACCAGAGATAAAAGCTTGTACAAAACAGGAAGACTTAAGTAGTATGTTTACCCTGATATGGTGGGGATGGACACCTTCATTTTTGGCAGGGGCTTGGTTGGCCTCGACGGAGACTACCTTCGGCGCTTGGCGCCTTCTCGATCGGCACGGAGAAGCGGTCCGAGGCGTTGGTCGATCGCTTGCGAGGCGATCGCAACCCCTTACCGCGTTGATCGCAGGGTCATGAGCGAAGTTTCGACCGCCTTTCCGAGCGCGGTGGTGCAACCTCCTCCTCCTCCTCCTCTACTTCGTCCTCATCATCGTCGTCGTCGTCATCGTCATCTTCAGCGGCGTCTGAATCCCACTCATCCTGACTCTCACCCCCACTGGCTTCTCCCTCCTCAGTCGGAGCCTGAGCTCCGTTGGGCATTGAGTACAGCTCGGTAAGGGCCTGGAAGATGTCAAGACAGAGTTCAATCGACCAAATTGCAGAACATACAGAAACAAATTCAACAGACACACAATGGAAAGCAGAGCAAATGTACCTTATCTGGAACGCTGTGATGGTCGAGTGGAGAAATCCTCTTTGATCCACGAGGATTATCCTTGTTCCCAGTGATCGCGGCCATCCACCTTTCCACTATGGCGTCATCGGCGCCTCGGGTGGACTCGAGTCTCGTCTTGGTTCCATGATACAACCACATGCGGTGGCTCCGGGCCGAAGAGGCTGGATTCGCCGAAGGAAAACCTCCGAAGGTCCATGCCGATCCGCCATCCGAACCAACCGCACCACGCGATCCATCAACATCCTCACATCAGCTCTCTCCTCCGGAACCACCTTCAGAGAGGAGGGTTTGTTCACTCGACTCATGGTGAATGTAGGAAGTCCACTCGACTGTCCCGGCGTCAGCTCGTTCTGGCAGTAGAACCAGGTCGACTGCCAGCCCCTGACCGACTCGGGAAAGGACATAGCTAGGAAGGTGCTCTTATTCCTCACTTGGATTTCTAGGCCCCCGCACATCTGAACCACTTGGGTTTTCTCATCGCCTGGACTCGCCTTCTTCACAGTCTGAGAACGACAAGATGTGCTTGAACAAGCCCCAGTGCGGTCGACAGCCCAGGAAGTTCTCGCACATAGATACAAACGCAGCAAGATACGCGATGGAGTTCGAGTAAAGTGGTGGAGCTGGGCTCCAAAGAAGTTCAAAAACCACGAAAAGCGCTCGGTGGCGGGGAAAATCCTCGTCGACATGAGTGGCCAGGAGCACACACTCACCCTCCTCCGGTGAGGTTGCCACTCTTTACCGGGAAGTCTTGCGGCGCCGTGGGGATCAGCCCGTCGTCGGCCATGTCGAGAGATCCTTCTCCACGATGGTCGATGGATCCGATCTCCTGGACCCAGCCCTCGGCGGCGGGATCTCGGCGAAGACCCGCTGCGGCTGGTAGATCTCCCCTTCGCCTTCTCCGCCGCCGACGCGCCTTCTCCGCCACGACGCCTTCTTTGCGTTCTCCAAAGCACCGCCGTCTTCTCCTTGCCCATGCGGCTGGCGAAATGCGCAAGGGAGAGCGTTCTTGAGGCGGCAATGATTGCGTTAGGCGGAGGCGAGAGAGCAGAGGAGAAAGAATGGAGTCTTGTCGCGAAACCCTCACAAGTCGCATTTATAACATCCCTTCCGAGTGGATGATAGGTGGACCCGGGCAGTCCAATCATATCCCGAAACAGTTGCATTGACACGATACGTGGCGGAAAAATCGGCGCGGAGATCGAGGCGTCCATGTCCTGTCCGCCCGAAGCGCCGCGGTCCGTTTCGGCCAAGCGCTTCCCCAAATTTCGTATCCCGCGGAATCCGCGAGCGGCAGATCGGTCTGTCAAGTGCGAGATTTCCTGCGATCCGTCGCTCGGGAACCGGCAAAGTATAAAAGATCACTCGACGAAAGAACAAGAATGGATCGAGTCGACTGAAGAAAAGTTGCTCATTATCAACAAAGAAGATCTTGGTCAAAAACAACGCATAACCAGCATGCCAAAGTTCAATCGGAAGCAGCATCAACTCCTTCCTCATTCAAGCCTCGACCCATTCGGGGGCTAATGATGGATTCATGTACCTAGGGTAGGGTCATAGGCCTGACCTAAACGTCCTACCCAAGGACACCCTTAGAAGAGATCACCTTCCAGTCGACCAACGAGGAACCCACTCGACTAACTAGAAGGACTCGACCATGGAGACTCACTCGACCATGAAGATACACTCGACCACGGAAGGTCGAAGGCACTCCATAGCATAGCGGCCTGTAATTGAATAGACTTAATGATAGTTAAGGCACTTTATGAGGCGTTACGATGCGCCTGTGCTTAATGTACTTTAACCCCTCCATTATGTGGGCTAGCTGGGGTCTGGCGTATCTATATAAGCCACCCCCTCCACGGGAAGAGGGTTCACACTCTTTAACACTTATACTTATAATCCACTCATTGCGCCTCAGGCACCGAGGCGTGGGGCTTTACTTCCTCAGAAGGGCTGAACTCATTACATCGCTTGTGTTTACAACTTTGTCCATAGCTAGGACCTTGCCTCTCCATACCTACCCCCACTCTACTGTCAGACTTAGAACCACGACACCCCTGTCACATCCCTAGTTCTGGCAATGCTTAGTGCTAGCATCTTGTGTTGCATCATGTCTACGTTTTAATTAAACTTGAAATGGGGACTGATAAACCCTAGCAGCAAATGAAATACAACTAGGGTCAAACTAAATCTTTTCCATCTGCCCAAAATGGCCTTTAGAAAAGTTCATCAATTTTGGAATGGGTGAAAACTTCTTCCAAAAATGATGCACACATTTCTAGGACATTTCTGGATTTTGGAGTTAATTTATACTTATTTGAATTTGGACAATTAAATGCTATATAATATTTTAAATGTCCAAATAATTCTGAACTTAAGTGGGGGCTGTTGGAAATATTCCAAACAGAGCCCACAATTATTTTCAGGGTTTTTGAAAATGCCTTAGCATTTTAATTAAGTCAAAACAATTGCAGAAAAATAGAAAAGAGAAAACCAGAGAGAGACAGAGAAATTACCTGGCGCTCACCTGGCAGCCCACCCGGCCCAGCACGGCCCAGCCCACCACCGCTTCCCCCCGTGTCGTCTTCCTCCCTCGCCAGAAGGACAGGGGCGCGTGGCCGGAGCGCGCGGGCACACGCCCAGGCCACCTCCTGCCTCTCTGCCTGTCTCCCCGTCGCCCTGAGGGCGCCACGCAACCCCCCTCTGCCTTTTCCCTCTCTGGTTCCTCCCTCTCCGTTCCTGGCTCTCCTCCCTCGCGCACCCGACCGCAACCGTCGCCGCCGCTCGTCGCAGTCGTAGCCACCACCGTCGTTCCACCCCACCAGAGTGACCACAGGCTCCGCCTCGACGCCCTCGACCTCTCCATGGAGCTACACAACGCCGGGAGCCCTGCATCGCCGCCCACGCCGTCTTCCCCATCTCCGGCCGCCCGAGATCGCCGACGACCGTACGCCGTCCCCGACGCCTCCCCGAGCCGTCTGAGCCTCTCTGCGTGACCGCTGTGAGCTTCCGCACCGAATCCCCCTCTTCCCCGCCTCGATTTCTTGCTGTAGCCGTCGCCCCTTGAAGACCGAACCGCGCCGCCGCACGGGCTCGTCGCCGTGGCCCCGTGACCAAATGGCCCGTGCGTCGTCCATTGCACTCATGAGCGACCCATGGAGCAACTCTAGCGCGACAACCAGTTCGTTTGCAAGCCGCAGCACTAACCCGCACTCACCCGTAGCTCCGGCCGCCGCCGTTCTGGTCGCCGCCGTCGACCCCGGCCTCCCTGTGCCCAGCTGCGTGCGCCCCTAGACGCGCGGGAGCACGGGCTACCTCCTGGTGCCCTCGGCGCATCAATCCGTCCCCTCTGGCGCAACTCCGACGGACGCCGCCGCGGATTGAGGTCGTCGCCGGCCTAACTCCGGCCACGCCGACGTGGCACACTTAATTAGCGGCTAAACACCACGCTAACCAACCCCCTAGGCCACCGACACATGGACCCCACTCCCTAATTAACTCCAGCTTAATTTCCTGTTTAGATTAGTGTTAATTTTGCGGACCCCCGTGTCGGTTTGACTTTGTACGTCGGCATTGACGGACCCACCGGTCGACCTCTGTCTCGCCTACGTTTACAGCGGCGTGCGGGTCCCAGCCGTCGAGTTTGACTGGGCTGGCGCCTTTGACGGATAGCGTCACCCCAACGTCATCTTGACGCACTTGATCTTTTCTGTATTTATTTAATTCTGAAAATTCCAGAAAATGTCTAAAAACTTCAAAAATTCATAGAAAATCAACCGTAGCTCCAAATCAAATGAATTATATATGAAAAATGATCAGAAAAATCCAATCTATCCATCTGTACCATTTTCATGCATGTTAGAACAACCTATAGCTGCTGTATAGCACAAATCATATGAATGGCATTTAAATAATCACATGTGGAGTTTGAATTTGAACCTAGGGTTCAAACTAACTCCATTTAACTTGCTGTTCTAGCTTGCATTAGCCCAAAACACATTCATAATGCCATGTCATAGCATGCATCATATTGTGCATTGCATTGATTATATTTCTTCTCTGTTGCCGGTAACTGACCCCTCTCGGTAGACGATGTTTCGACGACGAGTTCGATGACACCGATGAAGAACTATATTATCTTCAGAAGTGCCAGGCAAGCAAAACCCCCTTGTTCATTTCGATAAAATCCCACTCTCTCGCTCCTGCTCTCTTTTACTGCATTAGGACAACAACGATTCATCTCATTACTTGCATGTAGCTGAACCCCTTTATCCTTTGCATGACCTGTCATTCCACAGTAAATAGATGAAACCCACTAGCATGAGTAGGAGTTGTTTGAGCCCTGATGTGCCTACTCATTCATAATTGTTTGCCATGCCTGCTATTGCTTAGAGTTGTGTCAGGTCTGATTCATCGGGAATGAATCAGAGGTGTGTGAACATGTCCTACTGTGTGTGAGCTAAGTGTGTGAACACGATTTGGTAAAGGTAGCGGTGAGAGGCCATGTAGGAGTACATGGTGGGTTGTCTCATTGCAGCCGTCCTCAGGAACTGAGTTCTGTGTTTGTGATCCATGATTCAGCTACTACCACGCATTGGGCCCGAAATCAATGGACCCTCTCGGCTTCTTAATCACCCTTGTCCTCTGTCCGGGGAGTTGCAAGTAGTTTACGGTGTTTGTAGTATCTTTGGAGGCCGTCTTGAAGGTGACCGTAGGGGTGGGCTGTGATCACGGTAGGCACGTGGCGGGTAAACAGGCGCCCGTTTGGTGTCACGGAACCTGTACACATCGTTTGGGGCTGTGAGCGAAACTTCGGCCGGAACTCCTCATAGATGGAACCCAAATAGGCGATAAACCTGGACTAGGGACTTGAGTGTTTAGGTAGGTCGTGGCCGACACCCACGTTGGGCTTCCGCTTGAAGGTTGCCGAGTACTTGTCGTGTAAACGGCGGTAAGTGGTGAGAGCGTGTGTGAAGAAGTACACCCCTGCAGGGTTAACATCATCTATTCGGATAGCCGTGTCCGCGGAAAAGGACTTCTGGGTTGCTTATATCAGTTCATAGACAAGTGAAAGTGGATACTTTAAAATACGCAAGATAAGCGTGAGTGCTATGGATGGCGTTCTCGTAGGGAGACGGGAGCGGATCCATAGTGGTGTATTGATATGGTGAATGTGTGGACTCGTGTGCGCCACCTCAAAAGAGTTACTTGCAAATCGTAGTTTAGGATAGCCACCGAGTCAAAGCTGGCTTCTCTTTGTTAAACTCCACCATCCCCTTTTGTTGATAATGATGCATATGTAGTTAATTCTGATGTAAGTCTTGCTGGGTACATTTGTACTCACGTTTGCCTATTTTATGTTTTTGCAGAGAGACTTCAGTCTCGCTAGTAGTTCCGCTTGGACTTCGACGTTTAGCTTGTTACCTCAGCTACGATCTTGTGCCTCGGCAGGATCTGGTAGATAGTCAGGCTTCTAAGCCTTTTTCATTTGTAGATGTCTGTACTCAGACATATTAGCTTCCGCTTGTACTTTGATTTGTATGCTCTGAATGTTGGGTCATGAGACCCCTGTTTGTAATATCTCGCTCCACGGAGCCTAATGAATAAATACTTGAGTCGTAGAGTCATGTTGTGATGCCATGTTGTATTTGCACATATCGAGCATATTGTGTGTATGTTATTGAAATGCTTGGTATGTGTGGGATCTGACTATCTAGTTGTTTTTCCTTAGTAGCCTCTCTTACCGGGAAATGTCTCCTAGTGTTTCCACTGAGCCATGGTAGCTTGCTACTGCTCCGGAATCACTTAGGCTGGCGGCATGTGTCCTTCTTCGTTCTGTATACGTCCCTTCGGGAAATGTCACGCGTGAGTACGGAGTCTGTTAGCCCGCTACAGCCCGGTTTATCGAGTCTGCTAGCCAGTGCTACAGCCGGAACTTATTCGCTGATGACCGACACGTTCGATTTGGGTCATGGATGCTGTCCTGTAAGTTTGTGCCACTTTGGGTTTACGACTAGCCATGTCGGCCGGGCTCCTTATCATATGGATGCTAGCGACACTATCATATCGTGTGCCAAAAGGCTAAACGGTCCCGGCAAAGGTAAGGCGACACCGTGGGAATACCGTGCGTGAGGCGCAAAGTGATATGAGGTGTTACAGCTAGATTGATGTGACATTGAGTCGGGTCCCGACAGCTTTGGTATCGAGCTTCGATTGCTCAGAGGTTTACCAAGCCAAACTGGTCGAAGTTGTGTCTAGAAATGCTTTAGTTATATGTAGGGGAATTGATTGTGGGATGGAACGTAAGGCTCTTTTTACTCCTTATACCTCATGGCCTTCTGATCTGAGTCAACCTCTTCTTTTCTACGGGGTTTAGGAACTAGGCCTTCTCATCTATCTATCAGGATGACGTGTTACTAATCCATAGACCTATAGAATTGTTAGTTTCAAATCTCAGTTCAGTTTATACTACTTCCGTATGTTCATAACTGTTGGTCTCAAAACCTTGATATTGTGCTTCTGAGTGGCTATGCCACCATTTTTGTTGTATGTCTCCAAACTTTTGAGCATTTACAGCCGTTATGCTGTCCGAGTCATCCCAGGTTTCTAAATAGTCTGAAGCATTTGCAAAATTCTTTCCCTCTGGTCTTGATGTTCCTTTGGGCCAGGTTAATCACACTAATTGCGGAGTTGAGGTATTCTATTGCCTCGACATATATGTTGGAATTATTATTATGACCCTAGGTGTCTTAGGGGATCATCTAGCAATCTAGCCTTGATTTGTGCCCCAGTGTGATGACTCTGGCCTTCATACTCGAAAGCATCCCGTGATGCCATTTAATAGTAGGTATTCTACTCCTGGGTTTAGAACCCGATATTCACCCTACTCAATTCATGTTGACAGTGTTTGCTCGTTCCTTTAGGTTATTAGTAACCTTTGCGATAGTCCTCGAGCTTCGTGGTATATCATTCTTCCAAATACCATGAACTACTTATGGCAGCAGTTCCTCGTTGAACCAAAAGATCACAACAAAAGTGCTCTCGATGAATTATCGATTCTATGTTGTGACTCTGCCGATTCTACCTTTCGCATGGGTTATCGGAAGAAATATGTTGAACTTGGTTCGACATACTAATCTATGCATCCACAACTCAGAAAATCGTATGTCCTCTGAGTTGTCCTCCTTTAGTTGTATCCTGATTTTCGTCTATCGATTGATAGTCAGGAGTAGTCGTGCATTCGTGTTCATCGATGCCTTTTACTTCTGTGGTCCGTCAAGCCATTCTATTCGGAGTGACTAGGAGAAACAAACTCCAGTACCTTGTCCATTTCTAGGATTGGGTCAAAGCAGTTGTACTCCGCAGATCAAATTGCTAATCAAGCTTTTGTTCTGTTCTACCTTGGAGTGTTACCATCTTTATGTCAGGATTGTCATAGGACTCGCAGCATCTCTCATGAATTCTTGACGTAGTGATACTCTCTCCATCATTATTCATTTCTTGGTTCCCGTGTTGTTGCAACCGGAATGCCGACAAGTGAATCGTGATGCATGAAATCTATACTGCTAGCAACTCCGTTGCTTGGTGGTTAAATGGACGATAACCTCATTCTTAGCGTGTTGGTTCTTGAATCATCATTCTAAGACTGATTGTGCTACCTAGTCCTTATTTCTGGTGCACTCCTCGATCAATGAGTTAGGGTTATCCAGTCCCTTGCTTATTTGATCATATCGTCTTGCTCTGGAAGGCAAGATTGTTCTCGGGCTTAGTAACATACCGGTGGTTCGTGATTTTCTGAATATCTTCTCAGAAGTATCACCAGGTCGTCACCTGACCGCTATGTTGAGTTCGTGATCAAGATGGTTTATTCCTGTAAACCACCCTTTCTCCAAGAATCCATGTTAGATACCCCTGAGCTAGTTGGTTAAGCCAAACAACAACTTGGAGAGTTGGAAGATAAAAGCTTGTCTGACTTAGTTCGTGTTGAGGGATATCTTGTGTGTATGTTGAAGAAAGATGATATCTTCACCAGTTGATCCTCGAGACCAGTTGTTGGAGCTATTGTCTTGCCAAAACTTTGATTTGAGTGCGGGCTATTCTCAAATCAAATCAGAACCAACGATGTTCGTAATGTTGTCTTACTCGTGGATTTTCCTCGAGCATACACCATTATATCTTTTGTTCTGACCAATGCTATCACCGTGTTCACATAGCTGTGGAATTCCATTTATATGGAAGCTGGATGAACTGTTGTTGAGCCCATCGACAACATCTTTATCTTCTCCATAATCTTGTTGGACATTAAGCTAGTATTGGAAACTTCTGAAAGCATTTCTTCGTGCTAACTCATGAAGCATATGTCTGGAAGAAAGAAGTGACTTCCTCTAATTCATGTGCATTTGATGCAAGTTGCCGCCGTGAATTCGATAAAGTCAATGTTGCTTCCTTGGAATCATCCCAAGTTAGTCACACCTGTGCAAAGTATGCTATGGTTTGGTAGATTAATTACCTCCACTCCATATGTATTCTGTAGCACACCAAGCCACTGATTGATTTGTTCAAGGAGAAGAAGCTCCTTCTTAAGAGTATACCCTATGCAAGGACTTCGATATCCTCGATGATGGTTTCCCTCCTGAACTCGCTAGTGTTTTATTATAAGACTACTATGTGATCATGCTTGTCTTGGACAGCGTGTTCACAGGTTTGTAGCAGAACCAGCTCATGTTTTGGAGCTTGCTATCGTAGTTCATTTCCCGAGAATCTCGCGACGTCATCTCGTCGATTTGTGTTGCAAACTTTCATTTTTCCTTCTAGACTTGATGAGTCTGGATTATTCTGACACCAACCAGATCTGAAACTCAGGCAGATATGATGGTTGGAACATCTTCCAAGAACTATAATATTGGTCTCGCGATAACCGGTAAAGTGGATGTCGTGGCCAACACACCCCGCCGGAAGACCTGCTATTGTAGTATCTTGATTGAGAAAGTTGGCCACCTCCCCATAAGGATTTCGTAGGATTTACTCCCTAGTTGTGCCTTATGATTTTTGTGTTCCCGAAGTCCGACCTTTTACTTGATGTTCTAGATATCAAACCATATCTATGAATGGGATACGCTAGTACATCAAGGAGAACATTAGAAGCGGAGTGCTAAATGTCTCTCGGTCGATCATCCAGATTCTGTTTCCTTGGCTTCGCTAAGGTGAAATCTGAGAAAGTGTTATCTTTCTTTGCATCTGCATCGTCCATCGTTGTTCATCATGGTAGTATGATGTGTTGTCAGCACCCTTGACACGGATGTTGGTAAAACCTTGATGAATATGGAAATGCTCAAGTTCTTGAGAGGACGCACAAGCACTATGTATTATCACCGGTACTAACTGGAATTGTTCCTAGTCTTTTCGGTTATGCTATAACTATTCCAACAGTAGATTCACCCTCTACTGTTGAGCTTCTCCCCAGTTACTAAAATCATTCCTTATGTTGTCTTCAACAAGGTAATCCACATCATCCAACCTGGCCGAGAATGTCATTCTCTCGGACTCCTTCAAATGATCGACTGTGAATTGCCTTAGGCTGGTATAAAGAGTTTCAATGATCTTTGAATCAAATGTAATTCTTTTTGCCACTTAATGGGATATTTCTACGAGTCACCTCTCCCAAGGTGCCCCGTTATGGGATCATAGTAATTGTTTCCTCGCTACTTTGAAACCTCGTCAAATTATGTCTTCTATCCTTCCTGAAGCATGTCTTGCCTCTCAGCTCCAGAGATGTTTCTACGTCTCATTCTGTGAGTTGATCTTGTGATCCTTGAGATGATCCTAAGTTGCTCGAACCTCAAGAAGATTGATTCTTCTAAAACCCTCTTTTCCCTCTTGTCGTCATGTTGGATGAAGACCCTGCAAGCAAAGACGTCAAGATTGTTTTGAGTCAACAGATCAACACCTCGAGGAAGACAGTTGGATCATGAAGTTTGTGATACTTAGTGTCCCCTTTGTCTTCTTATCTCACGTCTTGAATCTCGGGACGAGATTCTTGCTTAGTGGGGGTGAGTTGTCACATCCCTAGTTCTGGCAATGCTTAGTGCTAGCATCTTGTGTTGCATCATGTCTACGTTTTAATTAAACTTGAAATGGGGACTGATAAACCCTAGCAGCAAATGAAATACAACTAGGGTCAAACTAAATCTTTTCCATCTGCCCAAAATGGCCTTTAGAAAAGTTCATCAATTTTGGAATGGGTGAAAACTTCTTCCAAAAATGATGCACACATTTCTAGGACATTTCTGGATTTTGGAGTTAATTTATACTTATTTGAATTTGGACAATTAAATGCTATATAATATTTTAAATGTCCAAATAATTTGAACAAGTGGGGCTGTTGGAAATATTCCAAGCAGAGCCCACAATTATTTTCAGGGTTTTTGAAAATGCCTTAGCATTTTAATTAAGTCAAAACAATTGCAGAAAAATAGAAAAGAGAAACCAGAGAGAGACAGAGAAATTACTCGGCGCCACTGGCAGCCCACCTGCCCAAAGACGCCCAGCCCACCACCGCTTCCACGTGTCGTCTTCCTCCTCGCCCGGAAGGGCAGTAGCGTGGCGGGAGCAGCTGGCACACGCCCGAGCCACCTCCTGCCTCTCTGCTGTCTCCCCGCCGCCCGAGGGCGCCACGCAACCCCTCCGCTTTTTTTCCCTCTCTGGTTCCTCCCTCTCCCTTCTGGCTCTCCTCCCTCGACCTGACAACCGTCGCCGCCGCTCAGCTTGATCGTAGCCACCACCGTCGTTCCACCCCACCAGAGTGACCACAGGCTCCGCCTCGGCGCCTCGACCTCTCCATGGAGCTACACAGCAGGGAGCCTGCACGCCGCCACGCCGTCTTCCCCATCTCCGGCCGCCCGAGATCGCTGACGATCAGATGCTGCCCCCGACGCCTCCCGAGCTGTCTCGAGCCTCTCTGCGTGACCGCTGTGAGCTTCCGCATCGAATCCCCTCTTCCCGCCTCGATTTCTTGCTGTCAGAGCTGCGCGCCTTGAAGACCGAATCGCGCCAAGACGGGCTCGTCGCCGCGAAGCCCCGTGACCAAATGGCCCGTGTTGCACTCGAACGACCCATGGAGCAACTCTAGCGCGACAACCAGTTCGTTTGCAAGCCGCAAAGCACTAACCGCACTCACCCGTAGCTCCGGCCGCCGCCGTTCTGGTCGCCGCCGTCGACCCCGGCCTCCCTGTGCCCAGCTGCGTGCGCCCCTAGACGCGCGGGAGCACGGGCTACCTCCTAGTGCCCTCGGCGCATCAATCCGTCCCCTCTGGCGCAACTCCGACGGACGCCGCCGCGGATTGAGGTCGTCGCCGGCCTAACTCCGGCCACGCCGACGTGGCACACTTAATTAGCGGCTAAACACCACGCTAACCAACCCCCTAGGCCACCGACACACGGACCCCACTCCCTAATTAACTCTAGCTTAATTTCCTGTTTAGATTAGTGTTAATTTTGCGGACCCCACGTGTCAGTTTGACTTTGGCCACGTCAACATTGACCGGACCCACCAGTCAGCCTCTGTCCCTGCCCTGTTACACTGACGTGCGGGTCCCAGCCGTCAGGTTTGACCTGGGCTGGCGCCTTTGACCGGATGACGTCACCCCGACGTCATGCTGACGCACTTGATCTTTTCTGTATTTATTTAATTCTGAAAATTCCAGAAAATGTCTAAAAACTTCAAAAATTCATAGAAAATCAACCGTAGCTCCAAATCAAATGAATTATATATGAAAAATGATCAGAAAAATCCAATCTATCCATCTGTACCATTTTCATGCATGTTAGAACAACCTATAGCTGCTGTATAGCACAAATCATATGAATGGCATTTAAATAATCACATGTGGAGTTTGAATTTGAACCTAGGGTTCAAACTAACTCCATTTAACTTGCTGTTCTAGCTTGCATTAGCCCAAAACACATTCATAATGCCATGTCATAGCATGCATCATATTGTGCATTGCATTGATTATATTTCTTCTCTGTTGCGATGGAATCCCTCTCGGTGAGCGATGTTTGACGACGAGTTCGATGACACCGATGAAGAACTATATTATCTTGAAGTGCTGCAAGCAAAACCCCTTGTTCATTCCGATAAAATCCCACTCTCTCGCTCCCGCTCTCTTTTCTTTGCATTAGGACAACAACGATTCATCATTACTTGCAGCATGTAGCTGAACCCTTTATCCTTTGCATGACCTGTCATTCCACAGTAAATAGATGAAACCCACTAGCATGAGTAGGAGTTGTTTGAGCCCTGATGTGCCTACTCATTCATAATTGTTTGCCATGCCTGCTATTGCTTAGAGTTGTGTCAGGTCTGATTCATCGGGAATGAATCAGAGGTGTGTGAACATGTCCTACTGTGTGTGAGCTAAGTGTGTGAACACGATTTGGTAAAGGTAGCGGTGAGAGGCCATGTAGGAGTACATGGTGGGTTGTCTCATTGCAGCCGTCCTCGTGAACTGAGTTACGTGTTTGTGATCCATGATTCAGCTACTACCACGCATTGGGCCCGAAACCAATGGACCCTCTCTTCTTAATCACCCTTGTCCTCTGTCCGGGAGTTGCAAGTAGTTTTCGTGTTTGTAGTATTTGGAGGCCGCGCAAGGATCTTGACCGTAGGGGTGGGCTGTGATGCGGTAGGGCGTGGTCAGGTAAACCGGGCGCCCGTTTGGTGTCACGGAACCCTGTACACATCGTTTGGGGCTGTGAGCGAAACTTCGGCCGGAACTCCTCATAGATGGAACCCAAATAGGCGATAAACCTGGACTAGGGACTTGAGTGTTTAGGTAGGTCGTGGCCGACACCCACGTTGGGCTTCCGCTTGAAGGTTGCCGAGTACTTGTCGTGTAAACGGCGGTAAGTGGTGAGCGTGTGTGAAGAAGTACACCCTGCAGGTTAACATCATCTATTCAATAGCCGTGTCCGCGGAAAAGGACTTCTGGGTTGCTTATATCAGTTCATAGACAAGTGAAAGTGGATACTTTAAAATACGCAAGATAAGCGTGAGTGCTATGGATGGCGTTCTCGTAGGGAGACGGGAGCGGATCCATAGTGGTGTATTTATATGGTGAATGTGTGGACTCGTAGCGCCACCTCAAAAGAGTTACTTGCAATGTAGTTCGGGATAGCCACCGAGTCAAAGCTGGCTTGTTGCTGTTAAACTCCACCATCCTTTTGTTGATAATGATGCATATGTAGTTAGTTACGATGTAAGTCTTCTTTGGGTACATTTGTACTCACGCTTGCCTATTTTATGTTTTTGCAGAGAGACTTCAGTCTTGCTAGTAGTTCCGCTTGGACTTGACGCTTAGCTTGTTACCTCAGCTACGATCTTGTGCCTCGGCGGGATCTGGTAGATAGTCGCTTCTAAGCCTTTTTCATTTGTAGATGTCGTACTCGGACATATTAGCTTCCGCTTGTACTTTGATTTGTATGTTTCAATGTTGGGTCATGAGACCCTGTTTGTAATATCTCGCCCACGGAGCCTAATGAATAAATACTTGAGTCGTAGAGTCATGTTGTGATGCCATGTTGTATTTGCACATATCGAGCATATTGTGTGTATGTTATTGAAATGCTTGGTATGTGTGGGATCGACTATCTAGTTGTTTTTCCTTAGTAGCCTCTCTTCGGAAATGTCTCCTAGTGTTTCCATCGAGCCATGGTAGCTTGCTACCGCTCGGAATCACTTAGGCTGGCCGGCATGTGTCCTTCTTCGTTCTGTGTCTCGTCCCTTCGGGAAATGTCACGCGTTGAGTACCGGAGTCTGTTAGCCCGCTACAGCCCGGTTTATCGGAGTCTGCTAGCCCAGTGCTACAGCCCGAACTTATTCGATGATGACCGACACGCTCGATCTTCGGGTCATGGATGCTGTCCTGTAAGTTTGTGCCACTTTGGGTTTACGACTAGCCATGTCAGCCGGGCTCCTTATCATATGGATGCTAGCGACACTATCATATCGTGTGCCAAAAGGCACAAACGGTCCCGGGCAAAGGTAAGGCGACACCCGTGGGAATACCGTGCGTGAGGCCGCAAAGTGATATGAGGTGTTACAGGCTAGATCGATGTGACATTGAGTCGGGGTCCTGACAACCCCCCACAAGGGAGGAGGCCGAATTGGACCTGGGAAGGGGGGCGCCACCCCCTTTCCTTCTCCTACTCCCTCTCCTTCCCCTTTTCCCCTCCGGTAGAAGGAAAAAAGGGTGGGGCTGAATCTTACTAGCTAGGACTGGAGTTCTAGTAGGACTCCCCTCTCCCTGGCGCGCCCCTTGTTGGCTAGCCTCCTCCTCCCCTCCTTTATATATGGGGACATGGGGGCACCTCAAAGGCACAACAGACAATCTCTTAGCCGTGTGCGGTGCCCCCCTCCATAGTTTTACACATCGGTCATATCGTCATAGTGCTTTGGCGAAGCCCTGTGCCCTTCATCATCACCGTCACCACACCGTCGTGCTGACGGAATTCTCCCTCGGCCTCAACTGGATCAAGAGTTCGAGGGATGTCACCGAGCTGAACGTGTGCAGATCGTGGATGTGCCGTGCGTTCGGTACTTGATCGGTTGGATCACGAAGACATTTGACTACATCAACCGCGTTAGTAAACGCTTTCGCTTTCGGTCTACGAGGGTACGTGGACACACTCTCCCCGCTCGTTGCTATGCTTCTCCTAGATAGATCTTGCATGATCGTAGGATTTTTTTTGAAATACTACGTTCCCTAACAAAGCTCCCCCGCATATCGCGTGCCAAAAGCCTGACATTTTATTTTAATAATATTGTAGATCCCTTTAAAAAAAGTAGATCGCACGAGCAGACCATGGTGGTTGCAAACTCTTGTGTGGCAGTTTCATGAGTAGTGGAGGGGCATGGTGTGGCAGTTTTGTAAAATGCCATGACACTTATTTTCTTTACTGCTGTTTTCGTCCAATAACTGGCACCATCGCATGCAGATCTTATGGTTACTGAGGCATTCGCCGGGAATAGCCTCGTGGCGAGCTATTGACTAGTCTTTTTTTCACACGCATTACATCAACACATATCATCTCTCTCCCTCTTTCCCACGCACACATGAATTGGCTTAGAACTGCGTTGGTTTTTCCCCAAGGTGGAAGGGATGATGCAACACAGCTACGGCAAGTATTTCCTTAGTTATGAAACCAAGGTTATCGAACCAGTAGGAGAACCAAGCAACACTATGTAAACGGTACCTGCACACAAAGAATAAAACCTCGCAACCCAATGCGTAAGAGGGGTTGTCAATCCCTCATTGGTAAAAAGATAGATTAAATAGTATGAGTTTGGGTAAATAGATCACACAAGAGCACAAAATAAAAGTAGCAAGCTATTTTTGGGTTTTTGGAATATAAGATCTGGATACGAAACGATAAAAGATAGATCATAAAGCAATATGAGAAAAGATAGACCCAGGGGTCGTATGTCTCACTAGTGGCTTCTCTCGAGAAAATAACATACGGCGGGTAAACAAATTACTGGTGGGCAATTGATACAAGAACAAATAATCATGACAATATCCAAGGCAATGATCATGTATATAGGCATCACAACCAAGATTAGCAGACTAAAACAATTCTGCATCTACTACTATTACTCCACATATCGACTGCTATCCAACATGCATCTAGTGTATTAAGTTCATGTAGAAAAGGAGTAATGCAATAAGAATGATGACATGATGTAGACAAAATCTATTCATGTAGGAATAGACCCAATCTTTTTATCCTTAATAGCAATGATACATGCCTGCCTCGCTACCCCTTTTGTCACTAGGTAAGGACACCGCAAGATCGAACCCATCACAAAGCACCTATTCCCATGGCAAGAAAAATCAATCTAGTCAGCCTAACTAAACCAAAGATTCGGAGAATAAATACGAGGTTGTAACAATCATGCATATAAGAGATCAAAGAAACTCAAATAATATTCATGGATAGATCTGATCATAAACTCAAACTTCATCGGATCCCAACAAACACACTGCAAAAAGTCATTACATCAAAAAGATCTCCAAGGGATCATTGTATTGAGAATCAAAAAGAGAGAGAAATCCATATAGCTACTGCTTACGGATCCGTAGGTCTATGGTGAACTACTCACGCATCATTGGAGGAGCACCAATGAGGATGATGAACCCCTCCCTGATCGTGATCCCCTCCGGCAGAGTGCCGGAATATGCCTCTAGATTGGATCTCATGGTTCTGGAACTTGCGGTGGCTGAAATTGTGTTTTGTCTGATCCCCTAGGGTTTCTGGAATATTTGGAGATTTATAGAGCGGAGAGGCGGTGGAGGAGACCTCTGTGGGCCCCCACAATACATCAGGGCGCGTTAGGGGCCTCTTGCGCACCCTGGTGTATCATGGGCCCCACGGGCCTCCTCCAAGTGCTTCCTTGGCTCCCAAGTTGTCTTCTGGTCAAAATAATAATCTCCAAAAAATTTCGCTGCGTTTGGACTCCGTTTGATACTAATATTCTACGTAGTAAAAGAAGCAAAAAAATAGCAACTGACAGTGGGCACTATGTCAATAGGTTAGTCCCAAAAAACGATATAAAATTGTTATAAAATGATTGTAAAACATCCAAGAATAATGATATAACAGCATGGAACAATAACAAATTATAGATACGTTGGAGATGTATTAACACACCTAGTATCTCAGGACTTCTCGCACACACCATCTCTAGCTCTTTAGGTCGATGCCACCCACATACACTTGTAATCTACGTTTACTATGTTGTACACAAAGAGAAGAGGTGCACACACGCACTCATCCTCTCTCACACACGCATTTGTAGATATGAATGTGTTCTCAACCATCTGATTGACTCTATCGAAGGTTCATGTTGCACCTTGTCCTTGAGATTGAAAAGCTCAAAACGCGGATGCTTAGCTGGAGGCGCGAGGTTTTGGTTAATGTGGGTGCCGCACACAGCACCAACACGACACGAGCGTCTGCCTGGTGCACACTCGGGTGAGGACTGCTAGTAGTAGTACTACTTTGATGTATCGCATCAACTCGTAGAAGTATGCAACACTTCCTCAACAAACAAGCATATAAGCAGCTTATAATTAGGTTTACTTCTTACCCAAAGGATCTTACTGTCGGGGGAAATGACACCTATGGGATCACTGGGAATCCCTTTTGCTACGATTGGCGGGCGTGGGGCTGTGGAAAGAGCGGGATTAAGAGATCAACCCAGGGGGATTATCCAGGTTCGGGCCGCGAGGATGCGTAATACCCTAATCTTGCTATTTTCTGTTTATCTGGTGTTCTTGGACTAGCTACAAGGCATGTAGGGTCCAAAAAGTCCAAATCCTCTCCCAGTATGCCGCGGGCCTCCTTTTATAGACAAAGGGGCTGCCAAAGTGGCACACAGGAGGTGGAAAGCTATACAGTGGTCGAGTCTATCCTCTGGCACCGTAGGACAAACACATTTAATGCGCTGCCGACGTGCTCTTCTTGCTTTATCGGGGATGGCAAGGAAGCTCATCCCAGCTGTCGCCGCCTCGCCTGGCTTCGATGCGTGTCTGAACTGACGAGGCGAGTAGTGCCACGCTGGCTGGCTAGCTGCTGAGTTGGTGCGGTGGCAGAGCCTTCACAAAGATCTGCATGCCACCAAACATGTGCTTGCTGAGTTGGCTTAGAGGCCGCTTGTCGCCACGCAAGTGTTTGCCTAGTTGGTGGGCTGGCAGCTGCATGGAACGGCGACAGAACTTTGGCAGATGTGGGCCTGGCTGCGGCCCCGCGGATGTCTTTGGCAAGAGCCTTGCCGGGGCCCCGGCAAGGGTCTTGTCGTGGCGTCGTGGTCGTCCCCGGCAAGGGAATTGCCGGGGGTCTCGTGGGTATCCTTGGCAAGGATCTTGCCGAGGATCTTCATCTTCTGGTTATTTATCTAGTCTTGTATGCTTCTAGTCTTCACAAAGATCTGCATGCCACCATGGAGGCGCCTCCCGAGATTTGGTTCCAATATGGTTGAGGGCGTAGGAACTCTCAGGCTCGAGGGGGGCAGCCCTGCTGGCGTTGGGCAAGTTGCCCCGGCAAGGCTCTTGCCGGGGCTATGGAGGCCGCCCCGGCAAGGGCCTTGCCGGGGAGTGCACCTCGCCCTTCTGCTCTTTGTGTCTCTGGCTTGGCATTGGTCTGGTCGTCTTGTGCCTTTGCTTCCTCTGCCCCGCCAAGCGTGGGGTTGCGACTGCCCGTGCATAGGTAATGGGGTGCAAAAAGGCCCCCCTACTTTTGTACACCGACAGGAGCCCCCGGTCCTGGGCCACATATAAGCGCGGGGCGTTATTGGGCCAGGCCCAGAACGGTGCGCGAGCGCGCGTGCGGTGGAGGTTGTACCGCAGTAACCCCCTCGCTCGCTTGCACTTCCCCATGACCCACGTCGAATGCGTGATGTGGGGGTTGTGCGTGACGTGGGGGTCATGCATGGGGTGGTTGTTGCCCTCATACGTCACATCACAGTAAATGGTAAAGAGGCGGCCCGTACCTTCCCCATAAAAAATGGAAAAACCGCAGGCGCGCTGCTCATTTACCCTTTGCGCCTCTTCCAATCTCGGAACTGCCGTTCCTCTCTTCTTCCTCATGCGAAATATTCAAAGTTCTTGCCTCCATCCGCCTTCGCTGTGCCCCCATTGCCCCCAATCTACCATTGCTCCAGATTCCTCACCTCTTTCCTGGCCGCCATGGCATCCAAAACCAGTAAGGGCAAGGGAGTGGCCAAGGACGCCGGGGAGAAGGAGGTGCAGGAGAGCGAGTTGGCGGTGCAGCGGACGCAGCTTGCCCTCTTCCCCTCAACGGTTGATGCGGTCCACCTCAAGGACTATTTCAGGACTATGTGGGGGCAAAGACGACGGGGCATCCGGCCATGCACATCATCCCCGCCGATTTTGCCGAGGCTGGCCCGAATCGATACCCTTTCTTCATTGACTACTTCTCCTACGGGCTCTGCCCCCCCCCTTCTCAGATTTTTTCAATGATGTCATGCACACCTACAACTTCCATCTTCTTGACTTCACGCCGAATGCCGTGGCGTGCATGGCCTTCTTTGCCCACCTCTGTGAGGGCTTCGCCGGAATGCTTCCCAGCACGGCGCTCTTCCGCCACTACTTCTATCCCCATATCCAGGCAGGGGGTGCCATCTCCGGCTGCGTCACCTGGATCCCACGGACCCAGGAGAAGGGCATGTATCTGGAGGGCGCCCAGAAGGAGAGGTGGGAGGAGTGGCGGGGCTGGTGGCTATGGATTGAGGAGGAGGATCCGCAGGAGTTCTGCCGAGTTTGTTAGAGCCCGCCAGTCCGTCCCAAGGACTGGAGCAACTCCGACGCCAACGACAAGAAGCTCGCGATCACTACTACCAGAATCCATCGCCTCACCATGGTCAGGCTCACCCTTGAGATGATTGGGACGGATTTCATCCACCGCCGAATCGCTCCACTGCATAATAAGGGGAGGCCGGCCTGGCACTTCAAGAACACAGCCGACATCATGAGGCTGTGCCCTAGCTTGAAGCACAACTTCATGGTGATGTGGCATGCCCATTTCTGTCAAAGGCTCTTCCAGCTCGACGTGGATAGTGACGGCAGGGCAGAGAGGAGCGGCAAGGCCACGAAGGCCAGCAAGGTCGTCAAGGGGCCCCTATTTGGGTTGCCGGCGAGAGTGGTCCCGTTGAGCAACAACTCTCGTCAAACTGACATCATCGCCATGATGCCGGACTTCAACGCGCATGGCCTTGACCCAAATTGGGCCGAGCCGGAGGAGGAGCAGGTGTAGGAGTTCTTCGACAACCTGTCGGAGAGGTACGTCCATGATGAGCCACTGCTTGTCTAGGACACCACCAAGGAGAAGCTAGACTACATCGCCGCCAGGGCGGCGGAGGCGGCGCTTGCCAGGGAGGCTGGCAGCGCTGGTTACGTGGAGGACGAGGCCGATGCGGCCGCGGAGCAGAAGGTGCTTGTCGGGTGGGCGAAGTCTGCTGGGGCGGCCAGCAGCGCCGACACCGGGGCCCCTCTTGTTGAAGATGCAGGCGATGAGTCGTCCACGGAGGAGGTCGAAGTGAATGACCCCCCAGTCGCGGGAAGGCAGCGTGTCCTAGGCGGGCCAGCTCTGGTGAGCCGGTCCGGTCCGGCAGGATCACGCAGCGGCAGCCACCCCAGGAGCAGCTCGTGCACGAGACGAGGGCGATGAAGGCGGTGGCAGTGACGAAGGCGGCGAAGGCCGCAGTGGCGAAGAGGAAGGCGACTGCTTCCTCCTTGTCTAAGCCGTACCGGACCCCACCTCCTTCCCCCTCGAGCAGCACCTTGGAGGCCGAGTTCGACCTTGGATCTTTCAGCCCGGCGAGGAAGAGGAATCTAGCGGAGGAGGAGGTGGAGGAAGAGTAAGTATTTCGCTTCCCACATCACCTCCTACCATCACTCCAATGTTATCCTTCCTTGATTTGTTGTCATCTTCACAGGGATGTGGAGACGCTAGCCCAGAGGGTGGCAAAGAAGGCCAAGGCCTCGACGGGTGACAAGCCCCCAACGGGTACTTCGAATACGCCGTTGCTGGTGGATAGCAGCCCGGACAACAGCCCCTGGTGTAGCCCCCGTTTCAGCCCCCAGCGTAAGCTCATCACCTACTCTCCCATTGACGACTTTGGGGTGTGAATCTTTGACGCTGATCTTGCCAAGTTTGTAGGAGAAGATCGGCAGCAGGAGGAGCCGCTGAGGGCCACCCCCAACGCGCCGCCCCCCTCGACTACGCCGCCCCGAGGGGCGTCCCCAGCAAGGGCATCCACCACCGAGCCCACGCCTATGGAGGAGGAGGGGATGAACTTGGGTGCCGGGGGTCCTACCCCGGCAACGAACGTCGACGGGGAGGGCGCCACTTCTTCCCAGTCCGGTGCTGGTAAGTTCGCTTGCTTCCCGTCCCTGTTCTTTCTTCTTCTCTTTTTTTGAAGGCTCTGCCTCACTCTCCTTCTTGGGATCTAGGTGCCTCCTCGGCGGACCAAGAGAACAGTGATACCATCATCGAGGAGGTCACCAGGGACGCCGAGGCCGAGGCGGACAAGATCACCGCTGAGGAGGCCGCCAAGAGTGCCGCCGAAGAGGCCGCCAAGGGGCCTGCTGGGGAGGCCGGTAGTGCCGCTGCCGAGGAGGCCGGCAAGGCCGCTGCCGAGGAGGCCGACGCAGGGCCTGCTGGGGAGGGGGTGGTTGATGACCAACCTTCCTCCATCGTTGCCTCTAGCTCGGTTAGGTACCTGAAGGTGAGCGACGACCTGTTCGTCCACCTCCCAGGGACGGCGAGCACCAGGGTGCCCACCGAGGGGGAGGTGTTCGATGATGCGGTGCTCACTGCCGCCGGGCTTGAGGTTGTTGACGAACCGAGCGCCAGTGGCGGCGGTTCCCAAGAGGAGCAGCTCCTTCAGGCCATGAGCGCCTACGTCCAGAAGCTCCAGGCGCTTCACCATGCCCACCTGGATAAGGCAAAGTCCAGGATGGCGGTGGTGGACAAGGCAGAGGCGGATCTCACGGGGCGCGTCGCCGAGACGTAGGCCTGGTTCTGCCAGGCCCATGAGGAACTGAAGGTTGCCTAGGATCTGCTGGCTGAGCGCAAGTAGGAGCTCATCCTACAGCAGGCCAATGTCGAGAAAGCCCAAGAGGCGGCGAAGGAACAGTCCTCCAAGCACGAGGCCGCTCGGCACCAGCACCAGGCCGAGCTGAACTCGCAGGAGGAGGAACTTGCCGCTCGTGAGGAGGCGCTCACCGCCACCCTCCGCGGTAAGGATGAGGAGGTCGAGAAGCTTCCCGTGCAGTGGACCCAGGAGTTGGAGTAGAGGCACAAGGAGTCACTCAATGCTCAAGCCTAGGTCCATGCCGGCAAGGTGAAGGAGCTGTAGGTGGAGTAGGATGGGCTGAAGAAACAGGTCCTAGAGCTGGCGAAGGAGAAGGACGCGCTCAACGGCGCTCTGATGGAGGCGTAGGCCGTAGTCCTTGGCAAGGCCGAGCTGCTCTCCAAGTCCAACGACTCCGTCAAAGACCTGAAGCTGAAGCTGGAGGGTCTTGAGGGGACGCTTTTGGAGGTCAACACCCGGGAAGAGATCCTAACCAAGGCCCTGGAGGACGAGAAGCAGCTGCGGAGGAACGATGCTGCCAACCATGAGGATTTCGTGGAAGGCGAAAACCTCTGGATCAGCCGCCTCGCCGACGTCGCCGGTAGGATCACCATGAAGCTGGCTACCATGGGAATGCCGAATGTGAGGTACTCACCGGAGCCAAACGTGAGCCCCAATGCCAAACTGACCCTGTTCTTCGAGGGCGTTATTGGAGCCCTAAGCAGCTCCGCTCCAACCGGGCATCTTATCTGGCCAACGAGTCCCGGAGGCTCTGCCGGGGCGCCCAAACCAAGGTGCTCACCAAGGTGGCGTTCTGGAACCCCACCATCAACTTTGCCGACGCACTGGAGAGCTTTCCGGAGGGGACGGACCTCTCGGTGCTCAAGGAGCGCATCAAGCCCACCATCGACTGCGTTAATGGAGTTGAGAGGGTGGAGGGCCAGCGCCGGGACTAGGCACCCCATTTCTCGTCGCCGCTGTGAGTTCAAGACAAAGACAATTTTATCTTAAGTTAGAACTGTAGCGATTATTTGATGTAATATAACTCTGCAGTACTTCAATATCACGCACGCTAACTTCCCGTTAGATATTTCTTTGTATGTTTGCGCCCTACCCTTGCTGAGATAAGGCTGCCGGTGTGTAAACCCATACCGTGCTGCTTTGAGGACGGATCCTTAGCACTCTGCCGGAAGGGTTCTTGCTGCCGGGCAAGCCACCTTGCCGCTGCCAGCGCGATCGCTTGAACTGTCAAGCGGACTCGAGACAGGACAAGAGTGCTGCTGGTAGCAGGCAGGCCACCTTGCCGCTCTCAGCACGGCCGCATGAGTTGTCGAGCGGACTCGAGACAAAGTCAAGGGCATTGCCGATAGCGGAAGGGTCCCTGTCGGTGTCAAAACCGGCGGATCTCGGGTAGGGGGTCCCGAACTGTGCGTCTAGGTGGATGGTAACAGGATACAAGGGACATGATGTTTTACCCAGGTTCAGGCCCTCTCGATGGAGGTAAAACCCTACTCCTGCTTGATTGATATTGATGATAGGGGTAGTACAAGAGTGGATCTACCACGAGATCAAGGAGGCTAAACCCTAGAAGCTAGCCTATGGTATGATTGTTGTTCGTCCTATGGACTAAAACCCTCCGGTTTATATAGACACCGGAGAGGGCTAGGGTTACACAGAGTCGGTTACAATGGTAGGAGATCTACATATCCGTATTGCCAAGCTTGCCTTCCACGCCAAGGAAAGTCCCATCCGGACACGGGACGAAGTCTTCAATCTTGTATCTTCATAGTCTTGGAGTCCAGCCAACGATGATAGTTCGGCTATCCGGACACCCCCTAGTCCAGGACTCCCTCAGTAGCCCCTGAACCAGGCTTCAATGACGACGAGTCCGGCGCGCATATTGTCTTCGGCATTGCAAGGCGGGTTCCTCCTCCGAATAATTCATAGAAGATTGTGAACACCAGGATAGTGTCCGGCTCTGCAAAATAAATTCCACATACCACCGTAGAGAGAATAATATTTACACAAGTTCAATTTGCTAACCTATTTCGCGGCGTGACGTCACACCACAACCAAACCTTTACTCGAATCGTTTTTATTATACCACCTCAGCGCGTTTAGCGAAGCGGTTTCCTTGGCACGTCTTGTCGAAGCAGAGATCGTGTTCCCCTTATTCCGGGATTCCCATCAATACGGACGTGGGTAACCCAACTGGGCCATTGATTGCGGCGCTTGGGAGATAAGCGAGTTTTACCAGGCTGGTGGGGATGCATAGTTTCGTCCGTCCATATATAAGGGGATAAGGATCCACCTTTTTACCTACGCCTTCTTCCTCCTTTGCTTATCCATCTCACAAGACGAGCTCCAGCGCCCAAGTCCGCACATCTCACCTCAACCTTCTCCAACCATGTCCGAGAGGAGGTGGATGGCCTCCTCCGTTACGGAGGGGCACATCAAGAAGCTGCGCAGCGCCGGATATCTGTCCAGCGACATCGCGCACCGGCTCCCCGACGAGGGGCAGCTCATCCCCACCCCCGGGCCCCATGAGAGGGTGGTATTCCTTCCCCATTTCCTCTGCGGACTGGGCTTCCCACTCCACCCCTTTGTCCGGTGGCTCATGTTCTACTATGGCCTAGATTTCCACGATCTGGCCCCGAATTTCATCCTCAACATCTCGGTGTTTATCGTCGTGTGCGAGGCCTTCCTCTGCATCCAGCCCCACTTCGGCTTGTGGCTCAAGACCTTCAATGTCAAGCCGAAGGTTGTGAAGGGAAGCCAAGCGGAGTGCGGAGGCGCCATGGTGGGCAAGATGCCCAACGTCACCCGGCTCGAGGGTGCCTTCGTGGAAACCATCAAAGGGTGGCAATCGGGGTGGTTCTACATCACCGAGCCGCGTGACCCTGAATGGGCAGCGGTCCCCGAATTCAGATCTGGCATCCCCATGCGGCTCACTTCCTGGAAAGAGAAGGGCCTGCTGTGGGCAGTTCGGAAGAGCTGACCGGACTCCAATCCTGTCTCCAAACCCTGGTGAACAAGAAGCTCAAGCTTGTCAACGTAATCCAGGTCATGCTCATCCGCCGGATTCTCCCCTGCCAACAGCGGGACTTCAACTTGTGGGAGTTTGATCCGGCGCAGCATCGAACCTTGAGCGGGCTCTTCGACACTACGTACGAAGATGCCTGGAAGGTGCTGTTCAAGGGCGGCGACGCCCCCGCATCCGCTACTGAAGATCGCAGATTCAGCTCGCAGCGTCCGGCTGGCGAGGTAAGCCATGTTATCCTTTATGGGACATTTGCTTTTCATAGTTTGACTCTATGCGGGATCTAAACTCCCAATACCTTTAACAGGCCTGGCAGGAGATGTCCGGACAGGTTAGCTGTCCGGCTCCCCTTCCAGAAGACCTAGCGGATGCCCGTTTGACAGGGCTGCTGGTCCCGGCACTTTACATAGTGCCGGAGAAGAAGGCCAAGAAGAAGGCCACGGGAACCCGAAGGAGTTCCGGCGTCGAGTGGTGTCGGATTCATCGTCAGATGACTCCAAGCGGACTCCTCCACGAGAATGAGGAGGAGAAGAAGAGGCCTCTCCCGGTGAAGAGAGAGAAGAGGAAGGCCTCCCCAGCGAGGGAGGCCAAGGAATCAGAAGGAAGGACCCTTCCCCGGATCTGTTCGCCAACGTCGGTGATGGCGACGAGGAGTGGCCCTCAAGGGCCAAGCCCCTGGCGAGATCGTAAGTATTCGGGCTCCTGAATAACTTCATAATTTTTCTTTTTGCCACGTGGTGTCTTTCTAATGCCGCATACAACCCTGTAGTACGCCCAAGGATGATCTCCCCGCTTCGTCGAGCGGGTCCTTGGGTACGTCGGATGTGGATAGTACTTCACTTCCGACCGCCTCCACACCCCGTGACGCCGACGACGCCGAGGTGGGATCCCAGAGAGGGACCCACTCGGAGGAGGAGGCCCCGGAGGTGACGCAGGGCAACCTCCCGGACTTTGTACCGGACTCCACACCAGAACCTGCAGTGGTTCCGGAGTCCGGCGAGCGGCCCCTTCATAAGAAGGGCAAGACCATGATGCCAGCGGCCTCCGTCCAACCGGAGGCGCCGGATAATTTGCTGGAGGCGCTCAACGGCGCTTCCATCAAAGAGGAACACCGCACTGTCATGAGTGCGGTGATTCAGAAGGTTCAGCTTCGCCAAAAGCAGGGCCAAAAAGCTGCAGCAGCCTTCTAACAAAGCTTTGAGGTAAGAATTTTAATATATGTAAAATAGTACCGCATAGACAGTAGCCCCTGATGCTCGGTTTGGTGTTCGGAAAGAAAAACCGGACTGAGGATCCAAAAAGATATATGCAGGAGTCTTAAAAAATATGTCAATATGGGAATGCAGGCTGCACTGCTGACCTCTGCCACACGGACTGCGGAGGTTAATGCTTTGAAGCAAAGCCTCGAGCGGTCCGAGAACAAGCTCGGCCGTGCCAAGAAGCAGCTTGAGGACAAGGAAGGTGAGTAACACCTTATTAAAGTTGTACCTTACAGAAAAGGATTTGGTTGCAAGAGGAATGACAAGGATAACGTGGGTACTCCAGGGGCCACGAACGTGGTGGCGACCCTGAAGGAGGCGGTGTCCGCGGCCGAACGCAATGCGGCCGCGGAACTTGCTGGGCGAGAGAAGCAGGAGGTGTGGGTGGCGGAGGTACATCAAGAGCTCCAGGCTCTCGTGGAAAAACACGAGAGTTTGGAGCATGACTCGAAGACTCGAGAGTCCGAGCTTGCGTCGGCTCTTGAGAATGCCAAAGCCGCTAAGGCTGAAGCCCACAAGGCCCTCCAGGAAATCGAGGCGTTGAAGAAAATAGCGGCGTGTAAGGCATTTTGCATGCAAAGAAAGCATGTAAATGTGAATTACCTATTACTTACCCAAATTTGGAGCTCTCCAGGAGCGTTCGCAGATCTTCCCCGTAGCATGTCCGATGCTGCCGCTTTCTATAGAGCCGAGGAGGGGAGCTCGACTGAGAAGGTGTCTGGTCTCAGTATGCTGAGGCCGGACATCTGGTGCCCCTTAGCGACCAGCTGAAGCAGCTGGTCGAGCTCCACAAGGTGGCCGAACAGGCCATGAGGGGCCTCATAGTTCGGCTGTGGCCCAAAGAGGCCATGCACAGGAGCTACTTGACTGGTGCGGCGGTGATGGATGCGTGTCCTGGGTTGAAGTCATCAAGCACTACTTTGCATTGAAGGTGCCTGTCGGGCCCTTGCCCGTGCTAAGGTGCACTGGGGCAAGATGGACGCTGAGAAGCTTGTGACGGACATGCCACCGCTGGGCAAGGAGTATCGTACGCCCGAGATGTATTATAAGGGTGTCCTGAAGGGTGCCCGCGTTATTGCGGTTGAGTGCTCCAAAGATGTAATATTTGAGTACACTCGCATTTTGTTATCCTGTGCGCTGAAAACTTTGTTCATATGCGCTAAGCAACACTTGTTAATTTAAAATATTACCTTCTGTGCGGCCGTTTATCAAATCTGAGAGATGGCAAGTCGTCGGCTTCAGCCCCCATGCCACGAGTGCTGGGGTGTTCGGGATAAACTTGAGCGCTCTTGTTCCCATTTTTGGGTCCGCCTAGGGAGGCGTTCAACACAACGAACGAGGCAACCGGACTTATAATGCTTGAACACTCTCACTTAGCCATAGAATTCTATAATTTTAAATTTCGGTGAAGCCCCTAGTGTTCGGAAGGTCGAATTGGGCGCTATGCACGCTGGGCGGACAAAGCGGTTCCTCGCTCTAAGCGGCATAAGTCTTTAGGGACTCAAAAACCTCTCGAGCGGCGATCGGCTCTCGCCTCATCATGACAGTTAGTTTTAGCTTTCTCCATCGAGGTGCTCGCCCAGCTCAAGCTGGGCACAATCGCAGTGGTTCTCCCAGCCTACCTTAGCCGATATAATGAGCGTAAGGTACCAAAACATGGGAGCCGGGCAAACCCAACTATTGACCCAAGACATGATTCGGAGCCGATGCATATAATGCTATAAGTTCGGGGTGCCGCACTTGTGAAAGTGTTCGGACTTATCACACCATAATGTGGGGAACTTAAGCCACTGGTGTATTTAGCCGTACAAAGGTGTACGGATGCAACATGTCATAAATGAACACATGTATAAGAAGAGAATGCAGTTATAGGGAAAAAGCGATGCATTGTTTATTCAAAAAATACTTCCATGAATGCAGAATGATACAAATAGTGCGATAAGCAAGGGGTGGGACTATTAAACATGTCCCCCTCCAGGGGTGTGCTGCGGAATGGTGTATAAAACAGATTTAACGCTCGTAACGGAGACCACCTGGATACTCATCGCGACTCTTCTTCTTCCCTGGCTGTTGCATCGTGGGTTCGGCAGGTCTACTGCCGGACAAGGCCTCTGGTAAGTGGAGTCCTGTGGATAAGAAAAAAAATATGACACACTTGGGAGCCCCTGGTGTGGTTGAGCCGCACTCTGGGCCTGCTGTGGTCGTGCCCCTCCCCCTATGCCCATGGTATCTCCAGAGCGTAATGATGTACGCGAAGTTCTGGTCTTGCAAATTTGCGAGGGCTGGGGTTGGGGCCACATAGCTACGCGTGCTCGGAACGTGCCAGGTGGTCTTGTTGTAGGTTACTCCGGACGCGCTTTGCAATGTCCGGTCGCTTAACGGCCGGACTCGAGAATTGCCTTAAAAGGCTGCTCTGCACTTCCGCCGCAAGAGCGCTGTATGCTCCTCCGTTCGGAGGGAGCGTTCAGTGTTTCCGTTGACCGTGATGACTCCTCGAGGGCCTGGCATCTAGAGCTTGAGGTATGCGTAGTGCGGCACCGCGTTGAACTTTGCAAACGCGGTCCGTCCGAGCAGAGCATGATAGCCGCTGTGGAACGGAACTATGTCGAAGATTAACTCCTCGCTTCAGAAGTTATCTGGGGATCCGAAGACCACTTCCAGTGTAACCTGTACAATTGGCCTCGACACCTGGTATGATGCCTTTGAAGGTCGTCTTTGTGGGTTAATCCTTGAGGGGTCTATGCCCATCTTGCACACTGTATCCTGGTAAAGCGAGGTTCGAAGCTCTGCTGCCGCCAAATCCATCGAGGACTCTAGTGAGGTGAAACCCATCGGCGATTGGGTCTAGAACCAATGCGGCGAACCCGCCATGGCGAATCTTTGGTGGGGTGGTCCCTTCGGTCAAAAGTGATCGGGCAGGAGGACCATGGGTTGAACTTTGGGGCGACTGGCTCCATCGCGTATACGTCCCTGAGTGCACGCTTCCGCTCCCTTTTGGGTATGTGGGTTGCGTATATCATGTTCACCGTCTGCACTTGTGGGGGGAAACCCTTCTGCCCTCTATTGTTCGGCGGCCGGGTCTCTTCCTCGTCATCACTATGCAGCCCCTTGTCATTGTTTTTGGCAATTAACTTGCCTGCCTGCTTGAATACCCAACAATCCCTGTTGGTGTGATTAGCTGGTTTTTCGGGGGTGCCGTGTATCTGGCACGAGCGGTCGAGTATTCGGTCCAAATTGGACGGACCGGAGTAGTTCTTTTGAATGGCTTTTTCCGCTGATCGGGTTTGGAGCCTCTGAATCCGGCGTTGACTGCCGTATCCTCAGTATTGTCGTTGTTAATGCGGCGTTTGTGATTGTTGCGACGCGACCTGCCGTTGCGGTCCTTGGTATCCGGACTGCCAGAATTTTTGCTGAGGTTGTTGCTGCGGGCTAGCCAGCTGTCCTCTGCCGTGCAGAAGCGGGTCATGAGTGATGTGAGGGCTGCCATGGATTTCGGCTTTTCCTGTCCTAGGTGTCGGGCAAGCCACTCATGTCGGATGTTATGTTTGAAGGCTGCTTGGCCTCCGCATCCGGACAGTCTACGATTTGATTTTTCTTGGTTAAGAACCGTGTCCAGAATTGTCTGGCCGATTCGTCTGGCTGCTGAATTATGTGGCTTAGGTCATCAACGTCTGGTGGTCGCAGATATGTGCCCTGGAAGTTATGAAGGAATGCGGCTTCCAGGTCCTCCCAACACCCAATTGATTCTGCTGGCAAGCTGTTAAGCCAATGCCGAGCTGGTCCTTTAAGCTTGAGTGGGAGGTATTTGATGGCGTGAAGATCATCACTGCGGGCCATGTGGATATGAAGGAGATAGTCTTTGATCCAAACCGCGTGGTCTGTTGTACCATCATAGGATTCAATATTCACGGGTTTAAACCCTTCGGGGATTTGATGATCCATTACTTCATCTGGGAAGCATAGTGGGTGTGCGGCGCCTCTATATTGGGCTATATCACGATGTAGCTCAAGCAAGCTTTGTCTACTGTGTTCAGCCCGGCCGGAGTTGCTGTATCTGGCGTGACGGTCCTCATCGCGCATCATGGGGTGCCCACGCGATCCGTAGATCGATCTTGATTGCCTTGCCTTATCCTCCAATATGTCTCGCAAGTCCGGTGCATTCCCCCGTGGCTTTGTGCTTTTCGAGCGATGCTGGGGTACGGCTTTAGTGGAAGGCCTAGAGGCCTCTCTGTCACGGCCACGAGGTGGCCGGTCGGCCGTATTGTGAACTGGTGATGTAGGTTTATATGCCTCCTCCTCTAATCGGGGGAGCAGCTTGCGTTTGGGGTAGCTTTTGGAGGGGCGTTCGAGTTCGTACTCTTTGGCCGCAAGGACTTCAGTCCATCTGTTGGCTAGCAAATCTTGGTCAGCTCTAAGCTATTGCTGCTTTTTCTTGAGGCTGCTTGCCGTGGCCATAAGCCTGCGTTTAAAACGCTCTTGTTCGACGAGATCCTCAGGCACGACGAATTCGTTGTCGTCCAGGCTTGCCTCGTCTCCGGAGGGAGGCATGTAGTTATCGTCCTCTACCTCTTTGTCTGCCGCTCTCTCGTGAGGGCTGGCTTCTTCATCCTCCTGTGCTGAATCTTGCCGGAGGGGGTTGTCTTCGGCACTGTCAGGGGTGTTATTGTCTCTGGTGCCGGAATCTCAATTCTTGCTATGGCGGGATTTAGAGCGGTGCCGCTGACGTCGGCGCTTATGCTGTTTCTTGGAGGGGTCTTCCTCCGCTGTTCCATCGCCATTCCCATCCTTTGGGATGTCCACCATGTATATGTCGTATGATGAGGTGGCCTTCCAGTGCCCCGTAGGCGCTGGTTCTTGGTTGTCTCCGGCATCATCGTCCATACTGTCGATGTCTTCGGAGTCAAAGTCTAGCATGTTGGTTAGATCGTCGACAGTGGCTACAAAGTGGGTGGTGGGTGGGTTTTGAATTTCTTCGTCGTCCGCATCCCAACCATCCTGACCATAGTCCGGCCAGGGCTCTCCTGATAATGAGAGATACTTTAGCAAATTCAGGATGTCGCCAAAAGGCGAGTGCTGAAAGATGTCCGCAGCGGTGAACTCCATGATCGGCGCCCAATCAGATTCGATTGGTAGGGGCGCGGGAGGTTTGGTGTCCGGCGGGGAGTCCGGCACCTCGGAGTCACGAGCTTCACAAAGGACAGGGTCGGTATTCGGCTCCATCGCCGTAGAGGTAGCAGCCCCCGAGGCGGTGTCTAGCCACCATCCTCGTCGGGCGATCGGCTCCGAGTTAAGGGTCGGAGCGGACTCTTGTGCGGCCTCCAGGGCATTGTCCGGCAGCAGAGCTAGATCATGCCCATCGTGACAGTGCAGAGCGCACGACTGTGGCTCGAATCCGTCGAAGATCAAGTCTCCTCGGACGTCGGCCGTGAAGTTCAAACTTCCAAATCTGACCTGGTGGCCAGGGGCGTAGCTTTCAATCTGCTCCAGATGGCCAAGTGAATTGGCCCGCAGTGCAAAGCCGCCGAATACAAAGATCTGTCCGGGGAGAAAAGTGTCACCCTGGACCGCGTCGTTGTTGATGATCGAAGGAGCCATCGGGCCTATAGGTGACGACACAGAGGAACTCTCAATGAAAGCACCAATGTCGGTGTCAAAACCGGCGGATCTCGGGTAGGGGGTCCCGAACTGTGCGTCTAGGCGGATGGTAACAAGAGACAAGGGACACGATGTTTTACCCAGGTTCAGGCCCTCTCGATGGAGGTAAAACCCTATTCCTGCTTGATTGATATTGACGATATGGGTAGTACAAGAGTGGATCTACCACGAGATCAAGGAGGCTAAACCCTAGAAGCTAGCCTATGGTATGATTGTTGTTCGTCCTATGGACTAAAACCCTCCAGTTTATATAGACACCGGAGAGAGCTAGGGTTACACAGAGTCGGTTAAAATGGTAGGAGATCTACATATCCGTATTGCCAAGCTTGCCTTCCACGCCAAGGAAAGTCCCATCCGGACACGGGACGAAGTCTTCAATCTTGTATCTTCATAGTCTTGGAGTCCGGCCAACGATGATAGTTTGGCTATCCGGACACCCCCTAGTCCAGGACTCCCTCAGTCCCATTGCGTGCAGGTTTCCCGTACGAGGAACGAGATCTTTCGGGGAGGACAGACTTATATAAAGCAAATTAGCCAAAATTTTGCATGACTTAGCTTTTCGGGGCCACACGAATGGCCGTCGAGGCTGTGGATGACACCAGAGGGCGGTTGATCGACGACGCCCTCTCCCTTCGAGCCATCCTCATGAAAGAGTCGTTGTGTCAGTTCCAAAACCAGATCCCCATGGTCGGAGCCGCACCCCTACCTGGCGCGCCAAAGATGTCGAGGGAAACGACACCTATGGGATCACTGGGAATCCCTTTTGCTACGGTTGGCAGGCGCGGGGCTGTGGAAAGAGCAGGATTGAGAGATCAACACGGGGGAATTATCCAGGTTCGGGCCGCGAGGACGCGTAATACCCTAATCCTGCTAGTTTCTGTTTATCTGGTGTTCTTGGACTAGCTACAAGGCGTGTAGGGTCCAAAAAGTCTGAATCCTCTCCCAGTAAGCCGCGGGCCTCCTTTTATAGATAAAGGGGCTGCCACAGTGGCACACAGGAGGTGGAAAGCTATACAGTGGTCGAGTCTATCCTCTGGCACCGTAGGACAAACACATTTAGTGCGCTACCGACATGCCCTTCTTGCTTTATCGGGGACGACAAGGAAGCTCGTCCCAGCTGTCGTCGCCTCGCCTGGCTTCGACTCGCATCCAAACTAACGAGGCGAGTAGTGCAATGCTGGCAGGCTGGCTGGTGAGTTGGTGCGGTGGCAGATCCTTCACGAAGATCTCCATGCCACCACGCAGGTGCTTGCTGAGTTGGCTTAGAGGCCGCATGTTGCCACGCAGGTGTTCGCCTAGTTGGTGGGCTGGCAGCTGCACGGGAACGGCGCCGGAGTTTTGGCAGATGTGGGCCTGGCTGTGGCCCCGCGGATGTCTTTGGCAAGAGCCTTGCCGGGGCCCCGGCAAGGGTCTTGCCGTGGCGTCGTGGTCGTCCCCGGCAAGGGGCTTGCCGGGGGTCTCATGGGTATCCTTGGCAAGGATCTTGCCAAGGATCTTTGTCTTCTTGTTATTTATCTAGTCTTGTATGCTTCTGGTCTTCACAAAGATCTGCATGCCACCATGGAGGCGCCTCCCGAGCTTTGGTTCCAATGTGGTTGAGGGCGTCAGAACTCTCAGGCTCGAGGGGGGCAGCCCTGTTGGCATTGGGAAAGTTGCCCCGGCAAGGCTCTTGTCGGGGCTGTGGAGGCTGCCCCGGCAAGGGCCTTGCCGAGGGAGTCCACCTCGCCCTTCTGCTCTTTGTGTCTCCGGCTTGGCCTTGGTCTGGTCGTCTTGTGCCTTTGCTTCCTCTGCCCCGCGAAGCGTGGCCAGGGGCATGGGGCTGCGACTGTCCGTTCATAGGTAAAGGGGTGCAAAAAGGCCCCCCCGTACTTTTGTACACCGACACTTACATCCAGTAGACAGAAAATATTCCTTCGACTGTTGGAAATTACTTCAACTGCTGATCTGATGTCGAAGTAATTGCTTCATCGCCACCATTAATTGTCTCTCCTCGTCTCATCAGCCATGCCTTCCGCTTTATCATCGACTACACACGCGCGCCCACGCACATCATTGTCCTCTCTCTTTAATTATTGATCTCACACTTGTACTCCTTCCTTGTCTTCGTCTAGTTGGCCTCTTGCATCATCTTCCAGCATGCACCCCCTTCTTTCCTAGCGCTTGCCGAAAAAGGGTTTCCCCTGCTTTGTATTACAAAGCAATCAACACTGATACAACCATATATTTGCATCTATCGATATGTCGCGTAAACGATCCCTCCCCCCTATTCTTGTATATCGCCCCCTTCACATACATATACTATGTATTCAGGCCTCTCTTTGACACAAACATATGTATAGAGGCATGTTGCGCACACCATCTCCCTCTCTCTCTCTTTCTAACACACACACTAGGTAGAGGACATGTATGAAGAGAAGAGATGCACGCATGCACGCACTGCCTCCCTCGTACACACACGTGGGTACACGGTGGAGCACATTTCTCTAAGGAGGGGTACCCACATGATAATTTGACGCATGTTGAAAGACTTTCTAGATGATGTGGCACTAGTACTTCCGGTACGTGCAAAGTAGGTAGAAAACGAAATACGAGCAAGTTTTTGTTACAAGCTATGTTTCTCTTTCTTTAGTCAATATATTTATGTATAAAATGAGAGGGCGGCATCAATGAAGCACTATGGCACATGTGGAGGTGTTGTTTGGCAGCTTCTTGCATGGATTGATCACACTGATGTGTTGATGGTTCTAGAAGGACGTAGACACTGCTGGGTACAATGAAGTTACTGTAGACGCGAATCCCAGACACTTAGACCGTTGGATCAACATCAATTAACGGCTAATACCGCGTCACACGTGAAATTGAGATTTTTTAAATTCATTATAGAAATTGTTGGGGAAAATAGCATTCAATTTGAAAAAAATCTTACGCTCGCGCAAGATCTATCTAGGAGATGCATAGTAATTAGTAACAAGAGGGGGAGAGTGTGTCCACGTACCTGATACATCCATTTTGCATCATGTTATTGATACGTCTTCAACGTATCTATAATTTTTGATTGTTCCATGATATTATATTACCCGTTTTGGATGTTTATGGGCTTTACTTTACACATTTATATCATTTTTGGGACTAACCTACTAACCGATGGCCCAGCCCGTATTGCTGTTTTTTTTGCCTATTCAGTATTTCAAAGAAAAGGAATATCAAACGGAGTCCAAATGGAATGAAACCTTATGGAGCGTTATTTTTGAAACAAATGTGATCCAGAGGACTTGGAGTGCAAGTCAAGAAGCAGCCAAGGCGGCCACGAGGGTGGAGGGCGCGCCCCCTATCTCGTGGACCCCTCAGGCAGCCACCGACATACTTCTTCCTCCTATATATACCCACGTACCCTGAAAACATCAGGGGAGCCAACAAAAAACTATTTCCACCGCCATAACCTTCTGTATCCGTGAGATCCCATCATGGAGCCTTCGTCGGCGCTTCGCCGAGGGGGAATCGACCATGGAGGGCTTCTACATCAACACCATAGCCCCTCCGATGAGTTGTGAGTAGTTTACCACAGACCTTCGGGTCCATAGTTATTAGCTAGATGGCTTCTTCTCTCTTTTTGGATCTCAATACCATGTTCTCCTCGATCTTCTTGGAGATCTATTCAATGTAACTCTTTTTGCGGTGTGTTTGTCGAGATCCGATGAATTTTGGGTTTATGATCAAGTTTATCTATGAGAAATATTTGAATCTCCTCTAAATTCTTTTATGTGTGATTAAGTTATCTTTGCAAGTCTCTTCGAATTATCAGTTTGGTTTGGCCTACTATATTGATCTTTCTTGCGATGGGAGAACTGCTTAGCTTTGGGTTCAATCTTGCGGTGTCCTTTCCCAGTGATTCATTGCATATCCTGGTACACCGCCGGAGGAATTCATATAGAGTCATATCTTGCTCTAGTTTTGAGTTGTAAATCAATAAAAGTGTGATGATCTTCATTATTAGAGCATTGTCCCAGTGAGGAAAGGATGATGAAGACTATGATTTCCCCACAAGTCGGGATGAGACTTCGGTCTTTAAAAAAGGGAAAGACCAAAAAAAAGAGAAATGCCAAAGAAAAAAAAATAAAAAAGGAAAAAAAGGAAAAAAGAAGAAGAAAAAAATAAAATGAGAGAAAAAGAGAGAAGGGACAGTGCTACTATCAATTTTTACCACACTTGTGCTTCAAAGTAGCACCATGATCTTCATGATAGAGAGTCTCCTATGTTGTCACTTTCATATACTAAGTGGGAATTTTTCATTATAGAACTTGGCTTGTATATTCCAATGATGGGCTTCCTCAAAATGCCCTAGGTCTTCGTGAGCAAGCAAGTTGGATGCACACCCACTTAGTTCCTTTTGTTGAGCTTTCATATATTTATAGCTCTAGTGCATCCCTTGCATGGCAATCCCTACTCACTCACATTGATATGTATTGATGGGCATCTCCATAGCCCGTTGATACGCCTAGTTGATGTGAGACTATCTTCTCCATTTTTGTCCTCACAACCACCACCATATACCACCATAGTGATATGTCCATGGCTTGCGCTCATGTATTGCGTAAGAGTTGAAAAAGCTAAAGCGCGTTAAAAAGTATGAACCAATTGCTTGACTGAAACCGGGGTTGTGCATGATGGGAGTATTTTGTGTAATGAAAATGAAGCATGGCCTAACTATATGATTTTGTAGGGATAAGCTTTCTTTGGCTATGCTATTTTGATAGGACATGATTATTTGTTAGTATGCTTCGAAGCATATTTTTATGTTTTATAAGCTTTTATCTTGAATCATTTGGATCTGAACAATTATGCCACAATAAATAAAATTACATTGAGAATTATGCTAGGTAGCATTCCACATCCAAAATTCTGTTTTTATCATTTACCTACTCGAGGACGAGCAAGAATTAAGCTTGGGGATGGTTTACACGTCTCCAACGTATCTATAATTTTTGATTGTTCCATGCTATTATATTATCCGTTTTGGATGTTTATGGGCTTTACTTTACACATTTATATCATTTTTGGGACTAACCTACTAACCGGAGGCCCAGCCCGTATTGCTGTTTTTTTTGCCTATTTCAGTATTTCAAAGAAAAGGAATATCAAACGGAGTCCAAATAGAATGAAACCTTCGGGAGCGTGATTTTTGGAACAAACATGATCCAGAGGACTTGGAGTGCAAGTCAAGAAGTATCCGAGGCGGCCACGAGGGTGAAGGGTGCGCCCACCCCTATAGGGCACCCTCCTTATCTTGTTGACCCCTTGGGCGGCCACCAACATACTTCTTCCTCCTTTATATACCCACGTACCCCGAAAACATCAGGGGAGCCAACAAAAAACTATTTCCACCGCCATAACCTTCTGTATCCGCGAATCCCATCTTGGAGCCTTCGCCGGTGCTCCGCCAGAGGGGGAATCGACCATGGAGGGCTTCTACATCAACACCATAGCCCCTCCGATGAGTTGTGAGTAGTTTACGACAGACCTTTGGGTCCATAGTTATTATCTAGATGGCTTCTTCTGTCTTTTTGGATCTCAATACCATGTTCTCCTCGATCTTCTTGGAGACCTATTCGATGTAACTCTTTTTGCGGTGTGTTTGCCGAGATCCGATGAATTGTGGGTTTATGATCAAGTTTATCCACGAGAAATATTTGAATCTCCTCTGAATTCTTTTATGTGTGACTAAGTTATCTTTGCAAGTCTCTTTGAATTATCAGTTTGATTTGGCCTACTAGATTGATCTTTCTTGCCATGGGAGAAGTGCTTAGCTTTGGGTTCAATCTTGCGGTGTCCTTTCCCAGTGACAGTAGGGGCAGCAAGGCACGTATTGTATTGTTTCCATCGAGGACAAAAACATGGGGTTTATGTCAAATTGAATGAGTTTATCCCTCTACATCATGTCATCTTTCTTAATGAGTTACTTTGTTCTTATGAACTTAACACTCTAGATGCATGCTGGATAGCGGTCGATGTGTGGAGTAATAGTAGTAGATGCAGGCAGGAGTCAGTCTACTTGTCGCGGCCGTGATGCCTATATACATGATCATGCCTAGATAATCTCATAATCATTCACTTTTCTATCAATTGCTCGACTGTAATTTGTTCACCCACCCTAATACTTATGCTATCTTGAGAGAAGCCACTAGTGAAATCTATGGCCCCCGGGTCTATCTTTTATCATATAAGCTTTCCATCTACTTTTATTTGCATCTTTACTTTTCCAATCTATATTACAAAATACCAAAAATATATTTATCTTATCATACTATCTCTATCAGATCTCACTTTCGCAAGTGGCCGTGAAGGGATTGACAACCCCTTTATTGCGTAGGTTGCGAGTTCTTTGTTTGTTTGTGTAGGTGCGTGGGACTTTTGAGGAGCCACCTACTAGATTGATACCTTGGTTCTCAAAAACTGAGGGAAATACTTACGCTACTATTGTTGCATCACCCTTTTCTCTTCAAGGAAAACCAACGCAAGCTCAAGATGAAGCAGTTATCTTACTATTATTTATAATGTTTTTATCCATAACAATGCTTTTTGGAGTAATTCTAATGCATTTTCTCTCATAATATGCAAGGTACACACCAAGAGGGAGAATTCTGGCAGCTGGAAATCTGGACCTGGAAAAGCTACGTTAGGCTACCTATTCTGCACAACTCCAAATGAGCTGAAACTTCACGAAGAATTTTTATGGACTATATAATGAATGTTGGAGCAAATAAGAACCAGAGGGGGCCCACCAGGTGGGCACAACCCACCTGGGCGCGCCAGGGGGCCCAGGCGTGCCCTGCTGGGTTGTGCTCACCCAAGCCCACCTCTGGTGCCCATCTTTTGGTATATAAGTCCTTTTGACCTAGAAAAAAATAAGGAGATGAATTTCGGGATGAGGCGCCACCGCCTCGAGGCGGAACTTGGGCAGGAGCACTTTTGCCCTCCGGCGGAGCGATTCCGCCGGGGGAACTTCCCTCCCGGAGGGGGAAATCATCATCATCATCATCATCACCAACAACTATCCCATCTTGGGGAGGGCAATCTCCATCAATATCTTCAACAACACCATCTCCTCTCATACCCTAGTTCATATCTTGTGTTCAATCTTGTTATCGGAACTGTAGATTGGTGCTTGTGGGTGACTAGTAGTGTTGATTACATCTTGTAGTTGATTACTATATGGTTTATTTGGCGCAAGATTATATGTTCAGATGCAATATGCTATTTAATACTCCTCTGATCATGAGCATGTTTATCATTTGTGAGTAGTTACCTTTGTTCTTGAGGTCACGGGAGAAATCATGTTGCAAGTAATCATGTGAATTTGATATGTGTTCATATTTTGATAGTATGTATGTTGTGATTCCCTTAGTGGTGTCATGTGAATGTCGACTACATGACACTTCACCATATTTGGGCCTAAGGGAATGCATTATGGAGTAGCAATTAGATGATGGGTTGCGAGAGTGATAGAAACTTAAACCCCAATTTATGCGCTATTCCGTAAGGGACCGATTGGATCCAAAAGTTTAATGCTATGGTTAGAATTTATTCTTAATGCTTTTCTCATAGTTGCGGATGCTTGAGGGAGGGTTAATCATAAGTAGGAGATTTGTTCAAGTAAGAACAGCACCTAAGCACCGGTCCACCCACATATCAAATCATCAAAGTAGCGAACGCAAATCGAACCAACATGATGAAAGGGAGTAGATGAAATTCCCGTGCACCCTGAAGAACTGTTTTCTTATCATAAGAGACCGTTTTGGCCTGTCCTTTGCCTCAAAAGGAGGGCTACCATGCTGCACTTTTATTGCTACTATCATTACTTGCTTGTTACTATTATCTTGCTATCAAACTACTCTGTTACTTACAATTTCGGCACTTGCAGATAGTACCTTGCTGAAAACCACTTTTCATTTCCTTCTACTCCTCGTTGGGTTCGACACTCTTACTTATAGAGAAGAGCTACAACTGATTCCCTATACTTGTGGGTCATCAAGGCTACTTTCTGGCACCGTTGCCGGGGAGTGAAGCGCCTTTGGTAAGTGGAATTTTGTAAGGAAACATTTATAGAGTGTGCTGGAATTTATTGTCACTTGTTACTGTGGAAAACAATGCTTTGAGGGGTTTGTGCGGGGTATCTTCACCTCGTCCGGAAACACAATTAGCTACCCCTCAACCTACTGCACCTACTGAAAATATTGAATATGAAATTCCTTCGGGTTTGATAGAAAAACTTCTAGCTAATCCTTATGTAGGAGATGGAACCGAACATCCTGATGTGCACTTGATATATGTTGAAAAAAATCTGTGGATTGTTTAAGATTGCAGGTTTACCCGTAGATCAAGTTATGAAGAAGGTTTTACCTTTATCTTTTAAGTTAAAATCATTGGTATGGTATAGGCTATGCGATGATATTGGATCATGGAATTGGAATCATTTGAAATTGGAGTTCCATCAAAAAATTTATCCTATGCAACTAGTTCATCGTGATCGGAATTATATATATATATATATATATATATATATATAAAATTTTTGGCCTCGTGAAGGAGAAAGTACCGCTCTAGCTTGGGGGAGGCTTAAGTCAATGTTATATTCATGCCCCAATCATGAGCTCTCAAGAGAAATTCTTATCCAGAAGTTTTATGCTTGGCTTTCTCGTAATGATCAAACCATGCTTGATACTTCTTGTGCTGGTTCTTTTATGAAGACTATTGAATTCTGGTGGGATCTTTTGGAAAGAATTAAATGCAACTCTAAAGGTTGGGAACTCGACAAAGGTAAATAGTCAGGTAATAAAATTAAGTATGATTGTGTTAAATCTTTTATGGATACCGATGTTTTTCAAAAGTTGAGCACTAAATATGGACTTGACTCTGAGATAGTAGCCTCCTTTTGTGAATCATTTGCTACTCATGTTGAACTCCCTAAATAGAAGTGTTTAAATATCACCCACCTATTAAATAAGAAATTAAAGAACCAGTACCAGTTAAAGAAGAAACTATACTTTATAATGTTGATCCTGTTGCTCCTTCTGCTTATACTGAGAAACCACCTTTCTCTGTTAGGATAAAGGAACATGCTAAAGTTTCAATAGCGGTTAACAAAAGCTATATTAGAACACCTAAACCTGATGAACAAATTAAAATAGAACCTAGTATTGCTATGGTTAAAGATCTCTTAGAAGAAGATATGGATAGGCATGTTATTTACTTCTGTGAGGAAGCTGCTGGATTTGGCAAACCTGATAAAAAGGATAAACATAGACCCGTTGTTGGCATGCCTGTCATCCAGTTAAAATAGGAGATCACTGTTATCATAGTTTATGTGGCATATGTGCTAGTGTGAGTTCTATTCCTTATACCTTATATCAAGAAATTATGAATGACATAACACACACAGAGATAGAAGAAATATATGTTACTATTAAACTTTCTAATAGAGACACTATATCATCGTTTGTGATTGTTAGAGATGTTGAAGTCTTGTGTGGAAAGTGAAATACCCTACTGATTTTCTTGTTCTTGGTTCCCCACAAGATGACTTTTGTCCCATTATCTTTGGTAGACCTTTCTTGAACACCGTTAATGCTAAGATAAATTGCAAGAAACAAACTGTAGGTGTTAGTTTTGGTGATGAGTCTCATGAATTTAAGTTTTCCAAGTTTAGTAGAAATCTTCATGAAAAAGAATTGCCTAGTAAGGATGAATTAATTGGTCTTGCTTCTATTGTTGTACAACCTACTGATCCATTAGAACAATATTTGCTAGATCATGAAAATGATTTCCATATGCATGAAAGAAATGAAATAGATAAAATTTTCTTTGAACAACGTCTTCTACTTAAACACAATTTGCCTATTGAAATCTTGGGGGTCCTTTCCACCTAAAGGTGATCCTGTGTTTGAATTAAAACAATTGCCAGACACTTTGAAATATGCTTATCTTGATGAAAAGAAGATATATACTATTATTATTAGTGCTAACCTTTCAGAACATGAAGAAGAAAGATTATTGAAAGCACACGCATTTTTGCTTCCTTGATGGATATTTTGGCTTTTCACAAATACCTGCTTCTCAACCTGATCAAGAAAAGATCACTTTTACTTGTCCCTTTGGAACCTACGCTCATAGACGTATGGCTTTTGGTTTATGTAATGCACCTGCTACCTTTCAAAGATGTATGACTGCTATATTCTCTGACTTTTGTGAAAAGATTGTTGAGGTTTTCATGGATGACTTTTCTGTTTATGGGAAGTCTTTTGATGATTGTTTAAGCAATCTTGATCGAGTTTTGTAGAGATGTGAACAAACAAATCTTGTCTTGAATTGGGAGAAGTGCCACTTTATGGTTAATGAAGGCATTGTCCTGGGTCATAAATTTTTTGAAAGAGGTATTGAAGTGGAGAAATCTAAGGTTGATGCAATTGAGAAAATACCATGTCCCAAAGATATAAAAGGTATTCGTAGTTTCTTAGGTCATGCTGGTTTCTATAGGAGATTTATCAAAGAATTTTCTAAAATTTCTAGGCCTCTCACTAGTCTCTTGCAAAAGGATATTCCCTTTGTGTTTGATGATGATTGTTTGGAAGGCTTTGAAACACTCAAGAAAGCCTTAATTTCTGCACCTATTGTTCAACCTCCTGATTGGAACTTGTCTTTTGAAATTATGTGTGATGCAGGTGATTATGCTATTAGTACTGTTCTAGGACAAAGAGTTGATAAGAAACTGAATGTTATTCATTGTGCTAGTAAAACTCTAGATAGTGCTCTAAGAAATTATGCTACTATTGAAATAGTATTCTTAGCAGTGGTGTTTGCTTGTGATAAGTTTAGACCTTATATTGTTGATTCCAAAATAACTGTTCACACAGACCATGCTGCTATTAAATATCTTATGGAAAAGAAAGATGCTAAACCTAAACTTATTCCATGGGTTCTCTTGTTACAAGAATTTGATTTACATATCATTGATAGAAAAGGAGCTGAGAACCCAGTAGCTGATAATTTATCTAGGCTTGAAAATGTGCTTGATGACCCACTACCTATTGATGATAGTTTTCCTAATGAGCAGTTAGCTGCAATAGATGATTCTCATAGTATTCCCTGGTATACTGACTATGCTAATTACATTGTTGCTAAATAATTACCACCTAGCTTTACATACCAACAAAAGAAAAAAAATCTTCGATGATTTAAGACATTACTTTTGGGATGACCGACATCTTTATAAAGAAGGAGTAGATGGTATTATTAGATGTTGTGTACCTGAGCATGAACAGGGACAAATCCTACATAAATGTCACTCCGAAGCTTATGGAGGGTGTCGGTGTCAAAACCGGCGGATCTCGGGTAGGGGGTCCCGAACTGTGCGTCTAGGCGGATGGTAACAGGAGACAAGGGACACGATGTTTTTACCCAGGTTCGGGCCCTCTCGATGGAGGTAAAACCCTACTCCTGCTTGATTGATATTGATGATATGGGTAGTACAAGAGTGGATCTACCACGAGATCAAGGAGGCTAAACCCTAGAAGCTAGCCTATGGTATGATTGTTGTAATGGTTGTATGTCCTACAGACTAAAACCCTCCGGTTTATATAGACACCGGAGAGGGCTAGGGTTACACAGAGTCGGTTGCAATGGTAGGAGATCTACATATCCATATCGCCAAGCTTGCCTTCCACGCCAAGGAAAGTCCCATCCGGACACGGGACGAAGTCTTCAATCTTGTATCTTCATAGTCTTGGAGTCAGGCCGATGATGATAGTCCGCTATCCGGACACCCCTAGTCCAGACTCCTCAAGAGCTTTGAACCAGGCTTCAATGACGATGAGTCCGGCGCGCATATTGTTTGGCATTGCAAGGTGGGTTCCTCCTCCGAATAATTCATAGAAGATTGTGAACGCCAGGATAGTGTCCGGCTCTGCAAAATAAATTCCACATTCCACCGTAGAGAGAATAATATGTACACAAGTTCAATCTGCTGACGTATTTTGTGGCATGATGTCACGCCACTACCAAGCCTTCACTTGAATCGTTTTTTATTATACCACCTCAGCGCGTTTAGCGAAGCGGTTTCCTTGGCACGTCTTGTCGAAGCAAAGATCGTGTTCCCCTTATTCCGGGATTCCCATCAATACGGACGTGGGTAACCCAACCGTGCCCGTTGCCACGCCCCCTCTATCGGAGGCGAGTCCCGAACGGTCACGGGGACGGCTCTTGGTATTCTCCCTCTTTATAATGGGACCAAGGCTTCGTTTCTTTTCTTCAACCTTCAATCGAATCTGCTCCTCGCCCCGAGTTCCAACACCCAGAGCCCCAGATTCGAGCGCTTTGGACCTTTAACAATGTCCGGCTCCGACCTACAGGGCCAGTGGATGCCCTCCTCCGTCACGGATGAGGACGTGCTAAAGCTGCGAGGGGCCAAGTACCTGACTTACGAGATTTTGCACAGGTTGCCCGCCAAAGGGCAAGTCATCCCCACCCCCGAGCCCGACGAGTATGTCGTGTTTGTGTCCCACTTCCGTCGGGGCTTAGGCTTCCCGATGGATCCTTTTGTGAGAGGGCTCATGTTTTACTATGGGTTGGAATTCCCCGACTTGGCTCCGGAGTCCATCCTCCATATTTCTTCATTCATCGTCGTCTGTGAAGCCTTCCTCCACATTACCCCTCACTTCGGCTTGTGGCTGAAGACCTTCGATATGAAGCCAAAGATGATCGAGGGGCGTCAAGCAGAGTGCGGCGGGGCGGCCGTAAGCAGGAGGGCCGATGCCCTGTGGCCCGAGGGCTCCTTCCAAGAGGAGCTCGGCTTGTGGCAACATGAGTGGTTTTATATCACCGCTCCCAGGAGCAGCAGGCAGAAGCCGCCGCCCGTCTTCCGCTCGGGACCTCCACGACGACTGATGTCATGGGTCAACCAAGGGCTCAACTGGGGGCCGCCAAAAGACGTGCCCCTATTGCAGGGCCGGATTCGAGACCTCCAAGCGAGGGAGATCGATCTGGTCGTGGTGATGCAGGTTATGCTGATTAGGCGTCTCCTGCCCTGCAAACGCCGTCCTCTCCGGCTGTGGGAATTTAATCCGGAGGGACCACGGATTCTCCAACACTTCATGGGTACGACACCCGTGGAGATGTACAAATTGTTCTTCGGATCACGGGAGGTGTGTCCGGAATTGATGGAGGACGCCGGCCTAAGCTGCAATCGCCCGGATACACAAGTAAGTAGCTTTGTGTTCGGACATACCGTTTGTTTGCCTTTCTACAATTCGCCTTTTAATCAGTGGTCCTTTAACAGGAGTGGATAGTGCAAGCAAAGCTGATACGGTGTCCGGCCCCCTCCCAGAGACCGCGCCGGATCCCGTGCTGGTCAGGATGCTGGAGGTTGCGCCTTCAGAGGAAGGCGAAGGGGAAAACCGAGGAGCTACCGCCTCGACCAAGGAGGCTTTTGAGAAAGGGGGGATCGAGAATCCCTTCCTCCAAGGGGAGAAGAGGACCGCTTCCGAAAACCCGGAGGCCAAAGCCCCGAAGCGGGGGAAGAGATCTTCACCAGAGGGTCCTGCGTTCGGGGAGGCCCCGGCCGCACAATCTCTCCTAAAGAATCAGCCCTCCAGCGAGCCGTGAGTAGAAAAAAGGGAGTTTTGTAATAAGGGACATCCCTATTTGTGCTTCTGAGGATAACGTAAGTTTTTACCTTGTAGTTCGGATCTCCATCCTTCTCAAATGAGCTCGTCGTCGGGGGACCTTCGTCCGGAGATGGTGGAGAGCGAGACGCCTCCGTCCGCTGCGCTGTCAGGTGGGGCGGACGACCCCGAGGTGTCATCATGGAGGGTATCCCCGAGTCCGACAGAGCCGAAGAGTTCGGCGCCGACTAGTGTTCAGCCGGGGGAGCTGAAGGATCTGCTTGAGAGGGCGTCTATCTCAGAAGATCACCATGCATTGATGATTATGGTGATTGGAAGGATTTCGTCCGCCGAAGGCGGGTTGCGTGATGCCATCAGGAGTTTGCTGGCGGGGTTTGAGGTACGTAAAAATGACATACCTTTTGACAGTTTTACACACAAAGTGCGCCCTGTACAGATAGTAGCCCCTGAGACTCGGTAGGTTGTCAAAAGTGACATCGTGCCGAGGATCAAAATCGCAGGTTTTAATTTTCGCATTTCCTATGCAGGTGGCGGATAGTCCGGGGGCCAGCCGGACTGATGGAGTTGCTGAACTAAAGCGGCAACTCGACGTTGCGGATGCGGACATCACGCTAGTCAACAGGCGACTTGACGAGTCGCAAGGTAAGTTTTTTTTGGGTGGTCACCTAGGAAGGGAGCCGAAGCCCACTCCTTACAATCATGTGTGCGAAATGCAGATGGTGCCGCTGCTGTGGAGAGCGTTCGGGCCGAACTTACTCGATCCAAGGAGCAGGCCAGAAGGAGTGATGCGGCTGCCTTAAGGGCGGCCGAAGAGCTAGAAGCCAAGAGGGCTGCTCACTGCCGAAGCAGGGAGGAGATGACTGAGATGGCCGTGAAGTTGAAAAATGCTACCGACTGCTATGAGGTTCTTGAAAGGGAACGTCGAGCGGAGCAGGAAGACCTGGTGAAGGCCACCACCGAAGCCAAGGATGCCCGTTCTGCAATGCGGGCTGTAAAGGAGGAGCTGCGTCAGGCCGGAGATATTGTGGCTAGCAAGCCCTTTCTGCTACGCAGGAGGTTTATGGATCCGAAATACGCTCAGCTTGGCCAGCTGTGGGGTCCAGAGGATCCTTATATGGACTTGGCGGCGAGTGTGGCAGATGCTGTTGTGCACTTCCGAAGTCAAAAGGATCACGAGACGGAAGAGCTTTTTTGGTCTCAATTCCATAGTCCGGAGCGTTCACTTCCGCTGACAGATCGGCTAGCTGAGTGGGCTGAGCTGAATAGATTGTCCGGTCTTGCCATGACGGATATCGTGGCTCATGTCTGGCCGGATAGGACTAAGTCGAAGAGCTATTTTGGCTTATTGCAGCAATTCCTTGGGGCGGTGCCGCATATCAAGGCGATGAAGCAGTCGGCCTGCATAGAGGGTGCACGGATGGCCCTCGCCCGTGTGAAGACACACTGGACGGAGATGGATGCCACCGCTGTTGCGACCCAGGGTTCGGACGAAAGCCGTTTACCCGCCGAGCACTATTTTGGGGAAGTTCTGCGTGGTGCTCGTGTAATAGAGTCGCAGTGCTCAAAGAATGTCGTGTTCAAATGAACATTGTGGTTTGTAAAACGATGTTTATAATATAAGCACTTTTTATACTTGTGTGGTCAAGTATTGAAATATCTCCTGTGCGGCCGTTTATGTATACGTGTGTATAACCTGAAAGATGGCAGTTGTCGGCTTCAGCCCCCACGCATAAGGTGCGGGGATGTTTGCAAAAATATCGCATTTTCACACTTAATCCGACGTCTCGGTCCTGTGAAGGAGGTGGTAGCGTAGCAAACAAGGCAACCGGACTATAATGCTTTATCACTTTCGCTTAGCCATAGGAGTTCGAGGGTGGGGCTACGATATAGCCCCTGGGGGCACCGCGCTCTCCGAATTCGGGGCGCGTGTGTGCCTGACCGGGAAACGGTCCTTCGTCAAAGCGGAGGAATTCTAAACATTTCGATAGTCGATCGAGTGGTCGACCAGTCTCTCGCTATGTCATGACAGTCAGTTTTCTGCTTTCTCTACTGAGGTGCTCGCCCAGCCGAACCGGGGCACAATCGCAGTAGTTCTCCTGGTGCCGCGTTAGCCGATGATACGGAACGTAAGGCAGCAAAACACAGGAGCCGGGCAAACCCAACATTTGACCAAAGACATGACTCGGAGCAGATGCATATAAGGCCTAACTCGAGACGCCGAACACTCCCTAAGGTATTCGGTCTTTATAATAACGGGCAGAACAATGCCCTAAGCCCCTAGTGTCCAGGTACAAGCGAGAATTTCTGGCGCGGCCGATGCCAAAATGCCAGCCTCCTCGTTGGTTATGGTGAAAAACCGTGGGATGTGAATCAACAAAAGACAGTAAGAAAAGTTTACGCAGGGACTTAATCTGAAAAGAATCCTTGCGACGGGTCCCTGCTGCACGTCTGCGCCTGTGTCTCCGTTGTCAGATCACGGACGGGTGTGCACATTGTTCATCTGTAAAAAGAGAGGAACTTAGCTTGAAAGGAAATCGTGCAAACAGTGTATTAAAAATTGAAATGTGAATGAATGAATAAAGCTAAGCTTATATTGGTTCGTTATTTCTCATACGCACAACCCCTTGTGAAGGGATGTGCGGCTAGGGAGCCCCTAGCTTATTTATGCCGGACTCGTCTAGTCGTGTCCGGGGTCTTGAACGACCTTTTAATGAGATGATGTCGCGTGGACCGGGCATTTTAAGTGTAAGAGACGCGTAATGTGGTATTGCGTTAAAGCGGACAAAAGCTTCACGTCCCAATAGTGCTTGATGGCTACTTTTGAATGGGGCGACATGAAAGATTAGCTTTTCGCGTCGGAAGTTGTCGGGTGACCCGAACACAACTTCTAGTAGTAAGGAGCCCGTGCACTTGGCGTAAGAGCCCGGCGTTACTCCTTTAAAGGAAGTGCGGCGATGCCGAATTTTGGTAAGGTCCACCCCCAACTTGCGGATTGTGTCCGGATATAACAGGTTTAAATCGCTGCCCCCATCCATTAGGACTTGTGTAAATTGTAGTCCGTCGATTATAGGATCCAATATCAGAGCAGTCCATCCTGCGTTTCGAATACTTCTGGAATAGTCTAGGTGGTCGAAAGTAATTGGTTTTAACATCCAATCTCGGTGTTCCGCTGGGGTGGACCGTGCGACACGTGCTTTAGCGGGTGCCGTACTATTTTTCCGTACTATCACATGAAGTGAGTTTACTGCTTTGACTTCTTGTGGGAAAGTCTTTTGTTTTCCGGCGCTCTGCTGGTGGGGTTCGTCATCATCCTCGCTTGGCGTGTCGAGCCCCTTGTGTTCGGCGTTGAGTCGGCCGGACTATTTGAAAACCCAACAATCTCGGTGGGTGTGGTTTGCAGGCCTTCCGGAGGTACTGTGGATTTGACATATCCGATCCAAAATTTTGTTTAAGTTGGATAGCTCGTCACTGTTGTCCTTAAGAGGCAGTGTTTTGTTGTTCGGCTGCGAGCTTTTGAATCCGGCGTTGACCGCCGTGTTCTTTGGGCTTTTTTCTTTATGTCGGCGCTGATCCTTTCTGCGTCGTGGTTTTCCGTTTCCATCTCAGATCTCGGATGTACTCGGGTCGCTGGTGCTGCATCTTGCTAGCCAGCTGTCTTCCCCCGCGCAAAAGCGGGTCATGAGGCTTGTTAGCGCGGCCATTGTCTCGGCTTCTCTTGGCCGAGGTGTCTGGCAAGCCATTCGTCTCAGACATTATGCTTAAAAGCTGCTAAGGCTTCGGCCTCCGGATAGTCAACTATTTGGTTCTTTTTGGTAAGGAACCTGTTCCAGAATTTGCGCGCTGACTCTCCGGGCTGTTGAATTATGTGACTTAAATCGTCTGCATCCGGAGGGCGGACATAAGTCCCTTGAAAATTTGCTCTAAACGCGTCCTCGAGCTCTTCCCAACTTCCAATAGTATTTTCTGGGAGGCTTTTGAGCCAATGCCGAGCCGGCCCTTTGAGCTTGAGGGGTAGGTATTTTATGGCATGGAGATCATCTCCTCTAGCCATGTGTATGTGGAGGATGTAATCCTCAATCCAGACTCCAGGGTCTGTTGTTCCGTCGTATGCCTCTATGTTTACGGGTTTGAACCCCGCTGGAAATTCATGATCCAGCACCTCATCGGTGAAACATAGTGGGTGTGCGGCACCTCTGTATTTGGGTGTGCCGTTGTCTTCGAACACTCGGCGTGCTGTGTTGCTTCCTGGGGCCCTCTTTTTTGGCCCATAAATGGACCTGACCGGGTCGTCTGTTTTCCCAGGATCATGAGTCGGCTTGTGTGCGGCGCCGCTTATCGCTTTTGGCCTGTCATCTGGTCGTCTGTCTGGCCAGGCGGCCTCTTTGCTTTTTGACTGTAGGGGCTCTATGGCCTCCTCGTCGAATTCTGGAAGCAGCTTGCGCTTCGGGCTGCTCTTTGTTTGGTGGCCATTGCCATATTTGTCCACGGTCTTGAGTACTTTGCTCCACCTCATTCTGAGTATATCTTCCGCTGTTTTGAGCTTCCGTTTTTCCTTCTTCAGACTTCTTGCAGTGGCGAGAAGTCTTTTGTGAAGGTTCTTATGCTCCGGTGGTGTGTCCGGCGTGAGATCGTCTGGACTGTTGTTTTCGCCGGGCATGGATTGATTATCTGATTCATCCTATTCGGATGGTTGCTTGGTTGCGTGTTCATCGCCCACTGGTTTGCCCTGCTCTATTGCTGGGTCCTTAGGAGTGCTGTTGTTGTCGAGGCGGGACTTAGGGCGGTACCTACGTCGCTGTTTTGGTTGTTTTCCGGCGGAATTATCCTTTGCCGATTCCCGTTGTTCCTCGTTATCGCTTCCTTTTGGGGTGTCCACCATATATACATCATGGGTTGAAGTTTCCTTCCAGTGCCCCGTAGGTGCTGGTTCTTGGTCGTCTCTGGCATCGTCGTCCATACCGTCGATGTCTTCGGAGTCATAGTCTAGCATGTCGGTTAGATCGTCGACAGTGGCTATAAAGTGGGTGGTGGGTGGGCTTTGAATTTCTTCGTTGCCCGCATCCCAACCATCCTGACCGTAGTCCGGCCAGGGCTCTCCTGATAATGAGAGATGCTTTAGCGAATTCAAGATGTCGACAAAGGGTGAGTGCTGAAAGATGTCCGCAGCGGTGAACTCCACGATCGGCGCCCAATCGGATTCGATTGGCAGGGGCGCAAGAGGTTCGGAGTCCGGCAGGGAGTCCGGCACCTTGGAGTCACGATCTTTATAAGGGACAAGGTCAGTATTCGGCTCCATCACCGTAGAAGTTGCAGCTCCCGAGGCGGTGTCCAGCCACCTGTCCTCGATCTGCACGGCCTGCTCCGAACTATGGGTCAGAGCGGATTCGTGTGCGGCCTCCAAGGTACTGTCCGGCGGCAGACCTAGATCATGCCCATCGTGACAGTGCGGCATGCTCGGCTGTGGATCGAATCCATCAAAGGTCAACTCTGCGCGGATGTCAGCTGTGAAGTTTGGGCTTCCAAATCTGACCTGATGGTCAGGGGCGTAGCTTTCGATCTGCTCCAGATGGCCAAGTGAATTGGCCCGCAGTGTGAAGCCGCCGAATACGAAGATCTGTCCGGGGAGAAAAGTCTCACCCTGGACCGCGTTGTTGTTTGAAGAATCCATCAAGCCTATCGGTGACGACACAGAGGAACTCTCAATGAAAGCACCAATGTCGGTGTCAAAACTGGCGGATCTCGGGTAGGGGGTCCCGAACTGTGCGTCTAGGTGGATGGTAACAGGAGACAAGGGACACGATGTTTTTACCCAGGTTCGGGCCCTCTCGATGGAGGTAAAACCCTACTCCTGCTTGATTGATATTGATGATATGGGTAGTACAAGAGTGGATCTACCACGAGATCAAGGAGGCTAAACCCTAGAAGCTAGCCTATGGTATGATTGTTGTAATGGTTGTATGTCCTACGGACTAAAACCCTCCGGTTTATATAGACATCGGAGAGGGCTAGGGTTACACAGAGTCGGTTACAATGGTAGGAGATCTACATATCCGTATCGCCAAGCTTGCCTTGCACGCCAAGGAAAGTCCCATCCGGACACGGGACGAAGTCTTCAATCTTGTATCTTCATAGTCTTGGAGTCCAGCCGATGATGATAGTCCGGCTATCCAGACACCCCCTGGTCCAGGACTCCCTCAGAGGGCATCATGCTGGAGATAGAACTACGTCAAGAAATGCCTATGAATTATTCACTTGCTGTTGATCAATTTGATGTTTGGGGATTTAATTATCTAAGACCTTTTCCTTCCTCTAATGGGTATACACATATTTTGGTTGTTGTTGATTATGTTACTAACTGGGTAGAAGCTATTCCAACCAGTAGTGTTGATCACAACACCTTTATTAAAATGCTTAAGGAAGTTATTTTCCCTAGGTTTGGAGTCCCTAGATATTTAATGACTGATGGTGGTTCACACTTTATTCATGGTGCTTTCCGTAAAATGCTTGCCAAGTATGATGTTAACCATAGAATTGCATCACCCTATCATCCTCAGTCTAGTGGTCAAGTTGAACTTAGCAATAGAGAAATAAAATTAATTTTGCAAAAGACTGTTAATAGGTCCAGGAAGAATTGTTCTAAGAAATTAGATGATGCACTTTGGGCTTATAGAACAGCTTATAAAAATCCTATGGGTACGTCTCCTTATAAAATGGTTTATGGAAAAGCTTGTCATTTGCCTCTTGAATTAGAACATAAAGCATTTTGGGCAATCAAAGAACTCAATTATGACTTCAAACTTGCTGGTGAAAAGAGGTTATTTGATATTAGCTCTCTAGATGAATGGAGAACCCAAGCTTATGAAAATGCAAAATTATTCAAAGAAAAAGTAAAATATGGCATGACAAAAGAATTCAAAAGCATGAGTTTAAAGTCGGAGAATATGTTCTTTTGTACAACTCTCGTTTTAGATTCTTTGCAGGAAAACTCCTCTCAAAATGGGAAGGCCCCTATGTCATTGAGGAGGTTTACCGGTCTGGACCAATCAAAATAAATAACTCCAAAGGTACTAACCCTAAGGTTGTCAATGGGCAACGAATAAAGCATTATATCTCAGGTATGCCTATTAATGTTGAAAGTAATATTATCCAAACTTTGACACCGGAAGAGCACATAAAGGAGTCCTTTCGAAACACTCTAGAATCATGAAAGTAAGGAGGTACGTGATATGGTAAGTAAACGGACTCTGAAAAAACCGCAATTTTTTATCAGTTTTGGAATATTTAAGAATTTTGGAAATAAAGAAACTTCCAGGAAGCGTCCCCTGGTGGACACAAGACACCAGGGCGCGCCAGGCGCGCCCAGGTGGGTTGTGCCCACCTGGGACACCTTCTGTACTCTGTGTTTCTACCATATACTTGTCCTCCAAGATAAAAAATCTATATATACTTCCCAAACCTGTTGATCACCGTATCACGGAGAAATCTTCTGTTCTCTTTTCTTGCTGTTTTTTGTACAATTTTGAAAATATGTTGTGCCAAGACTCCGACGGTGAGAGCTATGTCTCACATCTCATTGCTGACCCAAAGACCTATGGGGACCTATCTCCTTATGGTCGAACCACAGATGTTGAGGAGGATGCTCACTTGATGAGGGTTGATGATTCAAGCTCGGAGGAAGAGGATGTTCCTCTACCTCAACCTGGGGATATGCACATAGATTTCAAGAAGTCCAGCCTGACCCCTAAGTGAGCTAACCGGTCTAATAACCAATCTATTCCTTCTCGTTTTCGGCAGAAAAGCAAAGGAGATTTATGTGACAAGATCTTGAAGCTTGAGTTGGAGGTCGATGATTCAAAAGAGGAAATTGCATGCTCTCCTCAACTACAATATGAAAAAGTTGAAAGCACAATTGCCATCACCACCACCTTCTTCACCACCAAAAGAGAATTGAGTATTGGGTATGGGCACTCCCCTTGGCTTCCGCCAAGCTTGGGGGAGGTGCCCCGGTATCGTATCATCCCACTATCTTTTTACTTTTACTTATTAGTTTGATATTTTGCTTTAGATGAATAAAAGTTAGTTCGATCCTTTCTTCTTTGAAAGTTTGCTTAGTGATCTATCCTTGTAATCGTGTGCAAGTTATGTAATAAAGTTTAGTATGAGTTTTTGCTTTTTTACTTTCATGTTGCAAATAAAGAAAAGAAATAAATAAAGAAAAAGGGAAAGGAAATAAATAAAAGAAAGGATAGAAGTAATGAAAAGATTATATACTAATCCTATGGTAGGTGATGGTACCACATTAGGAAAAGTATAAGTAGAAAATTTTATTAGAGATTGACAAACATAACATTAGTCAATGATGCAACTCATGAAAGAATTAATAAGGGAAGAGAAGATTCACATATAAATATACTATATCCTAGAAATCTTTTGTGATTGTGAGCCCTCATCAAAATATTATATGCCAAAATTGTTGAGGTTGGACAAGGAAGACACCGTAATGATTTTTGTTTGTTCATATTCACATAGAAGTCATATTGTCATAGATCCTTTAACATGTGGTGCTTGCCCCTATCTTTGCTAGCCAAAAATTCCGCACTAAGTAGAGATAATACTTGTGCATCCAAAAACCCTTAAACCCAAATCTTATTTTCAAGTGTCCACCATACCTACCAAGGGATTGAGCAAGATCTCTCAAGTAAGTTACCATCGGTGCAAAATAGCAATAAAAATTGCTTCTAAAAGTGTGAGATAATTTAGTGTAAGAGAAAATTAAGCGTTGCACGAACTTGTGATGGTGAAGAATAAAAGTGACAGACTGCATAATAAAGGTCGCTATCACAAGGGGCAATGTAACGTGACGTTCTTTTGCACTAAGGGATTGAACATACAAACAAATAAGCGCATGGCAACCTCTGCTTCCCTCTGCGAAGGGCCTATCTTTTACTTCTATGTATTTACTTTTATGCAAAGAGTCAATTTTTTCTCTCTATTCCTTTTAATTTTCTTCTTTGGCAAGCATCATGTGGTGAGGAAAGATCTAGGCACATATGTCCAGTTGAATATGGGTGGCATGAGTTATTATTGTTGACATCACCCTTGAGGTGAGTACGTTGGGAGGCGAAACTTTAAGCCCCTATCTTTCTATGTGTCCGGTTGAAACGTTTTGCTCATGGGTACGAGGTGAGTGTTAGCAATCATAGGATACTATATGATGGTTTAGTATGTGGACTTGCCTAAAGGCTCCGATACGTGACCCTTCCTGAAAATATGATGAATTGCAATTGCAAAGTTTACTGAGAACATAGTTTGTTGGTTTTTAATAGAGTTTTTACTTTATACTTCGATTGTGTGATGAACTATTACTTATTCATGAGAAGTATATGATAAAAGTTTCATGATAAAAGTCCTATATTTACTTTTGTTGCTGTTATAATAATCAACATGATGCCTCTATGTCTATATTTTGTTTTTATCCACACCTCTCTCTCTCAAAGCATGTGGACATGTTTTTTTATTTCGGTTTTCGCTTGAGGACAAGCGAGGTCTAAGCTTGGGGGAGTTGATACGTACATTTTGCATCATGTTTTCTTACTGTTATTTATAATGTTTTTATCCATAATAATGATTTTGGAGTAATTCTAATGCCTTTTCTCTCATAATATGCAAGGTACACACCAAGAGGGAGAATTCTGGCACCTGGAAATCTGGTCCTGGAAAAGCTACGTCAGGCTACCTATTCTGCACAACTTTAAATGAGCTAAAACTTCACGAGGAATTTTTATGGAATATGTAATGAATATTGGAGCAAATAAGTACCAGAGGGGGCCCACCAGGTGGGCACAACCCACCTGGGCGCGCTAGGGAGCCCAGGCACGCCCTGGTGGGTTGTGCTCACCTAGGCCCACCTCCGGTGCCCATATTTTGGTATATAAGTCTTTTTGACCTAGAAAAAAAATAAGGAGATGACTTTCGGGATGAAGCGCCGCCGCCTCGAGGCGGAACTTGGGCAGGATCACTTTTGCCCTCCGGCGGAGCGATTCCATCGGGCGAACTTCCCTCCCGGAGGGGGAAATCATCATCACCAACAACTCTTGCATCTTGGGGATGGCAATCTCCATCAACATCTTCAACAACACCATCTCCTCGCATATCTAGTTCATCTCTTGTGTTCAATCTTGTTACCAGAACTATAGATTGGTGCTTGTGGGTGACTAGTAGTGTTGATTACATCTTGTAGTTGATTACTATATGGTTTATTTGGTGGAAGATTATATGTTCAGATCCAATATGCTATATAATACTCCTATGATCATGAGCATGTTTATCATTTGTGAGTAGTTACCTTCGTTCTTGAGGTCACGGGAGAAATCATGTTGCAAGTAATCATGTGAATTTGATATCTGTTCGATATTTTGATAGTATGTATGTTGTGATTCCCTTAGTGGTGTCATGTGAATGTCGACTACATGAGACTTCACCATATTTGGGCCTAAGGGAATGCATTATGGAGTAGCAATTAGATGATGGGTTGCGAGAGTGAAAGAAACTTAAACCCCAGTTTATGCACTATTTCATAAGGGACCGATTGGATCCAAAAGTTTAATGCTATGGTTAGAATTTTTTATTCTTAATACTTTTCTCGTAGTTGCGGATACTTGCGGGGGTTAATCATAAGTAGGAGGTTTTTTCAAGTAAGAACATCACCTAAGCACCGGTCCACCCACATATCAAATTATGAAAGTAGCGAACGCAAATCGAACCAACATGATGAAAGTGACTAGATGAAATTCCCGTGCATCCTCAAGAAAGCTTTGCTTATCATAAGAGACAATTTTGGTCTGTCCTTTGCCTCAAAAGGATTGGGCTACCTTGCTGCACTTTTATTGCTACTATCGTTACTTGCTCGTTACAAATTATCTTGCTATCAAACTACTTTGTTACTTACAATTTCAGCACTTGCAGACAGTACCTTGCTAAAAACCACTTGTCATTTCCATCTGCTCCTCGTTGGGTTCGACACTCTTACTTATTGAAAAGAGCTACAGTTAATCCCATATACTTGTGGGTCATCAGTACCCTCGTAGACCGAAAGCGGAAGTGTTTGACAAGTCGAACTTTTTCTCATTCCGACCGACCAAGCACCGAACGTACGACACCTCCGAGTTCTGCACACATTTAGCTCAATGACGTCCATCAAACTCTTGATCCAGCAAAGTGTCGAGGGAGAGTTCCGTCAGCACGTCGTCATGGTAACGGTGATGGTGAAGTGATCTGCACATGGCTTCGCCTAAGCACTACGTGAATATGACCGGAGGCGTAAACTGTGGAGGGAGGCGTCGAACACGGCTAACAGATGTTGTTGTGTGTTCTAGTGGTGCCACCCCCCCACATATATATAGGTTGGAGGGAAGGAGAGACAGCCAAGGGTGCGCCCCAAGTAGGAGGAATCCTACTTGGGCGCCTCCCAATTCGGCCTCCCCCCTTCCATATTCATCCGGAGGGGGAAGGAAGGAGGAGGGAGGAGGGAAGGAATGGGGAGGAAGAATCCCTCCCTTCCTTCTCTCTTCCCCCTCTTTGCCTCTCCTCCTATTCGGCCTATATGGGGGCGCACCAGCCCCTTAGGGGCTGGTCTATCCCCCTCTTGGCCCATTAGGGCCATATAGTTGGGGGGGGGGGGGGGTGCCCGGAACCCCTTTTGGTGACCCGACATGTACCCGGTACCCCCCAGAACACTTCTGGTGTCCGAATACCATCGTCCTATATATGAATCTTTACCTCTCGACCATTTCGAGACTCCTCGTCATGTCGTGATCTCATCCGGGACTCCTAACAACATCCGGTCACCAAATCACACAACTCATATAACACAAAATCGTCATCGAACATTAAGCCTGTGGACCCTACGGGTTCGAGAACTATGTAGACATGACCGAGACACCTCTCCGGTCAATAACCAATAATGGAACCTGGATGCTCATATTGACTCCTACATATTCTACAAAGATCTTTATCGGTCGAACCGTAATGACAACATACATTAGTCCCTTTGTCATCGGTATGTTACTTGCCCGAGATTCGATCGTAGGTATCTTCATACCTAGTTCAATCTCGTTATCGGCAAGTCTCTTTACTCGTTCCGTAATACATCATCCCGCAACTAACTCATTAGTCACTTTGCTTGCAAGGCTTATTGTGATGTGCATTACCGAGAGGGCCCAGAGATACCTCTCGAATACTCGGAGTGACAAATCCTAATCTCGATCTACGCCAACCCAACAAACACCTCCGGATATACCTATAGAGCATCTTTATAATCACAAAGTTACATTGTCACGTTTGATAGCTGATACGTCCATTTTGCATCATGTTTTCTTACTGTTATTTATGATGTTTTAATCCATATTAATGCTTTTTAGAGTAATTCTAATGCCTTTTCTCTTATAGTATGCAAGGTATACACAAAGAGGGAGAATGCTGGCAGCTGGAAATCTCGACCTGGAAAAGCTACGTCAGGCCACCTATTCTGCACAACTCCAAACAAGCTGAAACTTCACGGAGATTTTTTGTCAAATATATGAGGAATATTGGAGCAAATAACTACCAGAGGGGTTGTAACACCCCAAAAATTTAACCATGATTTGTTTGTTAAAATCTTGCCAGGATTTTTTTATTTTCTGGATTTATCTTTGATTTCAGAACCTTTCTTTTCTTTGATATTGTGGAGTTTTTGCCCCAAGTAATTTTTTTTCAAAAAGGTTGTTGGGCTTGTGTACCCTCTCTTGAAACATTTATTTTATCAGTGAAATTAGTTATATAATTATTTTCCCTGAGCTCTATTTCTCTAAAAATGATTTTTCATGAGATTTAGGGTCCCATTTGCACTACAACCCTTTGATAAATTCATTTAAAAATCCCACCAAAATTTGGGGATGACATATGATGTCCCTAAATCACTCTTATGCAAAAATATCCTTTAGTCATTTGGAGATTTTGAGCTTCACCCCAAGTTTTCAAATCTAGTCCAGTTGCACTTTTGCACTACAACCTATTAAATATTTTTTTAAAACTTCCACCAAATTTAGGGGATGTTGGTAGGAGTATATTATTCAACTTTATGAAAAAATCTACTGGTGTTATTTGAAAATTTTGAGCAAAACATCCTCTTTTGCTCTCTGGTCCAGATTGGCTTTTTCTATAGCAACTCTAATTTCTGTTGCTCTAATGCCCATGATCTTTCTCCTACTTATTAACCACCCTGCAAGAGCCTTAAGTCCAGGAGAGTGGACCCATTGGAGTATATTTGGTGCATGCAATGATAGCCTTTATTTTCTGTCCGGAAATGGTTTTCTCAAAAACTTCCACTAGCAAGTTTCTGTTTTTGCCAAACTAACCTTGCCACCCTCTTTTTCATCTAAAGAGACACTTGTTTGGAGTTTTTGGCCATCCCAAGAGTTGTCTAGATGCCCTTGGCATTTTGTCAAGCACCTTGTGTGCATGGTCAAATTTGGCATAGCTTTTAGTTTGCACACTGGACCTGCTTGCTTTTCCTAACCACCATGTCCACTAACTCCTATCTACCACTAACCTAGGCTTGTTTACTACCAGCATCATTCGAGCTCTCTAACATGCCCTAGCATTTTGCCGAACGCCTGGCATGCATGGTGCAGGCGTGCCCAGAAGACATTTTTTGCAGCGTCTGTGAACAGAGCGTTCGTTAGCCCGCGCCCACAGCCTTTGCTCGCCCGCAGAGCCACACCCGTCCTCATCCGCTCGCCAGAACCATCCAAGCCTCCCTGGCGCCCTACAGCGCCGCCGTCAGGTCGGCCATGGCACCGAGCAGGCGGCCGCAGTAGTCTCTGCCATGGACGACGCTGCCCGAGCCACTCCAGCGTGCCATCTCGCCCCTGGAGCAGCTCAAGCTCATCCGCTCACCCTGCCAGACCCCGCTAACCATCACCACGCGCCCCCTGGCTACAGAACGGCGGTTCGCCGTTCTTATCCACGGCCGCCGTCGGAACCAACCTCGAACGCCTATATAAGTGGCCTCGAGTCCGTCCAGTCCCTTAGGAGACCTCAAGCCACCCCACCTAGCACTCCCATAGCTGGCAATCGACCAGGGAAGGTCTTCTTCCTCGTCTCCGGTCACCTAGGCCGCCGCCATGTTCGGGTCCCGCTCGTCGCAACCAGAGCCTCCCCACCCCATCCAGAGCCACCGTCCTCTTCCCCTCGATCTTGCGGAGCCGCCCAGACCCTCAACTTCGACGGGGAGCTACCGTAGCACGGACCCCCAAATCCCCCCGAAGCCACCTCCGCCGTGGAGCTCGCCGCTGGCGACTCCCTCCACCCCCACCAACCTAGCGACCACCGGGAGGACCGCCCTGGACTAGCGGATCCATCCCTGCTCTCCGGAGCCCGCGAGGAGCCGCCGTTCGCCGGCCTCGAACGCCGGAGTCCCGCCTCTGCTCGGACAGAGGAGGACGGAGGCGGGGGCGACCGGTCAAACCTGACCAGTGGGCCCGCTGGACCCACTTTCAGTGACCCCGAGCCGGCCCGCGCTGTTTTATGTGGAGGCGCAATCCCAGAGTACGTCTCCTATGTGTTCTCCTATTTGAAACGTTTTTCTTGTTTTTGTTTTCTTTTTCTTTTTCTGTTTTATTTAAAATAGAAATTTGACTAAACTTTGACTGGCTATAACTTTTTAAATATAACTCCAAATGAGTTGATTCTTATTCCTACCTCTCTCAAATTTCACCTAGTTTATTTTAAGATTTATTTCAAAAAAATTCAGACAACTTTTTTGAACTGTTTTTAAAGTTTGTGTTAATTTGAATATTTTCAAAAATAGGATTTTGAAGAGGAAGGAAACTTTCAAAAAAAAATGCACCCTGCCTCTCCACAACTTGAAGGCAAGCATCCTGAACCCTGGCATAATATTTTCGTGTGTTGTTTCATACGGTTACCACACCACTTAGACATGGAGCATTCGATATTTTATGTGATGATTCAGTCATACGCATGAGTGCATAAAGAAGAGTCTACATGAAGGAAGCCGGGAAAGTCTCTGTCTTGGGTAGACCTGACCTTGTCCCTAGTTCCTCATTGAGATGAGTGTGTCCGGTATGGCATGATGGGGTATGATGAGTAGTGATTCTGTCTGTTGGATGAAATATATTTGTTATGCTAATCATGCAAGGAATACTTAAACGTCCCGAGTCGACCATAGATCGAGTCTTGTTCCAGTAACCCCCATACTTGTTTCGTACTACCACTTGTCCCTGCAGCAGGTAGGATACGGTTCAGTAAGTTGTCAACCCCTTTCTAGCACATACCGTACAGAGAGGCCATGGTGGAAGATACCGACTGCAGCCGGTAGGCATGCCACCTGGTCCGGGGGCATGGGTGTTTCCGGTTGGGACCGAGAGGGGGGCACCCCTCTATAGCGCGCGGTATAAATTTGATACCATGCTAATCGAGGTTGTAGCCTCCCCACTTAGAGTTTTGCTTGACAGGTGTCGTGGGTGATTCCAGACGCCGGTAAGTTAAGCTGGTGTGTGCGGGTCAGGTGTGTTTTCAATTAAAAGACCATAGACGGAATTAGTCCCATGGACTAAAGGAATCCATTACTCGTGGGTAAAGAGTACACCCTCTGCAAAGATTATATCTATTCGAATAGCCGTGTCCATTGTTAAGGACTACAGTCTGGGATGGGTCAAGTGTCGGTCTTAGTGTCGGTCTTCGGAGGAGAAACTGCTAAACCAGAACATGGATCATGACTTGTGACTTATGATGATTATGATTATTATTATGATGGACTAACCCTTTATATTATTTGAATTATTGAGTATCCCTGGGATGGTTCTACCTCCTGGATATTCACTCTTATTTATTTTCTTATAAGCCCTTTACGTGGTGTCGCTGAGACGCCCGACTGTCGCCTGCTTGTTAATTATTTAACTTTATAATCCCTTTATGTGGTGTCGCACAGACTCCCGACTGTGGCATGCTGTTATTTATTTACTTTATAAGCCCTTTATGTGGTGTCGCTCAGACGCCCGACTTAGGCATGCTCGTTGTCGGTGTCAAAACCGGCGGATCTCGGGTAGGGGGTCCCGAACTGTGCGTCTAGGCGGATGGTAACAAGAGACGAGGGACACGATGTTTTTACACAGGTTCGGGCCCTCTTGATGGAGGTAAAACCCTATGTCCTGCTTGATTAATATTGATGATATGGGTAGGACAAGAGTGGATCTACCACGAGATCAAGGAGGCTAAACCCAAGAAGCTAGCCTATGGTATGATTTTTGTAATGTATGTTGTCCTACGGACTAAAGCCCTCCGGTTTATATAGACACCGGAGGAGGCTAGGGTTACACAGAGTCGGTTACAATGGTAAGAGATCTACATATCCGTATTGCCAAGCTTGCCTTCCACGCCAAGGAAAGTCCCATCCGGACACGGGACGGACTCTTCAATCTTGTATCTTCGTAGTCTTGGAGTCGGCGGATAATGATAGTCCGGTTGTCGGACACCCCTAGTCCAGACTCCTCGGTAGCCCTGAACCAGGCTTCAATGACGATAAGTCCGGCGCGCATAATGTTCGGCATTGCAAGGCGGGTTCCTCCCTTGAATAATCCAGAGAAGATCATGAACACCAGGATAGTGTCCGGCTCTGCAAAATAAATTCCACATTCCACCGTAGAGAGAATAAAATGTACACTTAGTTCAATCTGCTGACGTATTACGCGGCGTGACATCACACCGCTACCAAGCCTTTGTTTTGAATCGTTTTTTACCATACCACCTCAGCACGTTTAGCGAAGCGGTTTCCTTGGCACGTCTTGTCAAAGCAGAGATCGTGTTCCCCTTATTCCGGGATTCTCATCAATACGTGCGTGGGTAACCCAACCGTTCCGCCGCCGCCTCCTCTATCGGCGGATCCCAAGCAGTCACGAGGCGGCCCTTGGTATTTCACCCCCTTTATAAGAGGACCAAGGCTCGTCCTTGTTCTTCAATCTCGCATCGAGTCTCTTCCCCGCTCCCAGTTCTAACACCCAGAGCCTCAGATTCGAGCGCTTCGGATCCTCAACCATGTCCGGCTCCGACCTCCAGGGCCAGTGGATGCCCTCCTCCGTCATGGAGGAGGACATATTGAATTACGTGAAGCTGGCACGCCCACGAGGTTTCAAGACAGTTGCCTGCCCAAGGGCAGGCCGTGCCCGCCCCCGAGCCCGGTGCATACGTCGTCTTCGTATCCCACCTCCGTCGGGGTTTAGGCTTCCCGACGGACCCCTTCGTGAGAGGGCTCCTGTTCTACTATGGGCTGGACTTTCACGACTTGGCTCTGGAGTCCATCCTCCATATCTCCGCATTCATTATCATCTGCGAAGCCTTCCTCCGCGTCACTCCCCACTTTGGCCTGTGGCTGAAGACCTTCAAGGTGGAGCCAAAGATTATCGGGGGGTGTCAAGCGGAGTACGGCAGGGCGACCATAAGCAAAAAGGTCGATGCCCCGTGGCCCGAGGGTTCCTTCCAAGAGGAACTCGGACTGTGGCAGCAGGAGTGGTTCTATATCACCGCTCCGAAGGGCAGCAGGCAAAAGCCGCCGCCTTCATTCCGCCCGGGACCTCCACGCCAGCTAACGTCGTGGGTCAACCAAGGGCTCAATTGGGGGCCGTCCGAAGACGTGCCCTCACTGCAGGGCCGGATTCGAGATCTCCAAGCGAGGGAGATCGACCTGATCAAGGTGATGCAGGTTATGCTAATCAGGCATCTTCTGCCCTGCAAACGCCGTCCTCTCCGTCTATGGGAGTTCAACCCGGAGGGACCTCGGATTCTCCAACACTTTATGGGTGCGACACCCGTGGAGATGTACAAGTTGTTCTTGGACCGCGGTGGCGTGTCGAAATTAGCCGAGGACGCAGGCCGAAGCCGCAATCGCCCGGATACTCAGGTAAAAAGCTCAGAGTCCGGACATTCTGTTTATATGCCTCTCTAGAGTTCGCCTCCTGACCCGTTACTTTTCACAGGAATGGGTGGCGCGATCAAGGCTAATAAGGTGTCCGGCCCCCCTCCCAGAGACCGCACTGGAGCCCGTGCTGGTCAGAATGTTGGAGGTCGCGCCCAAAGAAGGGGGTGAAGGGGAAAATAAAGGAGCTAATATTTTGCCCAAAGGGGCGACTGAAGAGGGGGGAACCAAGAACCCCTCCCTTCAGGGGGAGAAGAGGACTGCCTCCAAAGATCCGGAGGCCAAAGCCCCTAAACGTGGGAAGAGATCTTCCCCGGGGGGTCCGGCGTCCGGAGAGAATCCGGACGCACAATCATCACCAAAGTATCGGCCCTCCAGCGAGCCGTGAGTATGAAAGAGGGAGTTAATTAGTAAGGAAATACCTTCATTTGTGCTTCTGTGGGTAACCGAAATATTTATATTTGCAGTTCGGATCTGCATCCTTCTCAGATGAGTTCATCTTCGGGGGACCTTCTTCCAGAGATGATGGAGAGCGAATCGCCTCCGCTATGCGCGCCGTCGAGATAAGGCGGCGAGCGAGCTGAAGTATCGCCACGGAGGGTATCCCCGAGTCCGTAGGGGCTGAGAGCTCGGCACCCACTAGTATCCGCCGAGAATCAAGAATCTGCTTGAGAGTGCGCCCATTTCAGAAGATCACCGTGCATTGATGCGTAGGGTGGTTGGAAGGATTTAAATCGCCGAGAGCGGATTATGTAATGCCGCCATGAGTTCTTTGGCGGGATTTGAGGTATGCAAGAATGACGATCCTTTTGTCTTTTAACAGTTTTGCACATAAAATGCTACTGTATAGATAGTAGCCCAGGGACTCGGTAGGTTGTCAGGAACGAAAGCGTGCCGAGGATCAAAATCTCAAGTAATGAATACCGCTGTTCCTATACAGGTGGCGGATAGTCCGAGGGCCAGCCGGACTAATGAGTTTGCCGAGTTAAGTCGGCAACTTGACATGGCGGATGCAGACATCGCACTTGTCAACTGGCGACTTGACGAGTCGCAAGGTAAATAAAGTCTCCGCAGTCGCTTTATTTAAGGGGGTCAAAGCTCTCCTTTGATAAATTTTATGCTATTGTACAGACGGTGCTGCTGCTGTGGAGAACCTTCGGGCCGAACTTGCTCGAGCTAAGGAGCAAGGCCGAAGGAGTGATGCGGCTACCTCGAGGGCAGCTGAGGAATTGAAAGCCGAAAGGGCTGCGCACTGCCGAAGCAGGGCAGAGGTGGCCGAATTGGCCATGAAATTAAAGGATGCTACCGACCGCAATGAGGCTCTTGAAAAGGAGCGCTTATCGGAGCAGGAAGACCTGAAGAAGGCCACCGCCGAAGCCAAGGATGCCCGCTCTGCAATGCGGGCTATGAAGGAGGAACTGCGCCAGGCCGGAGAGATCGTGGCTGGCAAGCCTTTTCTGCTGCGTCGCCGGTTTATGGATGGAAAGTATGCTCGATTTGAGCGACTGTGGAGTTCGGAGGATCCGTATATGGACTTAGCTGCAAGTGCGGCCGATGCCGTTAAGCACTTCCAGAGCCAGGGGGATCACGAGACGGAAGAGCTATATTGGTCTCAATTCCACAGTCCGGATCGCTCACTTCCATTGACAGACCGGTTGGCCGAATGGGCCGAGCTAAATAGATTGTCCGGACTTGCCATGATCGACATCGCGTGGCCCATGTCCGCCGAGAGGTCCAAGGCAACGAGCTACTTTGGCTTATCGCAGCAATTCCTTGAGCGGTGCCGCATATAAAGGACATGAAGCGGTCGGCTGCATCGAGGGCGCGGATGGCTCTTGCCGTGTGAAGGCGCATTGTCCGGAGATGGATGCCACCTGTTGCCACCCAGGGTTCGGATGAAAGCGGCTCCTCGCCGAGCACTACTTCGGGGAAGTTATGCGTGGCGCTCGTGTAATAGAGTCGCAGTGCCCGAAAAATATCACGTTCAAATGAACGTATTAGCTTGTAAATCGATGATTATGTTACAACTGCTTTTTATACTTGTGCGTCCCAAGTAGTAAAACTTCTCCTGTGCGGCCGTTTACGTATACATTTGTATAAATTGAAAGATTGCAGTCTTCGGCTTCAGCCCCCACGCACAGGGTGCGGGGGTGTTTGCAAAAATAGCACGCCACACTTAATCCGGACGCCTCGGTCCTGTTTAAGGAGGTGGTAGCGAGCTTAACTAGGCAATCCGGACTATAATGCTTTATCACTTTCACTTAGCTGGAGCTCGAGGGTGGGGCTACGATATAGCCCTGGTGGCACCGCACATCTCCGAATTCGAGTGCGTATGTGCTGACCGAAACGGTCCTTCACAAAGCGGGAATTCTAAACATTCGGTGGTCGATCGAGTGGTTGACCGGTCTCTCTGTATCATTACAGTCGGTTTTGGCTTTCTCATCGAGGTGCTCGCCAGCCGAACGGGGCACAATCGCAGAGTTCTCCCGGTGCCGCGTTAGCGGTGATACTGCACGAAGGCAGCAAACACAGGAGCCGGGCAAACCCAACATTTGACCAAAGACATGATTCGGAGCTGATGCATATAATGCCTAACTCGAGACGCCGAACACTCCCTAAGGTGTTCGGTCTTTATAATAATGGGCAGAATGATGCCCTAAGCCCCTAGTGTCCAGGTACGGGCATGGTCTTCTGACGCGGCCGATGCCAAAGCGTCAGGCTCCGCTTTGGCTATAGGAAGAAACCAAGGGAGAATAACAACAAGAGACAGTAAAAAAGGTTTACGCAGGGTCTTAATCTGAAAAGAATCCTCACAACGGGTCCCTCTCGCGTCTGCGCTGTGTCTCCGTTCGCCGTTATCCTCGACGGGTATGCACGTTGTTCATCTGCAGAAAGAGAGGAGCGTTTAGTTTTTAGAAACAATTCGTGCGAAAAATATGTGTAAAAGAAGAAATATAAATAATTAAAGCAGGGTTTGTATGAACCCGCGGTTGTTTGTGCGCACAGCCCCCTGTGAAGGGGTATGCGGCTAGGGAGCCCCTAGCCTGCTGAGGCCGGATTCGTCTATCCGATTCCGGGGTCCTTAAGTGACCCTCGTACTGAAATGGCGCCACGCGGACCGGGCATCTTGAGTGTAAGAGACGCGTAATGCGGTATGGCGTTGAAGCGGACAAAAGCCTTTCGTCCCAAGAGTTCTTGATATTCACTTTTAAATGGGACGATGTGAAAAATTAATTTTTTGCGTCAAAAATTGTTCGGCGATCCGAACACGACTTCTAGTAATATAGAGCCTGTGCACTTGGCGTAAGGGCCTGGCGTCACTCCTTTGAAGGAAGTGCGGCTGTGTCGGATTTTGGTAGGGTCTATCCCCATCCTACGGATTGTGTTTGAATATAGCAGGTTTAAGTCACTGCCTCCGTCCATTAGGACGTTAGTAAATTGTAATCCTTCTATTATGGGATTCGATATCGTGAGTCCGCCCCGCATTTCAACGCTTCGAATAGTCCGGTGGTCGAAAGTGATTGGTTTTGATATCTAATCTCTACGGATCATTGGTTGGACCGCGAAGCTCTTTTAGAAAGTGCCGCACTATTTTTCCGTGTTATCACATGAAGTGAGTTTATCGCTTTGACCCCTTGTGGGAAAGTCTTTTGTTTTCCGGTGCTCTGCTGGTGGGGTTTATCTTCTTCGCTTGACGCGCCGAGCCCCTTGTGTTCGCATTTAGTCGGCCGGACTGTTTAAAACCCAACAATCCTGTGGGTGTGATTTGCGTGCCTTAGGAGCTCTTGTGGATTTGACATATCCGACCCAAAATCTTGTTTAAGTTGGACAATTCGTCACTATCATCCTTAAGAGGCTGTGTTTTGTTATTGGGCCGCGAGCTTTTGAATCCGGCGTTGACTGCCGCGCTCTTTGGGCTTTTCTCTTTATTCCGGCGCTGCTCTTTTCTGCGCCATGATTTTCCGTTTCCATCTCTTATCTCGGATGTACTTGGGTCGCTGGTGCTGCATCTTGCTAACCAGCTATCCTCTCCCGCACAGAAGCGTGTCATGAGGCTTGTTAGTGCGGACATTGTCCTTGGTTTCTCTTGACCGAGGTGCCTGGCGAACCATTCGTCTCGGACATTGTGCTTGAAAGCTGCTAAGGCTTCGGCGTCCGGACAGTCGACTATTTGGTTCTTTTTCGTAAGGAACATGTTCTAGAATTTCCGCGCTGACTCTCCGGGCTGTTGAGTTATATGACTTAGATCATCTGCATCCGGAGGATGGACATAAGTCCCTTGAAAATTTGCTCTAAACGCGTCCTCGAGCTCTTCCCAACTTCCAACAGTGTTTTCTGGGAGGCTTTTAAGCCAATGACGGGCTGGCCCTTTGAGCTTGAGGGGTAGGTATTTTATGGCGTGGAGATCGTCTCCTCTGGCCATATGTATATGTAGTATATAATCTTCTATCCAGACTCTGTGGTCATTGTTCCATCGTAGGCCTCTATGTTGATGGGTTTAAATCCTGCTGGGAATTCATGGTCCAAAGACCTCATTGGTGTCGGCGCCCAGATTTGTGTGTGCCGCTATCATCGGACACTTGACGTGTTGCCTTGCTTCTTGGGGCCTTCTCCTTGGCCCGTAAATGGACCTGGCTGGGCCATCTATCCTTCAAGTTCGTTGGTGGATTTATGTGTGGCGCCGCTGTCATAATTTGGCTGTCATCCGCCGTCTATCCAACCAGCGGCCCCTTATTTTGGGACGGTGGAGGCTTTATGGCCTCCTCGTCAATTCGTAGCAGCTTATGCGCGGGTAGCTCTTGGATTGGTGGCCATTGCCGCACTTATCTCTGGGTTTTGAGCACTTTGCTCCATCTCATTCTCGAGTGTGTCTTCCGCTGTTTTGAGCCTCCGTTTTCCTTCTTGAGATTCTTGCAGATCTTGTGAGTCTTTCCGAAGGTTCTTGCTCTCCGGTGGCGTGTCCGGCATGAGGCCGTCCGGACTGTTATTTTCGCGGGGCCTGGACTGATTATCTGACTCGTCATGTTCGGACGGTTGCTTATTTGCATGTTCGTCGTCCACTTGTGAGCCCTGCCCTATTGCAGGCTCCTTGGGAGCGTTGTTGTCGAGGCGGGATTTAGGGCAACGTCTGCGCCGCCGTTTTGGTCGTTTATCGGCGGGGTCATCTTCTGTCGCTGCCCGTTTGTTCTCGTTATCGCTCTCTTTTGGGGTGTCCACCATATATATGTCATGCGACGAGGTGGTCCTGTCGTGCTGTATAAGCTCTATTTTTTCTTCGTCTCCGGCATCGTCGTCCATAGCGTCGATGTCTTCGGGGTCGTAGTCTAGCATGTCGGTTAGATAAATCGACAAGTGGCTACAAAGTGGGTGGTGGGTGGGCTCTCAATTTCTTTGTCGTCTGTACCCCAACCATCCCGCCACATCCCGCCAGACTCTCGATAATGAGAGGTGTTTTAATGAATTGAGGATATCGCCAAAAGGCGAGTATTGAAGATGTCCGCGGCGGTGAATTCCATAACCGCGCCCAATCCGGATCGATTAGCAGGGGCGCGGGAGGTTCGGAGTCCGGCGAGGAGTCCGACGCCTCGGAATCACGAGTTTCGCAGGGGACAAGATTAGTGTTCGGCTCCATCGCCGTGGATGTTGAAGCCCCCAGGGCGGCGTCTATCCACCGGCCCTCGATCTGGGCGATCGGCTCCGGGTTGATGGCCGAAGCGGATCCATGTGCGGCCACCAAGGCACTGTTCGGTGGCAGAGCTAGATCATGCCCGTCGTCACAGTGCGGCGCGCTTGGCTGTGGCTCGGGTCCGTCGAAGATCAAGTCTCCGCGGACATCGGCTGTGAAGTTTAAGCTTCCAAATCTGACCTGACGGCCAGGGCTTAGCTTTCGATCTGCTCCAGATGGCCAAGTGAATTGGCCCGCAGGGCGAAGCCGCCGAATACGGAGATCTGTCCGGGGAGAAAAGTCTCACCCTGGACAGCGTTGCTGGTTGAAGATGCCATCAAGCCTATCGGTGACGACACGGAGGAACTCTCAATGAAAGCAAAAATGTCGGTGTCAAAACTGGCGGATCTCGGGTAGAAGGTCCCAAATTGTGCATCTAGGCGGATGGTAACAAGAGGCGAGGGACACGATGTTTTTACCCAGGTGCAGTCCCTCTTGATGGAGGTAAAACCCTACGTCCTGCTTGATTAATATTGATGATATGGGTAGTACAAGAGTGGATCTACCACGAGATCAAGGAGGCTAAACCCTAGAAGCTAGCCTATGGTATGATTGTTGTAATGTATGTTGTCCTACGGACTAAAGCCCTCCGGTTTATATAGACACCGGAGGAGGCTAGGGTTACACGTAGTCGGTTACAATGGTAAGAGATCTACATATCTCAGATTGCCAAGCTTGCCTTCCACGCCAAGGAAAGTCCCATCCGGACACGGGACGGAGTCTTCAATCTTGTATCTTCGTAGTCTTGGAGTCCGGCTGATAATGATAGTCCGGCTGTCCGGACACCCCCTAGTCCAGGACTCCCTCACTCGCTATTTACTATCCTTTCGAGGCGTCGCTTCAGACACCTGATCGGTGCATTTTATTACTACTCTGTTATTGCATATTCATGTTGTATATAAATAACCTGCTTGCATGCATCAGGGATTTTATTATATGACTGACGTTGTGATCATAGAATATTTTAGAGCATGATTATCGTTTGTTATATTATACCCGTGTTCATAATGTTTGCGAGTACATTCAAAGTACTCACTGGCTTGTCCCTGGCTATTGTCTGGGCCATTTTCCTGGAGAGGAGCGTTGCGATGACAGCCCCGGAACCTACGCAATGGTGTTAGCAGCCTCGCGAAGATAGGAGTTATCCAGGTCAGCTGTTCCTGTGGCAAATGGAATCCCATAGACGCTGAAAGACCACAAACCACTTCCGCCATCAGCCACTAGAAACCATTTGATGTACTCATAGGCCAGAATGGTCTTGTACTACACATTTTGTATTTTGCTTGGAATTTCTTTATCAAGTTGGTGCCTCATCAGCTAACAGTAATCCTGGGGCTGGTGAGCACAAGGGCCATTTTTTGGGAAATGATATCCCGAAAATCCGGTCCTGACAGGGGGCCCAACCCACCTGGGCATGCCAGGGAGCCCAGGCGCACCCTGGTGAGTTGTGCTCACCCAGGCCCACCTCTGATGCCCATCTTCTGGTATATAAGTCATTTTTACCTAGAAAAAATAAGGAGAGGACTTTCGGGATGGAGTGCACCGTCTCAAGGCGGAACTTGGGTAGGAGCACTTTTGCCCTCCGACAGAGCACTTCCGTCGGGGGAACTTCCCTCCCGTAGGTGGAAATCATCGCCATCATCATCACCAACAACTCTCCCATGTTGGGGAGGCCAATCTCCATCAACATCTTGAACATAACCATCTCATCTCAAACCCTATTTCATCTCTTGTGTTCAATCTTGTTACCGGAACTATAATTTGGTGCTTGTGGGTGACTAGTAGTGTTGATTACATCTTGTAGTTAATTATTATATGGTTTATTTGGTGGAAGATTATATGTTCAGATCCAATATGCTATTTAGTACCCCTCTGATCTTGAGCATGATTATCATCTGTGAGTAGTTACTTTTGTTCTTGAGGTCACGGGAGAATTCATTTTGCAAGTAATCATGTGAACTTGATATGTGCTCGATATTTTGATAGTATGTATGTTGTGATTCCCTTAGTGGTGTCATGTGAACGTCGACTACATGAAATTTCACGATATTTGGGCCCAAGGGAATGCATTGTGGAGTAGCAATTAGATGATGCGTTGTGAGAGCGACAGAAGCTTAAACCCAGTTTATGCGCTATTCCGTAAGGGACCGATTGGATCGAAAAGTTTGATGTTATGGTTAGAATTTATTCTTAATACTTTTCTTGTAGTTGCAGATGCTTGCGGGAGGGTTAATCAAAAGTAGGAGGTTTGTTCAAGTAAGAACAACACCTAAGCACTGGTCCACCCACATATCAAATTATGAAAGTAGCGAACACAAATCGAACCAACATGGTAAAAGTGACTAGATGAAATTCCCGTGTACCCTCAAGAACGCTTTGATTATTATAAGAAACCATTGGGCTACCATGCTGAACTTTCGTTACTACAATCATTACTTGCTTGTTTCAAATTATCTTGCTATCAAACAACTCTGCCGCTTACAATTTCAGCACTTGCAGACATTACCTTGCTGAAAACCATTTGTCATTTCCTTCTACTCCTCATTAGGTTCAACACTCTTACTTATCGAAAAGAGCTACAATTGATACCCTATACTTTTGGGTCATTAAGGCTATTTTCTGGCACCGTTGCCGGGGAGTGAAGCGCCTTCGGTAAGTGGAATTTGGTAAGGAAACAATTATATAGTGTGCTGAAATTTATTGTCACCTGTTACTATGGAAAACAATCCTTTGAGGGGTTTGTTCGGGGTATCTTCACCTTGTCCGGAAACAAAATTATCTACCCATCAACCTATTGCACCTACTGAAAATATTGAATATGAAATTCCTTCGGGTTTGATAGAACAACTTCTAGCTAATCCTTATGCAGGAGATGGAACAGAACATCCTGATATGCACTTGATGAACAAATTTGTGGATTGTTCAAGATTGCAGGTTTACCCGGAGATGAAGTTATGAAAAAGGTTTTCCCTTTATATTTTAAGGGAAAAGCATTGGCATGGTATAGGCTATGCAATGATATTGGGTCTTGTAATTGGAATCGTTTGAAACTGGAGTTCCATCAAAAAATTTATCCTATGCATCTAGTTCGTCGTGATCGGAATTATATATATATATTATTTTTGACCTCATGAAGGAGAAAGTATCGCTCTAGCTTGGGGGAGGTTTAAGTCAATGTTACACTCATGCCCCAATCTTGAGCTCTCAAGAGAAATTATTATCCAGAACTTTTAGGCTCGGCATTCTCGTAATGATCAAACTATGCTTGATTCCTCTTGTGCTGGTACTTTTATGAAGAAGACTATTGAATTACGGTGGGATCTTTTGGAAAGAATTAAACGCAACTCTGAAGATTGGTAACTCGACAAAGGTAAGGATTCAGGAATTAAACTTAAGTATGATTGTTAAATCTTTTGTGGATACCGATGCTTTTCAAAGGTTTAGCACTAATTATGGACTTGACTCTGAGATAGTAGCCTCCTTTTGTGAATCATTTGCTACTCATGTTGATCTCCCTAAAGAGAAGTGGTTTAAATATCATCCACCTATTAAAGAAGAAATCAAAGAACCAGTACCAGTTAAAGAAGAAACTATACTTTACAAGATCCAGTTGTTCCTTCTGCTTATATGGAGAAACCACCTTTCCTTGTTAGGATAAAGGAACATGCTAAAGTTTCAACTGTGATCAACAAAAGCTATATTAGAACACCTAAACCTGATGAACAAATTAAAGTGGAACCAAGTATTGCTATGGTTAAAGATGTCTTGGAAGAAAATGTAGATGGGAATGTTATTTACTTCTGTGAAGAAGCTGCTAGAATTGCCAAACCTGATAAAAAGGATAAACATAGACCTGTTGCTAGCATGCCCGTTGCCTCAGTTAAAATAGGAGATCGCTGTTATCATGGTTTATGTGACATAGGTGCTAGTGTGAGTGCTATTCCTTATTCCTTATATCAAAAAATTATGAATGACATAGCACCTACAGAGATAGAATACATAGATGTTAGTATTAAACTTGCTAATAGAGACACTATATCTCCAATTGGGATTGTTAGAGATGTTGAAGTCTTGTGTGGGAAAATAAAATACCCTACTGATTTTCTTGTTCTCGGTTCCCCACAGGATGACTTTTATCCCAGTATCTTTGGCAGACCTTTCTTGAACACCGTTAATGCTAAAATAGATTGTAAGAAACAAATTGTTGGTGTTAGTTTTGGTGATGAGTCTCATGAGTTTAACTTTTCCAAGTTTGGTAGAAAGCTTCATCAAAAAGAATTGCCTAGTAAAGATGAATTAGTTGGTCTTGCTTCTATTGTTGTGCCTCCTACTGATCCTTTAGAACAATACTTGCTAGAACATGAAAATGATTTACATATGCATGAAAGAAATGAAATAGATAAGATTTTCTTTGAACAACGTCCCCTACTTAAACACAATTTGCCTATTGAAACTCTAGGAGGTCCTTCTCCACCTAAAGGTGATCCTGTGTTTGAATTTAAACAATTGCTAGACACTCTGAAATATGCTTATCTCGATGAAAAGAAGATATATCTTGTTATTATCAGTGCTAACCTTTCAGAACATGAAGAAGAAAGATTATTGAAAGTTCTAAGGAAGCACCGAGCTGCTATTGGATATACTCTTGATGATTTAAAGGGCATTAGTCCCACTCTATGCCAGCACAAAATTAATATGGAACCTGATGCTAAACCCGTTGTTGATCACCAACGTTGGTTAAATCCGAAATGAAGGAAGTGGTAAGAATGGAAATATTAAAACTTCTGGAAGCAGGTATAATCTATCCTATAGCTGATAGCAGATGGGTAAGTCCTGTTCATTGTGTCCCTAAGAAAGGAGGTATAACTATTGTTCCTAATGATAAGAATGAAGTTATTCCACAAAGAATTGTTACTAGCTATAGAATGGTAATTGATTTTAGAAAACTAAACAAAGCAACTAGAAAAGATCATTACCCTCTGCATTTTATTGATCAAATGCTTGAAAGATTGTCTAAGCACACACATTTTTGCTTCCTTGATGTATATTGTGGTTTTTCACCAATACCTATTTCTCAACCTGATCAAGAAAAGACCACTTTTACTTGTCCCTTTGGAACCTATGCTTATAGACGTATGCCTTTTGGTTTATGTAATGCACCTGCTAGCTTTCAAAGATGCATGGATGCTATATTCTCTGAATTTTGTGAAAAGATTTTTGAGGTTTTCATGGACAATTTCTCTGTATATGGGAAGTGTTTTGATGATTGCTTAAGCAATCTTGATTGAGTTTTGCAGAGATGTGAACAAAAAAAATCTTGCCTGGAACTGGGAGAAGTGCCACTTTTTGGTTAATGAAGGCATTGTCTTGGGTCATAAAATTTCTGAAAGAGGTATTGAAGTGGAAAAAGCTAAGGTTGATGCAATTGAGAAAAGGGATTTTTACATCTGTGCCCCTAGTTCCTTAGCTCTACTCATTCATCCCCGCGCTCGTAACTTTTGCTCAAATTTTCCCACTCCCTTGCCAAAAACCCTCATAACTGGTCCCAACGGACGTTGTTGTTGGGTAAAAGGCTTGACCGTTAACTCTGACTAGTGGGGCCATGCTGGACTGTTTCGTACGTTGGACCTAACAAGTGGGGCCGTGTTGGGTGGTGTCGCTGTTCGACCATTGGGCCGTGGTTTCTTTGGGCAGTTGTCGGTGTCAAAACCAGCGGATCTCGGGTAGGGGGTCCCGATCTGTGCGTCTAAGTCTAATGGTAACAGGAGGCAAGGGACACGATGTTTTACCCAGGTTCGGGCCCTCTTGATGGAGGTAAAACCGTACTTCCTACTTGATTGATATTGATTATATGAGTATTATAAGAGTTGATCTACCACGAGATTGTAGAGGCTAAACCCTAGAAGCTAGCCTATGATGATTATGATTGTGTCTCTAAGGACTAAACCCTCCGGTTTTTATAGACACTAGAGAGGGCTAGGGTTTACACAGAGTCGATTACAAAGAAGGAAATCTATTATCCGGATCGCCAAGCTTGTCTTCCACGCAAAGGAGAGTCCCATCCGGACACGGGACGAACTCTTGAGTCTTGTATCTTCACGGTCCAACAGTCGGGCCAAAGTATATAGTCTGGGTGTCCGGATACCCCCTAATCTAGGACTCCCTCGGTAGCCCTTGAACCAGGCTTCAATGACGATGAGTCTGGCGCGTAGATTGTCTTCGGCATTTCAAGGCGGGTTCCATCTTCGAATACTCCAAAGTAATCATCGAACACTTAAATCATGTCCAGATCTGCAAGATGATCTTCACATACCACCGTAGAGAGAATGATATTCCACAAATGTAATCTGCAGATAACGTTAGACAACGCGACATGACACTACGGTCGAGTCATTATTCGAACCATTTTCCCACAACCAGCCACAGCGCATATTGCGAGCACGTCTTGTCGAAGCAGAGATCATGTCCCCTTATCACGTGGCTTTCATCAATACGGGCACGGGTAGCCCAACCACACCGCTAATTGCGGCGAGTGGGGAACGAGCGGGTTCCACCAGGCAAGTGGGGAGGCACGAAAGCTTTTACGGCCTCTATAAAGAGATAAGGTCTCTTCCTCTTTACCCACGCCTTTTCCTTCCGCTAGTCCATTCCCCTCTGCTCGACCCTAGCGCCCAAGCACTCTTCTTCTCCACCGAAGAGAGGTCCTCCGAAGATATTCGGATCTGGAGCAGGAGGCAGATGGATGGCCTCTACCGTCCGGGAGAGGGATATCAAAAAGCTCCAAGAGGCCGGGTACCTAGCCAAGAAAATCGGCCACCGTCTTCCGCCGGTGGGACAGATCGTCCCCTCTCTAAGCCCCATGAGAGGGTCGTGTTTCTCCCTCATTTTGTCCATGGGCTCCGGTTTCCCCTTCGCCCATTCGTTCGTGGCATCTTGTATTATTACGGGATTGATTTTCATGATCTGTCCCCCAATTCTTTCCTTAACATCTCGATGTTCATCGTTGTGTGTGAGGCTTTTCTCCGTATTTCACCAAACTTTGGCTTATGGCTGAAAATCTTCAACGTGATGCCCAAGGTGGTGAATGGAGAGCACGCCGAATGCGGCGGGGCCATGGTGAGCAAGATGCCCAAGGTCGTATGGCCGACGGGCGCCTTCAATGATTCCGTCAAGGAGTGACAGCAGCAATGGTTCTATATCACCGAACCGCGTAGTAAAAAGTGGGCCGCTGCCCCCAAATTTAGATCCGGAGCCCCACTGCGGCTCACGTCTTGGCCCAAGAAGGGCCTGAACTGGTCCTCATCCGACGAGCTGTCGGTGCTCCAAACGCGCGTCCAAAGCATGGTCTACAAGGACGTCAAACTCGTCAACGTAGTCCAGGTGATGTTAGTTCGCCTGGTTCTCCCTTGCTAGCGTCGAGCCTGCAATTTGTGGGAATATGACCCAGCCGAGCACCAGACCCTATGGGAGCTCTACGGCTCCTCCCACAAGGACATCTGGAAGGTGCTTTTCAAGTCCGGCAAACCGTGGCCGGGCTCCGCCGAGGACCGCGGGTATCAACTATCCCGCTCTGCAAGTCCGGTAAGTCATTGATGTGCTCTGTCCATCCGTGTTTTAGCCGGCATATCCCGAGGGAGACGCACTTATCATGCTTTCTACAATAATCCCAGGAATGGACGAAAACGGTGGAGCGGACACACTGTCCGGCCCCACTGCCAGAGGAACCGGTCGAACCTCTTCTGACAAAGATGCTGGTCCCAGCGCCTTACGAGGTGCCGAAGAAAGAGGCCTCCAAGAAGGTCAAGAAGACCTGGAGTGGTCTCCGTCGTCGTGAAGCTTCGGACACAACATCCGAAGACTGCAGCGACCATCCCTCCTCCGAAGATGAACAGGAGGGGGAAGAAGACGAGTCCCCCGCAGGGGGAGGGAAGAAAAGGACGGCTTCCTCATCCCTGGAGGCCGAATCGCCAAAGAGGGGTGTCGCTGTCAAAACCGGAGGATCTCGGGTAGGGGGTCCCGAACTGTGCGTCTAGGCGGATGGTAACAGGAGACAAGGGACATGATGTTTTTACCCAGGTTCGGGCCCTCTCGATGGAGGTAAAACCCTACTCCTGCTTGATTAATATTGATGATATGGCTAGTACAAGAGTGGACCTACCACAAGATCAAGGAGGCTAAACCCTAGAAGCTAGCCTATGGTATGACTGTTGTAATGGTTGTTCGTCCTACGGACTAAAACCCTCCGGTTTATATAGACACCGGAGAGGGCTAGGGTTACACAGAGTTGGTTACAATGGTAGGAGATCTACATATCCGTATTGCCAAGCTTGCCTTCCACGCCAAGGAAAGACCCATTCGGACAAGGGACGAAGTCTTCAATCTTGTATCTTCATTGTCTTGGAGTCCGGCCGATGATGATAGTCCGGCTATCCAGACACCCCCTAGTCCAGGACTCCCTTAGTAGCCCCTGAACCAGGCTTCAATGACGATGAGTCCGGCGCGCATATTGTTCGGCATTGCAAGGCGGGTTCCTCCTCCGAATAATTCATAGAAGATTGCGAGCACCAGGATAGTGTCCGGCTCTGCAAAATAAATTCCACATAGCACCGTAGAGAGAATAATATGTTCACAAGTTCAATCTGCTAACGTATTTTCTGGCATGACATCACACCACCACCAAGCCTTTACTTGAATCGTTTTTTATTATACCACCTCAGCGCGTTTAGCGAAGCGGTTTCCTTGGCACGTCGTGTTGAAGCAGAGATCGTGTTCCCCTTATTCCGGGATTCTCATCAATACGGACGTGGGTAACCCAACCACGCCATTGATTGTGGCACTTGGGAGATAAGCGAGTTTTACCAGGCCGGGTGGGACGCATAGTCTTCGTCCGCCCATATATAAGGGGATAAGGATCCGCCTTTTTTACCTACGCCTTCTTCCTCCTTTGCTTATCCATCTCCGTGCACTTGAGCTCCAGCGCCCAAGTCCGCACATCTCGTCTCAACCTTCTCCAGCCATGTCCGGAGCGGGAGGCAAGTGGATGGCTTCCTCCGTTACGGAGGGGCACATCGAAAAACTGCGCAGCACCGGATACCTGTCCGGCGACATCATCGCAGACCGGCTGCCCGACAAGGGCAGCTCATCCCCACCCCCAGGCCCCATGAGAGGGTTGTATTTCTTCCCCACTTCCTCCGCGGACTGGGCTTCCCACTTCATCCCTTCGTCCGGGGGCTCATGTACTACTACGGCCTGGACTTCCACGATCTGGCGCCAAACTTCATCCTCAACATCTCGGCGTTTATCGTCGTGTGCGAGGCCTTCCTCTGCATCCAGCCCCACTTCGGCTTGTGGCTAAAAACCTTCAATGTCAAGCCAAAGGTAGTGAAGGGCGTCCAAGCGGAGTGCGGAGGCGCCATGGTGGGCAAAATGCCCAACGTCCTCTGGCTCGAGGGCGCCTTCGTGGAAAGCATCAAAGGGTGGCAATCGGGTGGTTCTATATCACCGAGCCGCGTGACCCTAAATGGGCAAGTGGCCCCGAGTTCAGATCTGGTACCCCATGCAGCTCACCTCACGGAAAGAGAAGGGCTTGCTATGGGGCAGTTCAAGGAGCTGACCGGACTCGATCTGTCGCTCTGCACTCGTGAACAAGAAGCTTAAGCTCGTCAACGTGATCCAGGTCATGCTCGTCCGCCGGATTCTCCCCTACCAACAACGGGCCTTCAATCTGTGGGAGTTCGATCCGGCACAGCACCGGACCCTGAGCGGGCTCTTCGACATGACGTACGAAGCCGCCTAGAGGGTGTTGTTCAAGGGCGGAGAAGCCCCCGCATCCGCGACTGAAGATCGCGGATTCAGCACGAAACGCCCGGCCGATGTGGTATGATATGTTATCCTTTATGTGACATTTATTTCTTTCATAGTTTGACTCTGTTGTGGGATCTAAAATTCCCAATGCTTTTAACATGACTGGCAGAGGACGTCCGGACAGGTTAACTGTCCGGCTCCCCTCCCCGAAGACCCAGCGGATACCCGTTTAACGGGGCTGCTAGTCCCGGCACTTTATCTGGTGCCGAAGAAGAAGGCCAAGAAGAAGGCCACGGGAACCCGGAGGAGTTCCTGGCGCCAGGTGGTATCGGACTCATCGTCCGATGGCTCCAAGGCGAACTCCTCCCCTGAAGACGAGGAGGAGAAAGAGGACTCTCCCCCGGAGGGGGGAGAGAGGAAGGGGAAGGCTTCCCCAACGGGGGAGGCCGAAGGGTCCAAGAGGGGAAGGACCCTTCCTCCGGACAGCTCCGCCAACACCAACGACAGCGACGAAGGGTGGCCCTCAAGGGCCAAGCCCCCGGCAAGATCGTAAGTATCCGGATTCCGAAATGGTTTATAATTTCTCTTTTGTGCCACATAGGGTCCTTCTAATGCCGCACACTTCCTGTAGTCCGGCCGAGGATGATCTTCCCGCTTCATCGAGCGGGTCCTTAGCTCCGTCGGATGTGGATTCCATTCCGACCGCCTCCACCCCTCGTGATGCTAACGATGCCGAGGTGGGATCCCAGGAGGGGACCCATCAGGAGGAGGCTCCGGAGGTGTCGCAAGGCAGCCTCCGGACTTTGCGCCGACTCCATGCGGAACCCGCAGTGGTTCCAAGTCCGCAGCGCCCTTAAGAAGAAGGGCAAGATCGCGTGACACCGGCAGCCTCCGTCCAACCGGAGGCGCCGGACAACTTGTTGGAGGTGCTCAACGGCGCTTCCATCGAGGAAGAACACCGCACTATCATGAGTGCGGTGATTCAGAAGGTTCAGCTCGCCAAGGGCGGGCTGACCAAAGCCTGCAGCAGCCTTCTAACAAGCTTTGAGGTAAGAAGTTTTAAAATATGCAATGTAATACCGCATAGACAGTAGCCCCTGATGCTCAGTTCGGTGTTCGGAAAGAAAATCTGAACTAAGGATCTAAAAAGATATACGCATGAGTCCTAAAAATGATGTCAATATGGGGTTGCAGGCTGCGCTGCTGACCTCTGCCGCATTGACTGTGGAGGTCGGTGCTTTGAAGCAGGACCTCGAGCGGACCGAGAACGAGCTTGGCCTTGCCAAGAAGCGGCTCGAGGACAAAGAAGGTGAGTAACACCGTGTTAAATTTGTACCTTACAAAAAAGGATTTTGGTTGCAATAGAAATAACAAGGATAACATGGGCACTGCAGGAGCCACGAACGAGGTGGCGACCCTAAAGGAGGCCGTGTCCGCGGCCGAATGTAATGCGGCCGCGGAACAAGTGGAGCGAGAGAAGCAGGAGGCACGGGTGGCGGAGGTGCGGCAAGAGCTCCAGGCTCTCATGGAAAAGCATGAGAGTTTGGAGCGCGACTCGAAGACTCGAGAGTCTGAGCTTGCCTCGGCTCTTGAGAGTGCCAAAGCCGCTAAGGCCGAGGCCCATAAGGCCCTTCAGGAGATTGAGGCGGTGAAGAAAATAGCGGCGGGTAAGGCATTTTTCATGCAAAGCAAGCATGTGAATGTGAATTACCTGTTACTTACCCGAATTCGGAGCTCTCCAGGAGCGTTTGCAGATCTACCTCGCTGCGTGTCCGATGCCGCCGCATTCTACCGGGCCGAGGAGGGGAGCTCAACGGAGAAGGTCTTCTGGTCTCAGTATGCTGAGGCCGGACATCTGGTGCCCCTTAGCGACCAGCTGAAGCAGCTGGTCGAGCTCCACAAGGTAGCCGAGCAGGCCATGAGGGGCCTCATAGTCCGACTGTGGCCTGAAGGGGCCATGCCTAGGAGCTACTTCGGCCTCGTGTGGCGGCTGGTGGATGCGTGCCCCTGGATGGAAGTCATCAAGTGCTCCCGCCTGCATTGAGGGTGCCCGTCGGGCCCTTGCCCGCGCAAAGGTGCACTGGGGCAGGCTGGATGCTGAGAGGCTTCTAACGGACGCGCCGCCAGCGGGCAAGGAGTATTGCACGCCCGAGATATACTATAAGAGTGTCCTGAAGGGTGCCCGCAAGATTGCGGATGAGTGCCCCAAAGATGTAATTTTTTAGTAGACTCGCAATGTGTTATCCTGTGCGATGAAAAATTTGTTCATATGCGCTAACCAACGCTTATTGATTTAAAATATTACCTTCTGTGCGGCCGTTTATTAAATCTGAGAGATGGCAAGTCGTCGGCTTCAGCCCCCATGCCACACAGTCTTTGGGGTGTTAGGGATAAACTTGAGCACTCTTGTTCCCATTTTTGGGTCCATCTAGGAGGCGCCAACACAACGAACAAGGCAACCGGACTTATAATGCTTGAATACTCTCACTTAGCCATAGAATTCTATACTTTTAAATTTCAAGGAGCCCCTAGTATTCGAAGACCGAGTTCGGGCGCTATCCACGCTCGGGCGGACGAAGCCGGTTCCTCGCTCTAAGCGGCATAAGTCTTTAGGGACTCAAAAGACCTCTCGAACAGCGACCAGCTCTTGCCTTATCATGACAATCAGTTTAGCTTTCTCCATCGAGGCGCCGCCCAGCTCAACCGGGCGCAATCGCAGTGGTTCTCCAGTCTGCTACCTTAGCCGATATAACGGAACGTAAGGTACCAAAACATGGGAGCCGGGCAAACCCAACTATTGACCCAAGACATGATTCGGAGCCGATGCATATAATGCTATAAGTTTGGGGTGCCGCACTTGTGAAAGTGTTCGGTCTTATCACACCATAATGCGGGGAACATGAGCCCCTGGTATATTAGGCTGTACCAAAATGTACGGGTGCAAGATGTCATAAATGAACATATATAAGAACAGGAATGCAATTATAAGCGAAAAGTGATGCATTGTTCATTCAATGAATGCTGCCATGAGTGCAGAATGATACAAATAGTGCAGTAAGCAAGGGATTGGACTATTTAAACATGTCCCCCTCCAGGGGTAGGCTGCGGACTGGTGTATTTAATAAATTTAATGCTCATAATGGATACCACCTGAGTGTTCGTCGTAGCCTTTGTCCTTCCCTGGCTGTTGCATCGTGAGTTCGGCAGGTTCACCGCCGGACAGGGTCTCTGGTGAACGGAGTCCTGTGGATAAATAGAAAAAAGAAAAAAAAGGAAATTAAAAAGAGAGACACACTTGGGAGCCCCTGGTGTGGTTGAGCCGCACTCTGGGCCTGTCGTGGTCGTGCCCCTCCCCCTATGCCCATGGTATCTCCAGAGCGTAATGATGTACGCGAAGAGCTGGTCTTGCAATCATGCAAGGGCTGGGGTTGGGGCTGCATTGCTACGCGTGCTCAGAACGTTCCAGGTGGTCTTGATTGATGTTACTCCGGGCGTGTTTGGCCATGTCCGGTCGTTTAACGGCCGGACTCGAAAATTGCCTTAAAAGGCTGCTCTGTACTTTTGCCGTGAGAGCCGCTGTGTGTTCCTCCGTTCGGAGGGAGCGTTCAGTATTTCCGTTGACCGTGATGACTCCACGAGGGCCTGGCATCTTGAGCTTAAGGTATGCATAATGTGGCACCGCGTTGAACTTTGCGAACGCGGTTCGTCCGAGCAGAGCGTGATAGCCACTTCAGAACGGGACTATGTCGAAGACTAACTCCTCGCTTCGGAAATTATCCGGGGATCCGAAGACCACTTCCAGTGTGACTGAGCCTATACAATTGGCCTCAACACCTGGTATGATGCCTTTGAAGGTCGTCTTTGTAGGTTTAATCCTTGAGGGGTCTATGCCCATCTTGCGCACTGTATCCTGATAAAGCAGGTTCAGGCTGCTGCCGCCATCCATCAGGACTCTAGTGAGGTGAAATCCATCGACGATTGGGTCTAAAACCAATGCGGCGAATCCGCCATGACAGATCTTGGTGGGGTGGTCCTTCGATCGAAAGTGATCGGGCAAGAGGACCATGGATTGAACTTGGGCGGCGATCGCTCCATCGCATATCGTCCCTAAGCACGCTTCCGCTCCCTCTTGGGTATATGGGTTGCGATATCATGTTTATCGTCCGCACTTGTGGGGGAAACCTTCATCCTCTCTTGCTCGGGCGGCCGAAGTTTCTTCCTCGTCATCATTGTGCAGCCCCTTGTCATTGTTTTCGCAATTAACTTGCCTTCTGTTGAATACCCAACAATCCTGTTGGTGTGGTTGGCTGGCTTTTCGGGGGTGCCATGTATCTGGCAAGAGCGGTCGAGTATTCGGTCCAAATTGGACGGACCCGGAGTGGTTCTTTTGAATGGCTTCTTTCGCTGACTGGGTTTAGAGCCTATGAATCCGGCGTTGACTGTCGTATCCTCGGTGTTATTGCTGTTAACGCGGCGTTTGTTTTTGTTTCGACGTGACCTGCCATTGTGGTCCTTAGTATCCGGACTACAAACATTTTTGCTGAGGTTGTTGCTGCGGGCTAGCCAGCTATCCTCCCCCGCACAGAAGCGGGTCATGAGTGATGTGAGGGCTGCCATGGATTTCGGCTTTTCGTTTCCTAGGTGCCGGGCCAGCCACTCGTCGTGGATGTTGTGTTTGAAGGCTGCGAGGGCCTCAGCATCCGGACAGTCGACGATTTGGTTTTTCTTTGTGAGGAACCGAGTCCAGAACTGTCTGGCTGACTCGTCTGGCTGCTGAATTATGTGGCTTAGGTCATCGGCGTCTGGTGGTCACACATATGTGCCCTGGAAGTTGTCAAGGAATGCGGCTTCCAAGTCCTCCCAACACCCAATTGATTCTGCTGGCAAGCTATTAAGCCAATGCCGAGCTGGTCCTTTAAGCTTGAGTGGGAGATATTTGATGGCGTGGAGATCGTCACCGCGGGCCATATGGATGTGAAGGAGATAGTCCTCGATCCAAACCGCGGGGTCTGTTGTGCCATCGTAGGATTCAATGTTCACGGGTTTAAACCCTTAAGGGATTTGATGATCCATTACTTCATCTGTGAAGCATAGTGGGTGTGCGGCGCCTCTATACTGGGCAATATCGCGACGCAGCTCAAGAGAGCTTTGTCTACTGTGTTCGGCCCGACCGGAGTTGCTGTATCCGGCACGACGGAAGTCGTCTCGCATCGTGGGGCGCCCACGTGATCCATAGATCGATCTTGATTGTCTTGCCTTGTCCTCCAATATGTCTCGCACGTCCGGCGATTCCCGTAACCGCGACTTTTCGAAGCGGTGCCGAGTGCAGTCCTGGTCGAGGGCCTAGATGCCTCTCTGTCGTGGCCACGAGGTGGTCGGTTTGCCGTATTGTGCGCTGGAGATGAAGGTTTATATGCCTCCTCCTCTAATCGGGGGAGCAACTTGCATTTTGGGTAGCTTTTAGAGGGGCGTTCGAGTTCATACTCTTCGGCCGCCAGGATTTCAGTCCATCTGCTGGCTAGCAGATTTTGATCAGCTTAAAGTTGTTGCTGCTTTTTCTTTAGGCTATTTGCCATGCCATTAGTCTGCATTTAAAAAGCTCTTGTTCAACGGGATCCTCAGGCACGACGAATTTGTCGTCGTTGAGGCTTGCCTCGTCTCCGGAGGGAGGCATGTAATTATTATCCTCGACCTCTTCGTCTGCCGCTCTCTCGTGAGGGCTGGCTTCTTCATCCTCCTGCGCTGAATCTTGCTGGAGGGGGTTGTCTTCAGCACTCTCTAGGGTGTTATTATCTCCGGTGCCGGAATCTCCATTCTTGCTGTGGCGGGATTTAGAGCGGCGCCGCTGAGGTCGGCGCTTGGGCTGTTTCTTAGGGGAATCTGCCTCCGCTGCTTCTTTGTCGTTCCCGTCCCTTGGGATGTCCACCATGTATATGTCGTATCACGAGGTGGTCTTCCAGTGCCCCTTAGGTGCTGGTTCTTGGTCGTCTCCGGCATCGTCGTCCATACTGTCGATGTCTTCGGAGTCGTAGTCTAGCATGTCGGTTAGATCGTCGACAGTGGCTACAAAGTGGGTGGTGGGTGGGTTCTGAATTTCTTCGTCATCTGTATCCCAACTGTCCTGACCGCAGTCCGGACAAGGCTCTCCTGATAATGAGAGATGCTTTAGCGACTTCAAGATGTCGCCAAAGGGTGAGTGCTGAAAGATGTCCTCGGCGGTGAACCCCATGATCGGCGCCCAACCGGATTCGGTTGGCAGGGGCGCGGGAGGCTCGGAGTCCGGCAAGGAGTCCGACACCTTGGAGTCACGAGCTTTGCCAGGGACAGGGTCAGTGTTCGGCTCCATCGCCGTAGAGATTGCGGCCCCCGAGGCGGTGTCCAACCACCTGTCCTTGATCTGCGCGGCCGGCTCCGAAATAGGGGTCGAAGCGGTCTTATGTGCGGCCTCCAGGGTGCTGTCCGGTGGCAGAGCTAAATCATGCCCATCGTGACAGTGCAGCTCGCTCGGCTGTGGCTCGAGTCCATCGAAGATCAAATATCCGCGGATGTCGGCCGTGAAGTTTAAGCTTCCAAACCTGACCTGATGGCTAGGGGCGTAACTTTTGATCTGCTCCAGATGGCTGCTTAATTGCCCATGATCAAGGCCGCCGAATACGAAGATCAGTCTTGGGAGAAAAGTCTCACCCTGGACTGCGTTGTTATTGATTGAAGAAGCCATCAAGCCTATCGATGACGACACAGAGGAACTCTCAATGAAAGCACCAATGTCGGTGTCAAAACTGGCGGATCTCGGGTAGGGGGTCCCGAACTGTGCGTCTAGGCGGATGGTAACAGGAGACAAGGGACACGATTTTACCCAGGTTCGGGCCCTCTCGATGGAGGTAAAACCCTAATCCTGCTTGATTAATATTGATGATATGGGTAGTACAAGAGTGGATCTACCTCGAGATCAAGGAGGCTAAACCCTAGAAGCTAGCCTATGGTATGATTGTTGTAATGGTTGTTCGTCCTACGGACTAAAACCCTCCGGTTTATATAGACACCAGAGAGGGCTAGGGTTACACAGAGTCGGTTACAATGGTAGGAGATCTACATATCCATATCGCCAAGCTTGCCTTCCGCGCCAAGGAAAGTCCCATCCGGACACGGGACAAAGTCTTCAATCTTGTATCTTCATAGTCTTGGAGTCCGGCCGATGATGATAGTCCGGCTATCCGGACACCCCCTAGTCCAGGACTCCCTCAAGGGGGAAAGGTTCCCTCCCCAAGGCATCCACCACGGCTGCTGATAGCAGCCCGGAGTGGGATCCCAGGGCCCAGCCCCTGGTAAAGTCATGAGTATACGAAACCCGCACACACCCATGTGCCAGGGGTCATTAGGATGTAGTAGTTTAACTGTTGCCATACTTTGTGCAGCCCGGCAAGGTCCCACGCCGGACGGTCCTCATCGGAGGATTCGCTAAGCTCGGACGCCCTAGAGAGCGATACGCCTCCAGAGGCCCCTTCCCCGAAGCCTAGGCGCGACACCGAGGTGTTGTCTTAGCGGGACCCAGACCAGGGAGGGCATATCTCTGGGGCCGGATACACGGGAGCAGCGGCTCCCATGCGTGCCGATGGCGGGGGCGATCTTAGGTTCGGTCCGCAGCCGGACATGGTCCTGGAGACCTTTAAGGCTCGAGGAATGGGTGAGCAGCCACCTTTGATGGGGGGAGGCTTGCCCACTCCGCCAGCAACCTCTGTCCAAGCAGAGTTGCCGGGCGGCCTATCGACAGCGCTAAGGCGCGCGCCCATCGTCGATGAACATCGTGCCCTCATGGGTGCGGTGATTGAAAAGATTTAGTCCGCTGAGAGTGGACTGAACGAATCCTGCCTTAGCCTTATAAAAGGATTTGAGGTATGTTTTTTAGGAACCTTTGGGAGATTGTCATTGTATGAGTAGTAGCCCCTGATGCACCGTCCGGTGAGAGAGAGAGAAAGCGGACAGGGGATCAAATTTTCCGCTTTGCAGGAGACTCAGTTAATGACGTGTGTCCCTATGTTTGAAAACAGGCGTCTGCAGAGACGACCGCCGCTCATAATGCGGAGGTGTCCGGACTAAAGCAGAGTCTGGAACGGGCCGAAGAGGAACTTGGCCGCGTGAAGAAGTAGTTGGAGGACAAGCAAGGTATGTCGAAACCTTTTGCTAAGTTGAGCACAAATTAGAAGTTGTGCCTGATAAAGATGTTTGTATTGTATGCTCTAGGAGCGAGTGCCAAAATTGAGGCACTGAAGAAGGCTGTGGACGAAGCCAACGAGAAGGTCGCCACCGAACAGGTTCTTCATGAGAAGCACGAGGCCAGGGTCATTGAAGCTGAGCAAGAGCTCCAGGAGGCTGTGAAGAAAAATGAGACCTTGGAGCAGACTCTAGCAGGGAAAGAATCCGAACTCGCCCAAGCTCTCCAAGCCGCAGATGATGCTCGGGAAGAAGCCCAAAGTTCTCTGAAGGACATTCAGGAGCCACAGAAGGTTGCGACTGGTAAGGCTTTTTGTACTCAAGGCCATTTTTATGTAGTAATGGGAGGAGCTCTAAGCGACAAGCTGAATTCTTTTTTCTCCAGGGGCGTTTGCGGACATGCCATGCAGCATATCAGATGCTGCCCAATTCTACCGGACTAAGGAGAAGAAGTCTGCGGAGAAGCATTTCTGGTCGCATTATTTGGCGCCGAATTATCCGGTACCTTTTATCGATCAGTTGAAGCAGCTGGTCGAACTGCACCAGGCGGCCGAACTAGTCATGAAGGACTTGGTTGTCCGGCTGTGGCTCGCAGAGCCAATTCCAAGCAGTTACTTCGGACTCGTGAAGCGGATTGGTGGTGCTTGTCTTTGGCTCAATGTCATTAAGTGGTCGGTTTGCATAGAGGGTGCACGCATGGCATTTGCCCGTGCGAAAGTGCACTGGGGGAAGCTTGATGTTGAGAAGCTGATGACTGAGGGACCACCGGAGGGTAAGGAGCATCGCAAGCCCGAGTTATACTATGAAGGTGTCCGAAAGGAGCCCGCCTTGTGGCAGATCAGTGTACCAAAGACACTATATTTCCCTGAAGGCAGTTATGCCGTCCTTTGTAATGCGAGATAATGGCACTGTTATTATTATTTATTGCCTGTTATATGAATATTTTTTCTTCCTGCGTGGCCGTTTTAGTGTATATAATTCCTGAGAGTTGGCGAGTCGTCGTCTTCTGCCCCCACGTAAAAAATACGGGGGTGTTCGGGACATAACTGAACACTCTTTATCCCATTTTTGGGTCCTTGAAGGAGGTGTTCATCACCACGAACTAGGCAATCGGACTATAGGGCTTTATCACTCTCACTTAGCCATAGGAATTCGAGTATGGCGAGCACAGCCCCTGGTGTTCGGAAGACAGTACTAGGGGCTCTATCGGCGCCTGGTCGGAAGACCGATCTGTCACACTTTGCATTTATAATGGCATTATGCGGAATAAATCTTTAAGGATTTTGCAACCTCTCGCTGGTGACCAGCTCTCATTGTATCATGATGATTAGTTTTGGCTTTCTCTCGAGGTGCTCGTCCGGAAGAACCGGGACACAATCGCAGTAGTTCTCCCAGCGCTACCTTAGCCGATAGAGCGGAATGTAAGGTACGAAAACATGGGAGCCAGGCAAACCCAACTAATGACCCGAGACATGATTCGGAGCTGATGCATATAGTGATATAAGTTCGGGGTGCCGAATGACCGAGAAGGTGGACGGACTTTGTTGCCATATTATGAGTATTATGAAGCCCCTGGCATAGTGGGGCATAACACGATGTACGGGTGCCGTTTATGAAAAAAAGGTCGTCAATTAGGAATGACGGCCGGTAAGTGTTATTTAAGTCTACGTATTGTAGTAGAGTGATATGTCTATGCATATGAGTACGGTTTATGATTATGAAAAGAGTTGTTTTGGCAGAACCTGTTGTGGCCGGACTGGAGGAGGCTTTGTGTGGATCCGAAGTGTATCCGGACTGTCTCCTTTGGGGGGGGGGGATTTACTTGTGTGTTCCCGCCTTGTGCCTCCGAGCTAATTCCACGCTGCCAGCCCTGTTCTGCGCCAAAGTCAGCCTGTAAAGACAAAATGCTTAAAGGCAACTGCATGTCATGTTGTGGTTGAACCGCGGGTGCCTGATCGGAGCCTGGCTGAACTAGGCTATCGTGCCATAAAGTAAGTCGGACTCCTCAGTTGCTGTCCGGGTAGTTGGCTGCCGAATCAAAATTTGATAAACGGGCACGACTCGCTATGCCAGTAGCGGTATGATTTCCACTCTGAGGGTGGGGTTCGGCCTTACCCATAATTGTGACTATGTCACGTGGGACTGGCCTGATGTTGTACCCCGTTAAATCTAGCCGACGTGGTTCATCCCGATAGTATGTGGTAGTTACTGTATAAGGGGACAATGCCGAAGACTTATTCTTCGACGTGGTATTTGTTTGGTGATCCGAAGACAACCGCTAGTGTGGTGGGCCTCTAAAACTTGGCCTTTGCACCCGCCATCTTTTAGAAGATGTTATTGATACTTTTATGCCCGTGGGGGCTCGTGCAAGATGGAGCCCACAAACTATTGGGTCGATAGTGAGTGCAATTAAATTGCCATGGTTGATGTTGTCCGGACGGTCGATGTGGTCAAAGATGATCGGCCGTATTTTTGTACTATGGGGGATCTTCTTTTGACCTCGCCATGTTTGATTAGTCTTTTGTTGTTTGAAACCTCCCTTCATTGTTTCCGGCGTGCGACCGACTATTTTGTTTTGAGGATCCGACATTCTCTATTGGTATGCTTGGCCGCCCTTCTATGGGTACCATGAATTTCACATGGTTGATCGAGTATGCTGTTCGGGCCGGATGGGCTTGAGCTGTTCTTTTTCCGCTGACCGGACTGGGGGCCGCTAAATTCGGCACCAACTTCCTTGACTTGACGCTTATGACGATTGCGTCGAGGTTTGAGGATGCTGCCTCGCGTTTCCTGCGTATTGTCCCGGACCATGGTATATTGGCATCGGGGTGTGGGTTTTAGGTTCTCGTTCTTAGGTTCAGGTAGCAAATTGTGCTGTGTGTGCCCTTTGGCGGGGCGGTCGAGTCCATATTCCTCGGTGGCCAGGACCTTGGTCCATCTATCAGTGAGCAAATCTTGGTCAGCTTTGAGCTGCTGTTGCTTCTTTTGCAGGCTCCTCGCAGTGACCATAAGCCAGCGCTTGAAGCGCGCAAGCTCCACGGGGTCCTCAGGCACGCCAAATTCATCATCCCCGAGGCTGACCTCGTCTTCGGAGGGGGGCATGTATTTGTCCTTCTCCAAGTATCCGCCCATCGCCTGTCCGGACTGCTTGAAGGTAGGCTGATCGAGATTGTATTCATCTTCGGCACCATCTGGATTATTTTCGACTGTTGTGCCATTATTGTTGTGGCGGGGCTTGGGGCGGTGCTGATGACGTTCATACTTTGCCTTCTTCCTTGAGGGATTATTCTCCATTGCCTCATCGCCATTGGTTTCTTTCGGAGTGTCCACCATATATATCATAGGAGGAGGTGGCTGTCCACTGCCCCTTGGACGGTGGTTCCTGTCCTTCTCCTACATCATCGTCCAAACCGTCGATGTCTTCAGAGTCGAAATCAAGCATGTCGATCAAATTATCGACCGTGGCAATGTAGTGGGTGGTGGGTGGGCAACGAATTCCCTCGTCGCCTGCTTCCCACTCGAGCCGGACATAGTTCAGCCAAGAGTCTTCTGACAAAGAGACTTTAATGAGTTCAGCATGTCGCCAAGGGGCGAGTGCTGGAAGGTATCCGTAGCAGTGAACTCCATTATCGGAGCCCAACCAGATTCGGCGGGCTCGGGGTGCGTGGATGGAACCTACTGACGGATCAGTCCGGGGTCCGTGTCACTGAGCTTCCTTGGGGGTGAAATCTGTGTTCGGCTCTACCACCGATGGGTGTGCCGCCACCGGGGCGGGGTCCATCCATCTGTCCTCGGGCGACACGATCTGCCCCGGATTTAGGTCCGGGGTTCCTGCAGGGGCGATATCCCGAGCATTGTCCGATAGCAGGTCTAAGCCGTGCTCATCGTGACTGTCCGGCGCTCCTGGCGCAGGCTCAAATCCGTTGAAGATCAAGTCTCCGCAGATATCGGCCATGTAGTTCAAGTTTCCAAACCTGACCTGGTGGCCAGGGGCATAGCTGTCGATCTGCTCTAGATGGCCAAGCGAATTGGCCCACAGTGCGAAGCCGCTGAACACGAAGATCTGTCCGGGGAGAAAAGTCTCAACCTAGACCGCGTTGTTGATGATTGAAGGAGCCATCAAGCCTCGTAGCGACGACACAGAGGAACTCTCAATGAAAGCACCAATGTCGGTGTCAAAACCGGCGGATCTCGGGTAGGGGGTCCCGATCTGTGCGTCTAAGGCTAATGGTAACAAGAGGCAAGGGACACGATGTTTTATCCAGGTTCGGGCCCTCTTGATGGAGGTAAAACCCTACTTCGTGCTTGATTGATATTGATGATATGAGTATTACAAGAGTTGATCTACCATGAGATCGTAGAGGCTAAACCCTAGAAGCTAGCCTATGATGATTATGATTGTGTCTCTAAGGACTAAACCCTCCGGTTTATATAGACACCGGAGAGGGCTAGGGTTTACACAGAGTTGGTTACAAAGAAGGAAATCTATTATCCGGACACGGGACGAAGTCTTGAGTCTTGTATCTTCACGGTCCAATAGTCTGGCAAAAGTATATAGTCCGACTGTCCGGATAACCCTGTCACACCCTAGCTAGTTCATGCATTAGAGTGTTGCATCATGTCTATTTTTTTCAACAGAAACTTGAAATGGGATTGCCAGAACTCCCAGCCCCCTCTGAAACAACTAGGGTTTACTAAAAATATTTTCGATGAACCTGAAATGCCCTTCTAAAATGTCCATCATTTTTGTCTTGGTCCAGAAGCTTTGTCAAAAGTGGTGCACATTTTCCTAGGTCATCCTAAGGTCATTGAATTAAATCATAGCTATTTGAGTTTGGGCATTTAAAATTTATAAAATATTCCAAATGTCCAAATATCTCCAAACTAAAATGTTTCATGTTGGAAATATTCCAACAATGGACCATGAGCAGTTTGGTGAATTTTAGAACCTTTCTGGTATTTTAAATAACTCAACAAAGTTGCAGGATAATAGAAAAAGAAAAAAAGAAAGCAGAAAAACTTACCTGGCGCCGCTTAGCCGCCCACTGGCCGCCCAGCCCGCCGCTGGCCAATGAGCTGCTTGGCTTGCCAGCAGGCAGCCAAAGTGCTCGGCGGCGGCACCGCAGCTCGCCATGCAGCTGCCGCCCGCCCTGCCGCCTCTCGCCCCCCCATCGCCTCGATGAGCTCCACGTCGCGCCCGGACCCCCAGACACCCCGTTCCTCTCCGGCTCGCCTCCCTCGCTCCCCCACGCCATGGCCGCGCCACCGCCGCCGACCACCGTCGTAGCCGCGTTCTCCGTCAACCCACGCGCGCCACCGTGTCAAGGAGCTCCGCCGCCGTTGACTCCTTCGAGCTAGCCGAGCCCCGAGCGCTCGCGTGCCCTGAAGACGCCGCACCAGCCTCGCCCGAGTCCGCCGCCGCCGGAGATCCCCTTCAACGCCGTCGCCGCTGCAGCTCGTCCCCGACCACGCCGTCTGCATCGTCGCGTCCGCTGTGAGCTTAGCCACCTCCCCGACCCTCTCTCTCTCGCTCCCGTGCATCACAGCGAGCGCACGAGGATCGCACGCACGCACCGCCGCGGACCTCGTCGCCGACGTGCCCCCGGCCATCTTCCGGTCACTTCACCGTGTCCAACACGTTCACCACATCGCACTGGTGCTAACCGAGCACTTCCCGCACCTCACCGCACACTCCACCTCGAGTTCCTCTCACCCGAGCTCGGTGGCCGCCAAACTTCGCCGGGCGCTTACTCCGCCACCCCGAGCCCAACGGACTCCGCCAAGAGCTGCGGCTCGTCCTCGGCTTCACTCCGGTGGTCTCGCGCCCCATTTGGTGGCGGAACGGCTAAAACACTATCGCCGCCGCGTCGCTCGCGGCCGTGGCTAAACGCCGGTGAGTTTGACCCCGGTTTTGACCACGGGTGGGCCCAGTTTGACCCCCCTGGGTCTATGACATGTGGGCCCAGCCCCGCTAATTAATCTAGTTTAGTTTAATTAAATCCTAATCAAACTAACCCCACTGACACGCGGGACCCACTAGTCAGTTTGACCTGACCAGCCCGTTGACCCCCTGACGTCATCATGACGCAGTGCTGACGCAATATTTAAATTACTGGAATTATTTTTACACAGGAAATTCCAGAAAATGTTTCAAACTTCAAAAATTCATATAAAATCAACCATAGCTCCAAATGAGACAAATTATATATGAAAAATGATCAGAAAAATCCAATCTATCCATCTGTACTGGTTTCATGCATGTTTACAGAAGCTAGCCCACTGTTTATCACAGAACAAGTTTAAGCACTTTAAATGATCATATGTGAGTTTGAATTTTGAATCTTTGGTTCAAATTGGTTCAAACCCATCTGATCTTAGTTGCATTAGCCCAAAGCACTCATTTTGCCATGTCTCATTGCATGCATCATATTGTTGCATCTTGTTTGGTAATGTTTGTGTATCGGTGTTCTGCGGCGTGTTACGCCCCGAGGAGTACCGTGATAACCCCGACGAAGAACAATACCGTGTAACGACCCGTCGAGCAAGCAACCAACCATTTGATCATATCGATAAAATCCCATGTTCTTGCTCCTGCTCTCGTTCTTGCATTAAGACAACGCGATTCAAACTGCTGTGTGTCTGCGGTAGTTGAACCCATTTCCTCTGCATGACTGTCATTGCCACAATAACTAGATGAAACCCACTAGCATGTGTAGGAGTTGATTGAGCCATGTGATTGTGTTGTTCCTACCTTGCTATGCCTGCTATGCTTAGAGTCGTGTCGGTCGGTTCATCGGGTGATGGCTAGAGTGAAATGATCGAGTCGGACGAGAGTAAGGTGTTGAACACGATTTGGTAAAGGTATCGATGAAAGGCCATGTAGGAGTACATGGTGGGTTGTTTCATTGAGGCCGTCCTTAAATCGAGATCTGTATGTGTGATTTAAGATTCAGCTACTACCATACATTGGGCCTGAAATATGACCCGCTCAACTTCTTATTCACACTAGTCCTCTGTCCGGGAGTTGCAAGTAGTTTCGGTGTTTGTAGCCTCATCGAGGCCGTGGACAGCGCTGACCGTAGGGGTGGGCTGTGATGCGGTAGGTGCGTGGCGGGTGTACCGGATGCCCGTTTGGTATCTCGGGAACCTTGTTCACATCGTTTGGGGCTGTGGCGAGACTTGGCGGAACTCCTCATAGATGGAACCCAAATAGGCGATAAACCCGACTAGGGACTCGAGTGTCTAGGTAGGTCGTGGTCTACACCCACGTTGGCTTTCGCTGAAGTCTGCCGAGCACATGTCGTGTCTGGACGCTAAGTGGTGGAAACATGTATGAAGAAGTACACCCTGCAGGTTAACATCATCTATTGAATAGCGCGTCATGTAAAGGACTACTTGGTTGCCTATACGGTTCATAGACAAGTAAATGGATACTACTAAAAGCCTCAAGATAAGCGTGAGTGCCGAGGATGGCTTCTCCGTAGGAAGGCGGGGTTGGATCCTCGGTGGTGTATTGGAGTGATGAGTAGTGGACTCGAGTCATAAAACTATTTCAAGTTGGTGTCTCAGAGGATAACATAGCCATGAGTCAAAGCTGGCTTGCTGCAATAACCCCACCAACCCTTCTTGATAATGTGCATGTATGTAGGGTCGATGTAAGTCTTCTTTGAGTACCTTTGTACTCATGTTGCTTTAATTTACATTTTTAGAAGATGCCTCAAACCCCTCCGACGGGTTCTTTGTAGACGTTGACATCGACGAGTAGACTAAGGCCCAGGTGGTGATCCTGCAAGAGAAGGACCATGTAGTATAGCGGGGCTTACCCAAGCCTCTTTTATTTTACTAGTTATGCGTACTCGGACAAAACACTTCGCTGTGGCTTGTATGCTTGTATGACTTGTATGTGGGTCGTGTGACCCGTGCACTTGTGTGTATGATATGAATGGCTCTCTCGAGCCTTTAAATAAAATACTTGTGTCGAGAGTCATGTTGTGATGCCTTGTTGTATTTGCACATATCGAGCATATTGTGTGTATGATTGAAATGCTTGGTATGTGTGGGATTTGACTATCTAGTTGTTTATCTTTAGTAGCCTCTCTTACGGAAATGTCTCCTAGTGTCTCCACCGAGCCTTGGTAGCTTGCTACTTGCTCGGAACACTTAGGCTGGCGGCATGTGTCCTTCTTCGTTCTCGTATACATCCTTCGGGAAATGTCACGCATTAAGTACCGAGTCTGTTAGCCCGCTACAGCCCGGTTTCGGAGTCTGCTAGCCAGTGCTACAGCCGGAACTTACTTGCTGTTGACCGACACGTTCGATCTTTGGGTCATGGATGCTGTCCTCGTAAGTCTGTGCCACTTTGGGTTTACGACTAGTCATGTCAGCCGGGCTCCTTTTCATATGGATGCTAGCGACACTATCATATCGTGTGCCAAAAGGCATAAACGGTCCGGGCCAAGGTAAGGCGACACCGTTGGGATACCGTCGTGAGACCGCAAAGTGATATGATGTGTTCTGAGCTAGATCGATGTGACATTGAGTCGGGTCTGACAGCGTTAGCATCGAGCCGGACTGCTGAGGTTCTCCAAGCCAAACTGGTCGATGTTGAGTCTAGAAATGCTTTAGTTATATGTAGGGAATTGATTGTGGGATGGTACGTAAGGCTCTTTTTACTCCTTTATCTCATAATATTACGATCCGAGTCGGACCATTCTTCCACCGGGGTTAAGGATTAGGACCTCTTCTCTCTGTTAGGCTCACGTGTTACTAATCAGTAGTACCTTGTAGGTTTGATGGTTACAAGCCTGGTTCAGTTTTACTATCTGTTATGTTACTAAGTTGGACCCGAGAATCTTGATATGAAATTGTTGAGTGGTTATGCAATACCTTGTGAAATGTCTCAAACCCTTTTGAGCATTTGATCATTATCTCTGTCCAAATTCGCTAGAAATACTAATGCCTTTGCATTGTGGTTATGCTTCCAGATGGCCACTCGTGATCAAAATCAAGTGGTTCGTCTGACCAGATGCATTGGGGTGACCGGTCATACAACCATGCTAGTTCGGGTTATGATCGAAGCGGGATACCGTTGGTACCCCGAGTACACAGTTGAAGAACAGTATCGAGACTTTAATCAAAGTCAGTATCTTTGCACCGTCAGGGTGTTCCCCTCTTATCCTGGTTGCACCGAGGCCCTTCACAGCTCCTATGGGCTTGGTGTTACTATTGATATGGCAGTTCAAGATGCTGCATATTCTATGATGACCATTATACGAGCCAGGACTGGGCTGCTCCGCAACACCGACTTCCGGTATATGCCGAGTTCACTTCCTGGAGCGTTTGGTTATCTTCGAGCCATCTATGCTGATTCCAGTCAGGAGGACTCCCTAACCCGTACTACCGCCGAGCTGCTCGAGGACAAGGACGAGAGAGTCGGGCCTTGAGGATGGAGCTCTTCAATGCCCGTCTGATCACCGGGCTACCTTGACTCGCTTTTGCACCGGCTGTTCAAGCTGGTTATATGGATATGAGAGATTTGTATCCTGTCGGGGCTGATCTGCGGACATGATGGATGGCGTGATGTGGGGGCATCACCCCACCTCGTGGTCCTCGCTTACCACCGTTCATAGGTCCAAGACCTCACCCATGCCCTTATGGTCCACAGGCTCCCGGGACCGCCTGTTCCGGGACGATCACGTTGAACTCCTGTGCTACGGAGGAGACTTCTATGAGAACTACTACGAGACGCGTCGAGTTAGTAGTAGTCCCACTAGTATTGTAATAGTTGTATTTCCACCGTCTGCGTGACTCGTGGAATATGACTTAGTGTGTACTAATCCGGAGGTGTAACAAAAATAATGTATAGGAGCTTGGTGTGCCTCCGATGAGATGTAATCTTCCTTTCACCGTAGTAGTACTTTGTTTGGTCTTGTACTAAACCTTGTATGGTGTGTATGACGATGGAATAAAGAAGCGGTTTCAGTATCTACCATGTCATACGGATGATCATCTCGCATTCGAGTTATCCATTACATTCTACACTTCTATGTCGGAATCTTGCCATCTGGACTAAATCCTTGTCTTGTTTTCCTAGGATGGTTAACACCCATAACAACCCTGCTCCGCCAGCAGGTCAAAGCGATGGAGTTGGAGAAGCAAACCTGCCTCACCCTCCTTCTCTCGGCGGGTTATGCTAGAGGCCGAGAGAAACAAACGGAGACCAACCGCTTCTCGGGGCGATCGAATGAACACAGCCCATCATCCGAGAAACAACTTGGTGTCGCTCGGTGACTTCATCAAGTTACACCTCCTACCTTCCACCACTCCGTCGAGCCTCTCGACGCCGATGATCAACCGCAAAGCATTACTCACAAGCTGCGATCTGCACTAGTAGCCGAGGCTGATAAGGTCACCTTTGCTGCATATCATCTCGAAGGCCCCGATCCACGGTGGGAGAACTATATGGCTATGCGCCCGATTGGCCATGTCACTACTTGGGCAGAATTCAGCGAGGCTTTCCGTGAACATCACATTCGGAGGGTCTCATGGATCGCAAGCGTGAGGAGTTCTGCGGTTTCACCCAAGGTCGTCTCTCCGTGGGCGCCTATAGTAGAGAGTTCGGTAATCTCGCACGCTATGCAATCAAGAGGTCTCCACCGACGCTAAGAAAGCAGGCAAGGTTCCGCAAGGGACTTAGCCCGAACCGCCGAGATCTCCGTCGCATGAGTGCACTTCTTTCCGAAGCTTGTTAACAAAGCCATCAGCGCTGAAACTGGTCGACTGATTTGAAGCAACACGCAAGCATGGTCGTGATATGGGTTCCTCATCCGGTCTTTGGACCACGAAGCGCCGTGTGTGGGTGTCTATCTCGCCTCGCCACCCAGATTCACACCGAGGCCATCCTTCCAGCGCCTCGCCCGTTCAGAAGATATGCACCAGCTAGGCCCTATGGTGGACCAACCAGCAACGCTCCTCTACGCGCCAGCCCCGTGACGTGCTTCAAATGTGGTGAATCAGGCCACTACATGCGCGATTGTCCTCAGACCAACCCCAACCAGCCTGCAAAAGCTGTTGGCGTGGCAAGCCAGCAGGAAGGTGTTCTATGCCTGCCGCCACCACCTTGCGTGGCCATGTTAATTGTGTCTCGGTGAAGAGGCCCAAGAAGATCCCAACGTCGTGCTCGATGCGCTTCTTGTTAATTGCCACCGGCATCCGTTCTTTTGATCTTGGAGCATCTCATTCATTCATATCGAGAACTATGCTCGTTTGCATAACACCGCATTACGTGACATGCCTTCCACCATGGAAATTTCTACCCGGGTTCTAGATGGCAAACCTCTAGAGTAAGCCATGGAAATGAAATTCAGGTCGACAGACTTGTTTTCCTTGCATCGTTGATAGCTCTCAAATCTTCGGATATAAATATCATCTTGGGTATGGGTGGATGTCGCCCATCATGCCAAGATTGATTGTTTCTCTAGGACTGTTCAACTTACGCACCCTCGGGAAAGATAGTCAATGTCTTGACCCGAATATCAAGCGTCAACTATATTCTCTTAATGCCGGTCCATTGCGGACCTCGAAGGCGTTCCGGTAGTCCGTGACTTTCCGGATGTCTTTCAGAAGAATTGCCGGTGTTCCACAGCGGAGATGTTGAATTCGTGATAGACCTCATTCGAGAACTGTCCCAATTTCTAGAAGACCCTATAAGATGGCACCCCTAGAACTAGCGAACTTAAGAAACAACTCGATGAGGCCTTGCAAAAGGGTTTCATCCGTCCTAGTTCATCTCCTTGGGCTTGCCCGTTCTCTTCGTCAAGAAGAAGGATGGTACGGATCGGATGGTTGTAGATTATCGACCCGTCAACCTGGTCACAATTAAGAACAAGTATCCACTTCCCAGGATCAATGATCTGTATGATCAGCTCGCAGGATCCTTAGTCTTCTCTAAGATGGATTTGAGGTTAGGCTACCATCAAATCAAAATCCGAAACGGGGACATTCCCAAAACGGCCTTTGTTACTCGTTACGGCCAATACGAGTACACCGTCATGTCCTTCGGTCTAACCAACGCCCCAGCCACTTTCTCCCGGTTAATGAACTCAATCTTTATGGAATATTTGGATAAATTCGTCGTGGTTTACCTCGATGACATACTCATCTATTCCAAGAACGAGGAAGAACATGCGAACATCTAAGGCTAGTGTTGATGAAACTTAGAGAGCATCGCCTTTATGCCAAGTTTTCTAAATGCGAATTTTGGCTGCGAAGTGACCTATTTAGGACATGTAATTTCGGTAAAGGTATTGCATCAACCCCGAGCGAGTTCAAGCCGCCCTTAATTGGACTCCACGAATCGGTCAAGCAAGTTCGAGTTTCCTTGGCTTAGCGAGCTATTGTCGCCGCTTTGTCGAGAACTTCTCCAAAGTTGCTAAACCTCTAACTGAACTCCTCAAGAAGGATAAAAGTTCGAGTGGACTCCACAATGTGAGCACAGTTTCGAGAACCGAAAAGGCGTTTAACCTCGCTCCGTCTTTGGTACCACCAGATTTCTCTAAGGACTTTGTTATCTATTGCGACGCCTCGCGACAAGGACTAGGCTGTATTCTCATGCAAGATCGACACGTAATTGCTTATGGTTCACGGCAATTACACCCACATGAGGAAAACTACCCTACCCATGATCTAGAGCTTGCAGCTGTAGTCTATGCACTCAAAACCTGGCGACATTATCTTCTTGGTAATCGTTGCGAAATCTACACCGATCACCAAAGTCTGAAATACATATTCACCCAACCAGATTTGAATCTCGTGCAAAGGCGTTGGGTTGAGTTGATCTCAGATTTCGATTTAGGGATAACCTATACCCGGGAAAAGCCAGCGTCATGGCTGATGCACTAAGTCGTAAATCTTATTGCAACAACTTGATGTTGCAACAAAGTCAACCACTTCTCCACGAGGAATTTCGGAAGCTTAACCTTCACATTGTTCCTCGAGGGTTCCTTTCCACTTTGGTGGCGAAACCTACTCTTATGGATCAAGTCATCGCTGCCCAAAAGCGAGATAGAGGAATATCCGGATTAAGGAGAACATTGCTAAGCGGAGATGCTAAATGTTTCTCTACAAATGATCATGGTGTTGTATATTTTGAGAACCGCTTAGTGGTTCCCAAAAATCAGCACATACTGCAGCTGATCCTTAAGGAGGCTCATGAATCTCCTCTCACCATTCATCCCGGTAGCACTAAAATGTATCGGGACCTCGCCAGAGGTTCTGGTGGACTAGGATGAAGAGAGACATTGCTCAATATGTTGCTAACTGCGACGTCTGTCGTCGTGTAAAAGCAGAGCATCAACGGCCTGCTGGCACCCTTCAACCCTTAGCTATTCCTGAATGGAAATGGGATAAAATCAGTATGGATTTCATCACTGGTTTTCCCAGGACCAAGAGGGGGAATAATGCTATCTTTGTCATTATCGACCGCCTTTCCAAAGTGGCCCATTTCTTACCTGTTCGTGAGAGTATAACCGCTAGTCAGCTAGCAGATTTGTACATCTCCCGAATAGTATCTCTTCATGGTGTTCCATTGGAAATAAACTCGGATCGAGGAAGTCTCTTCACCTCTCGATTTTGGGAAAGTTTCCAAAACGCTATGGGAACCCATCTTTCCTTTAGCACTGCTTTTCACCCTCAATCAAGTGGTCAAGTAGAGCGTGTCAACCAAATTCTAGAAGACATGCTTGAGCATCTGTTATCTCATTCGAATGGATTGGGAGAAATGCCTTCCATTTGCCGAGTTTGCTTATAACAACAGCTATCAATCTAGCTTGGGCAAAGCACCTTTTGAAGTTCTCTATGGGCGAAGGTGTCGAACACCTCTTAACTGGTCGAAACCGGGAAAGACAATTCTTTGCCCGGATATGATCCAGAAGCGGAAGAACAAGTTCGCATCGTTCGTGAAAAGTTGAAAACAGCCCAATCTCGTCAAAAGAGTCAATATGACCGAAAACATAAGGCTATGACTTACGAGGTTGACGAGAAGGCCTACCTTGGGTTACTCCTCTGAAGGAACCCATCGTTTGGTATCAAAGGCAAATTGGCTCCTCGCTACATTGGACCCTTTCGATTCTTGCCAAACGAGGGAAGTTGCCTACCAGTTGGAACTACCTCCGCATCTCTCCAAAGTCCACGACGTCTTCCACGTTTCTCAACTCAGGCGTTGCTTCTCGGATCCTATCCGTGGAGTGGACCACGAAACGCTTGATCTTCAAGATAACCTCACATATCGAGAATACCCCATTCGTATCCTCGATCAAGCTGAGCGTACTACTCGACGGCATAATATCAAGTTTCTCAAGGTTCAATGGTCGCACCATTCTGAGAAGGAAGCTACTTGGGAAAGGGAGGATCGTCTTCGACTTGAGTACCCCGCCCTCTTTCCGGAGGAACCTAAATCTCGGGACGAGATTCTTTTGAGTGGGGGTGAGTTGTCACACCCTAGCTAGTTCATGCATTAGAGTGTTGCATCATGTCTATTTTTTCAACAGAAACTTGAAATGGGATTGCCAGAACTCCCAGCCCCCTCTGAAACAACTAGGGTTTACTAAAAATATTTTCGATGAACCTGAAATGCCCTTCTAAAATGTCCATCATTTTTGTCTTGGTCCAGAAGCTTTGCCAAAAGTGGTGCACATTTTCCTAGGTCATCCTAAGGTCATTGAATTAAATCATAGCTATTTGAATTTGGGCATTTAAAATTTATAAAATATTTCAAATGTCCAAATATCTCCAAACTAAAATGTTTCATGTTGGAAATATTCCAACAATGGACCATGAGCAGTTTGGTGAATTTTAGAACCTTTCTGGTATTTTAAATAACTCAACAAAGTTGCAGGATAATAGAAAAGAAAAATGAAGCGAAAAAACTTACGGGCGCCTTAGCCGCCCACTGCCGCCCAGCCCGCCCGCGCCCAGCCAGCTGCTTGGCTTGCCAGCAGCAGCCAAGGTGCTCGGCGGCGGCACCGCAGCTCGCCACGCAGCTGCCCGCCGCCTCGCCGCCTCTCGCCGCCCCATCGCCTGGATGAGCTCCACGTCGCGCCCGGACCCCCAGACACCCCGTTCCTCTCGGCTCGCCTCCCTCGCTCCCCACGCCATGGCGACGCCACCGCCGCCGCACCACCGTCGTAGCGCGTTCTCCGTCAACCCCACCGCGCCACCGTGTCCAGAGCTCCGCCGCCGTTGACTCCTTCGAGCTAGCCGAGCCCCGAAGCTTCGCGTGCCTCAAGACGCCGCACCAGCCTCGCCGAGTCCGCCGCCGCGGAGATCCCCTTCAACGCCGTCGCCGCTGCAGCTCGTCCCCGACCACGCCCCTCGCATCGTCGCGTCCGCTGTGAGCTTAGCCACCTCCCGACCCTCTCTCTCGCTCCGTGCATCACAGCGGCGCCACGAGATCGCGACGACGCACCGCTGCGGACCTCGTCGCCGACGTGCCCCCGGCCATCTTCCGGTCACTTCACCGTGTCCAACACGTTCACCACATCGCACTGGTGCTAACCGAGCACTTCCCGCACCTCACCGCACACTCCACCTCGAGTTCACTCTCACCCGAGCTCCGGTGGCCGCCAAACTCGCCGCCGGCGCCTACTCCGGCCACCCCGAGCCCAACGGACTCCGCCAAGAGCTGCGGCTCGTCCTCAGCTTCACTCCGGTGGTCTCCGCGCCCCATTTGGTGGCCGGAACGGCCAAAAACACTATCGCCGCCGCGTCGGGCTCGCCGGCGGCTAAACGCGATGAGTTTGACCCGGTTTGACCACGGTGGGCCGGTTTGACCCTTCGGGTCTATGACATGTGGGCCCAGCCCCGCTAATTAATCTAGTTTAGTTTAATTAAATCCTAATCAAACTAACCCCACTGACACGCGGGACCCACTGGTCAGTTTGACCTGACCAGCCCGTTGACCCCCTGACGTCATCATGACGCCAAGGTTGTATAATATTTAAATTCTGGAATTATTTTTACGGAAATTCCGAAAATGTTTCAAACTTCAAAATTCATATAAAATCAACCATAGCTCCAAATGAGACAAATTATATATGAAAAATGATCAGAAAAATCCAATCTATCCATCTGTACTGGTTTCATGCATGTTTACAGAAGCTAGCCCACTGTTTATCACAGAACAAGTTTAAGCACTTTAAATGATCATATGTGAGTTTGAATTTTGAATCTTTGGTTCAAATTGGTTCAAACCCATCTGATCTTAGTTGCATTAGCCCAAAGCACTCATTTTGCCATGTCTCATTGCATGCATCATATTGTTGCATCTTGTTTGGTAATGCTTGTGTATCGGTGTTCTGCGGCGAGTTACGCCCCGAGGAGTACCGTGATAACCCGACGAAGAACAATACCGTGTAACGACCGTCGAACAAGCAACCAACCATTTGATCATATCGATAAAATCCCATGTTCTTGCTCCTGCTCTCGCCATCTGCATTAAGACAACGCGATTCAAAGCTGCTGTGTGCTGCGGTAGTTGAACCCATTTCCTCTGCATGACTGTCATTGCCACAATAACTAGATGAAACCCACTAGCATGTGTAGGAGTTGATTGAGCCATGTGATTGTGTTGTTCCTACCTTGCTATGCCTGCTATGCTTAGAGTCGTGTCAGTCTGGTTCATCGGGTGATGGCTAGAGTGAAATGATCGAGTCGATGAGAGTAAGGTGTTGAACACGATTTGGTAAAGGTATCGATGAAAGGCCATGTAGGAGTACATGGTGGGTTGTTTCATTGAGGCCGTCCTTAAACCTTGAGATCTGTATGTGTGATTTAAGATTCAGCTACTACCATACATTGGGCCTGAAATATGACCCGCTCGACTTCTTATTCACACTAGTCCTCTGTCCAGGAGTTGCAAGTAGTTTCTGGTGTTTGTAGCCTACTGGAGGCCGTGGACAGCGCTGACCGTAGGGGTGGGCTGTGATGCGGTAGGTACGTGGCCGGGTGTACCGGATGCCCGTTTGGTATCTCGGGAACCTTGTTCACATCGTTTGGGGCTGTGGGCGAGACTTCGGCCGGAACTCCTCATAGATGGAACCCAAATAGGCGATAAACCTGGACTAGGGACTCGAGTGTCTAGGTAGGTCGTGGTCTACACCCACGTTGGCTTTCGCTTGAAGTCTGCCGAGCACATGTCGTGTGCAGACGCTAAGTGGTGGAAACATGTATGAAGAAGTACACCCCTGCAGGTTAACATCATCTATTGAATAGCAGCGTCATGTAAAGGACTACTTGGTTGCCTATACGGTTCATAGACAAGTAAATGGATACTACTAAAAGCCTCAAGATAAGCGTGAGTGCCGAGGATGGCTTCTCCGTAGGAAGGCGGGGTTGGATCCTCGGTGGTGTATTGGAGTGATGAGTAGTGGACTCGAGTGCGCAAAACTATTTCAAGTTGGTGTCTCGTAGGATAACATAGCCATGAGTCAAAGCTGGCTTGCTGCAATAACCCCACCAACCCTTCTTGATAATGTGCATGTATGTAGGGTCGATGTAAGTCTTCTTTGAGTACCTTTGTACTCATGTTGCTTTAATTTACATTTTTAGAAGATGCCTCAAACCCTCAAGACGGGTTCTTTGTAGACGTTGACATCGGCGAGTAGACTAAGGCCGGTGGTGATCTGTGCAAGAGAAGGACCATGTAGTATAGCGGGCTTACCCAAGCCTCTTTTATTTTACTAGTTATGCGTACTCGGACAAAACACTTCCGCTGTGGCTTGTATGCTTGTATGACTTGTATGTGGGTCGTGTGACCCGTACTTGTGTGTATGATATGAATGGCTCTCGAGCCTTTAAATAAAGTACTTGTGTCGAGAGTCATGTTGTGATGCCTTGTTGTATTTGCACATATCGAGCATATTGTGTGTATGATTGAAATGCTTGGTATGTGTGGGATCGACTATCTAGTTGTTTATCTTTAGTAGCCTCTCTTACGGAAATGTCTCCTAGTGTCTCCATTGAGCCTTGGTAGCTTGCTACTGCTCCGGAACACTTAGGCTGGCGGCATGTGTCCTTCTTCGTTCTGTATGCATCCCTCGGGAAATGTCACGCATTAAGTACCGGAGTCCTGTTAGCCGCCACTGCCCGGTTTGCGAGTCTGCTAGCCCAGTGCTACAGCCGGAACTTACTTGCTGTTGACCGACACGTTCGATCTTTGGGTCATGGATGCTGTCCTCGTAAGTCTGTGCCACTTTGGGTTTACGACTAGTCATGTCAGCCGGGCTCCTTTTCATATGGATGCTAGCGACACTATCATATCGTGTGCCAAAAGGCGTAAACGGTCCCGGGCCAAGGTAAGGCGACACCCGTTGGGATACCGTGCGTGAGGCCGCAAAGTGATATGATGTGTTACAGGCTAGATCGATGTGACATTGAGTCGGGGTCCTGACAAACCCCTAATCCAGGACTCCCTCAACCGTCCCTTGCATTAAACATCTGTGTGGGCCGCCAGGACAGAAGCCTGCTATGCATGCACCCAGCAATGCCTGCCTGCATGCGTCGATCGAGCCTACAAGCGCCGATGCCACGATGCCACGATGCGCCGACCGAGCCTACATGCGCCGATGCGTCTGCCATGATGCACTGACCGAGCAGCTTTCTTGCACGCCAGCCGCCACGGATGCAGCGATGGTCATTGTCGTTGGTTCCTCTATTCTAGCTAGGTGGCTACATATTTGTGGCTTGTGTAAAAAAGAGCCACTCCCTTGCTTAGCTCTACTCATTCATCCCTACTAACAAAGCTTGCTCACATGCACTAGGTGGTTACTAACAAGGGAACCCTACTAACAAGCCGAGCTCTCTAAGAAAACAATCAACAAATATGTAGTCCCAATATGTAGATAGGGCCAACAAGCCCATAGCACGATCACAGAGTTCAAACTAGGAAGAACTTAATAATAGAATAGATAGAAAACTTAATAATAGAACTTTAAGAAAAGGGCCAACAAGCCCATAGCAACTCCAACATAGTTCATTTACAACATAACATAACATAGACTAAAAAAGATAGAGGGTTTAGAACCCTAGCCGCCACCTTCTCCACCTCGCTCCTCCTCCGGGCGCCCTTTTCACTGCTCCGCTGGGGCGTCATCGATAGGGTACGGAAGAGTGTGCATGCACATCGCGGTGGGGAAGGTGTTGGTGTACTCCGTGAACCTGTTGTGGGTGGTGAAAGTGATGAACTCAGAGCCGCACCAAAACACCCAGTCGAGGAGGTAGAAGGCGTCAAATGTGTTGGTGAAGTGGGCAAGGGGAGCAACCACCATCCAGTTTTGGATGATCTCCTCGACGCGGAACATCGTTGGAGATCCCCATGGGAGGTGGTGGTAGCCGGACGCGACAAAGAACTCGGTGACGTTCCTTGCGGTCCCCAGCCTTGATATCGCCCACACACGTAGTGTGCGATCAACGTACACACCGGTAGGGTAGAGCCTCTCCGGCATGGTGGGTGGGAAGCGGTAGGTCGGTCCGGTGTACTGCATGGCTGTGGGATGTGCATAAGAAGGAGAAGGGGTCGAAGAGCAAGAAGGGCAGATGGATGAGGGATGGTAGAGGCAAAGGGTGGGAGACGGCAGAGGCAGAGGGTGGCTTAAATAGCCGTAGTGCTACATCTTATTTGGCCACGGCAATAACGGGGTCAAATGTGATGTGTGATAAAAATAAATTTGGCCCTTATAAATTTGGTCATTTTTCATGATAAAAAAAAGTTAGAGGGCTTGTGGCCATATAAAAATGCAAAAGAACTAAATATTCTATGCAATGTCAATTGTTGTTTAATTTCAAACGATGCAAAAAAACAGAGCCAACACGTTCACAAAAAACAGAGCGAGCACGTTCACAAAAAACGACGAAATTTGACGGCCCAACCAGAGCTTGGTTTCCTTTTGGGCCCAATAACAATGTTTTTTTCACAGAGTCAGTGGTGGGCGAGCAGCCGAGCACAACCAATAGGATCGCCTCTCGCGGATCGCCCCATGTTCCAACGATGAGGAGACGTCCTTGTGATCCAACGGCCCAGAGCCTACACGCAGCCTGCCCACCAAATTCCTTCTAGAAGACCACATCTGAGGGTTGTCGCTTGGCGCCAGGGTATGATCGGACAACTGACGTTCGGAGTTAGGGTTAGGCGAAACCCCACAGGGTTTAGAGGGGTTTTGAGCTGGTCAACGGGGTTACAAAAGCTTTGATTGAGCATAACTAATTTAAAAAAATCAAAAAAATATGAAACCTTTGCCGTTCATTGTTTTATAAGACACATTAATGAGGAAAAATACTAAACTTTGTCTATGGTCATTTTCATGAAAAAACCCTAGCTGGCACTATCGAGGTCAAATGAGCACCATTAATTTAAAAAAATAAAAAAATAATATAAAGCCTGGGTACAATTTTGTCTTATGTGACATGTTACCAACCAAAAATCATAAACTTGGTTTTCATGAGAAAACGTTCACACATATGAGCTATCACCTACAAGATTTCATAGAGTTCAAGGAGATGAGGTAGGGTTACCTTCCATTTTTGAAAAATTAAAAAAATCAAAAAAAATCACCAAAGCTTTATTTCAAAGTGAATAAGAAGGATCTGAACTTAGTTTTCCTTTTCTATATTTTAAACATGTTTTTTAATAGTTTTTCTATTAAAACATATTTTTCAAAAGAAAATGTAAAAAAATGAAGATTAATTAAAAAAATAGTGAGACTTTGAATCTACAGTATATAGACTGAATAGGTGTTAATAAAAAACATTTGGCTCATTTAGAGTAGGTGCAAAAAAACTTGATTACAAATAGGTTGTTTACCCTAGCCTGGGAGCTCATTTGGAGCACATTTCTCAAATTCAAATTTCTTTGACCTCCTCTAAATCACCTCAAATTTTGCACACATGATCTCCTACACAAATATAGATAGTTTGCCAAGGTTTTATTTTTTTTGCATTTTCTTGAATTTATATTGTCCTGTCGAGTGTCAGTTCAAAACATCGGATAATGAAACATGCTGGTTGGAAAAATCATGCATTTGATTTGATTAATAAACATGAGACCAATAACATGTGTGATCAGTGAAGCAACACTGAAAAAACATGTGTGATCAGTGAAGAAACACTGAAACAACATGTCTGATCAGTGAAGCAACACTGAAACAACATGTGTGATTATTGCATCACCTAAACTCATAGTTCACATCATCTAAACAGAACTAAGCATACACCATAGGCAAATATAAGGACAGACAAATATAGATAGAATAATACATTACTAGCATCACCATAGATTCAGTTCACACCATAAACAACCACATTCAGTTTACCAAAAGTAACCGGACCCAAAGTAACCCAAAAGATAAATATTCAGTTCATCACATCATCACATCACACCTGAGTCAGGGCCTTCGCGAGTGCAGCATGCTGCCCCCTGATCATGTAGTCCTCCCCGCGGATCGCTACATCCTCTGCATGAGACAGAAGGTGATCAAAGAGGCCATCCTTTGGCTTTGGCTTGGTGGTGCAGCAGGGGCAGTGCCACTTCTTGATCTTGCGTTTGTAGAAGGAAGCAACTCCCTTGGCCTTGATCTTCTCCACCTCCTTGGCTGTGAAGGACGCGACGTTGCCCTTGTACACATCATCTCCAGAATCATACTATACACATGAATGAATTGCATTAATACATGATAGATTCATATACACCATGTCAAAGGAACTAAATGAACAAGGTATAGGCTTACCTCATATATTTCGTCGTCACTAAACTCTGGATCGTACCAGTCATAGTCGGCCAGCTACCTTTTCCCCCTCCCAACCATCATCCTCCTGAACATACAATTACATCCATCACTAGTATCCAATTGAAAATATAGATATGCACACATGACACATTGATCATAGGGCTAATATACTCCCAATATGACATTCAAAACCCCAACCTGAGTAGCATTCAAAAACAAATCTAATATAACTACATATGACATTTAAAATCCCAATATGACATTCAAATAACACATTGATCATTGGTCATGCACACACATTGAACCACAGAGCTAATATAACTACAAATTGTGGACAAATTTATATAATAATGAATCAAATAACTTCTTAATTAATGGATTCCATTTGGGCATGTGACATTCAAAACCCCAATCTGAGTAGCATTCAATTACAAATCTAATAGGAACCCCATCTAATAAGCATACATGTCTGTAGCATTAAAACCCCCAACCTTTGAGCATTAAAAACAAATCTAATAAGCATACATCTGTGTAGCATTGAAGCACATCTAATAAATAGATCTATCTAGCATTTGTGCAACGAATTTATCCAACGAACCCAAGTACAAAACTCCTATCCTCCCAATACTGAAAACCCCGGCCCATTCGTCAAACCAACTACTCTAACCATCTAAACTACCGTATGAATCCACAAGCTAACCAATCCAATTAACTCTACAAGCTAATATCTGATACGTCTCCAACGTATCTATAATTTTTTATTGTTCCATGCTATTATATTATCTGTTTTGGATGTTTAATGGGATTTAATATACCTTTTTATATTATTTTTGGGACTAACCTATTAACCGAAGGCCCAGTGCAAATTGCTGTTTTTTTTGACTATTTCAGTGTTTCGCAGAAAAGGAATATCAAACTAAATCCAAATGGAATGAAACCTTCGCGAGGATCTTTTTTTGGAACAAACGCAATCCAGGAGACTTGGAGTGGAGGTCAAGGAAGCCACGAGGTAGGAGGGCGTGCCCAGGGGGGGTAGGCGTTCCCCCCACCCTCGTGGGCCCCTCGTAGCTCTACCAACCTACTTATTTCGCCTATATATACTCTTATACTCTGAAACCATCGCGGAGAGCCACGCAAACAACTTCTCCACCGCCGCAACCTTCTGTACCCGTGACATCCCATCTTGGGGCCTTTTCGGGCGCTCCGCTGGAGGGGGATTCGATCATGGAGGGCTTCGACATCAACACCATAGCATCTCCGATGATGTGTGAGTAGTATACCACAGACCTTCGGGTCCATAGTTATTAGCTAGATGACTTCTTCTCTCTCTTTGGATCTCAAACAAAGTTCTCCTCGATCTTCTTGGAGATATATTTGATGTAATTCTTTTTGCGGTGTGTTTGTCAAGATCCGATGAATTGTGGGTTTATGATCAAAATTATCTATGAACAATATTTGATTCTTCCCTGAATTCTTATATGCATGATTTAATATCTTTGCAAGTCTCTTCGTATTATCAGTTTGGTTTGGCCTACTAGATTAATTTTTCTTGCAATGGAAGAAGTGCTTAGCTTTGGGTTCAATCTTGCGGTGAACTTTCCCAGTGACAGCAGGGGCAGCAAGGCACGTATTGTATTGTTGCCATCGAGGATAAAATGATGGGGTTTATATCATATTGCTTGAGTTTATCCCTCTACACCATGTCATCTTGCCTAATGTGTTACTCTGTTCTTATGAACTTAATACTCTAGATGCATACTAGATAGCGGTCAATGTGTGGAGTAATAGTAGTAGATGCAGAATCGTTTCGGTCTACTTGTCACGGACGTGATGCCTATGTTCTTGATCATGCCTAGATATTCTCATAACTATGCGTTTTTCTATCAATTGCTCGACAGTAATTTGTTCACCCATTGTAATATATGCTATCTTGAGAGAAGCCACTAGTGAAACCTATGGCCCCCGGGTCTATTTTACATCATATTATTTTCCTATCAACTTGCTATTCCTGCCGCTGTTTATTTTGCAATCTTTACTTTCCAATCTATACAACAAAAATACCAAAAATATTTATCTTATTATCTTTATCAGATCTCACTTTTGCAAGTGCCTATGAAGGGATTGACAACCCCTTTATCGCGTTGGTTGCAAGGTTCTTGATTGTTTGTGCAGGTACTAGGCGATTTGCATGTAGTCTCCTACTGGATTGATACCTTGGTGCTCAAAAACTGAGGGAAATACTTATGCTACTTTGATGCATCGCCCTTTCCTCTTCAAGGGAAAACCAAGACATGCTAAAGAGGTAGCAAGAAGGATTTATGGCGCCGTTGCCGGGGAGGCTTACGCCAAGTCAAGTCAAGATTTGATCTCCCGTTAACTAGCCAGTTCTGGCGCTGTTGCCGGGGAGATCTATGCACAAGTCAAGACATACCAAGTACCCATCAAAAACTCTTCTCCCTCGCATTACATTATTTGCATTTGCCTGTCGTTATCCTCTCCCCCACTTCACAAAAAATTGCCGTTTTATTCGCCCCACTTTTCCGTTCGCCTTTTTCTCGTTAGATCTTTTGTTTGCTTGTATTGCCAAGTGCCTTCTATATGCTTGCATCTTCGCTTGCTGAAAATCTATTGTTATGCACCCTCATCCCCTTGGTAATCTTTTTAAAATATCCAATTATGAAGAACCAATTGCTAGTGAGTTGAGTGCACTAGATTATCTTTATGAGGTTTTGCTTGAAATTCATGAATCCGAAAATTGTGATGAAGTGTTGAAAGAAGAAATTTATGAAGTGATTCACGATAGCTCCTTGAATGAAAAGCATGATTGCAATGATATTATTATAAATTCTGTTAATGCCAATTGTGCTAATAATATGCAAAACCCTAAGCTTGGGGATGCTAGTTTTGCTATATCCTCTACTTATTTCAATGATCATGATTGGGGTGATTCTTCTTATGATCTTGAAAATTTATTTAAGGCCCATGATGAATATGAGATTGATAATAGTGTTTGCAATAATATTGAAAGTGGGTTTGGAAGAGTGTCAACTTTAGATCCCACATATTTGGAGAATGTTCAATTATCGTGGGAACAAACACCTATGGGGCCAGCGGACCGGGCCCCTTTCGGTTCGGCGGGGGGCGGAGATCGCACGAAGAGCGGATCGAGGCGAAGCACACGAGCGGTTTACCCAGCTTCGGAGCTCTCCGGAGAGATAACACTCCTACTGCTGCTTTGTGGTTTGTATTGTGTTCTTGCTCAGGAGCGCTGAGTGCTACAGTGCACACCCGCTGCTAACGAGACCGAGCGTGAGCGTATTCTGGTTTCGAACCCCCTTCTACGTTGCGCATGGGCCTCCTTTTATATGCTCAAGGGGTCACCGATAGGTGGCAACGCATGCAAGGGCAAAAATGGAAAAAGAGTGCAGTTGGTACAACTACCTCTACAGTGTACCATACCTAACCCTGACGGCAGGGGACAAAGGCATTAAATGCCCCTCTGTGTCACCCAAACAGTGCAGAAAAGGACCGTCAGGGGCGCCACCGCTTGCCACGATGGCTATCTTGTCAGCGCTTCTCGCCACCTCCCACCGCTGGCTGCACAGCCCCTCGCCACGCGCGCCTGGAAAGGCCTCAGGGCGACACGTTGGTGGATGTGCTGGAGCGCGGGTACTGAGTGGTTGCTTGCCGCGGCAAGCGCCTTGCCGCGGTCGTCGTCTTGCCGCGCCCAGAAGCTTGCCGCTCACCGGGCCTTGCCGGAACGCGGGGCGCGTCGCGGCAAGTTCCTTGAGATGCCTTGATTGGCCTTCCCGGCAAGATTCTCTTGCCGGGGCCTTGTCTCCTTGACTTGAACACTTTGTTCTTGAATGGCTCCAAAGGGAACCACGGAGGACCTTGGCGGTAACCCGGCAAGCCTTGCCGCGGGATGCTGCGACTGCCCGTGCACATGTTCGGGATACTAGGGTACCCCTACTCTAGTACACCGACAGGAGCCCCCGGGCCTGGGCCACACACGGTGCCGAGCGCTGTTGGGCCAGGCCCAAAACAGGGCATGGGCACGCGCAGCCTGGGCCACGCCGTATCTTACTCCGTATCCACCGCGCCCTCCCCTAACGGCACGCGTTGAATCTGCGTCGTGGGAGAGATCGTGGGTGGTTATTTATTCGGAAAAAGCATAACGTTCGCCTCCTCCCTCTTTATAAGCAGGGGAAACAGGGGCAGTTCCCCCATCTCGCCAGTTGTTGTTCCAATCTCAGAAATCCTCCGCCGCTCTCCCCCTTCTTCCAAAGCCGAAAGAGAGCAGCGCTCTGCCCCCATCGCCACCGGTGCCACCAACACCGTCGATCTCCCCCACCACCTCCGCCATGGCTCCGAAAGCTGGGAATGGCGTGAAGTCGACCGAGGCACTGCGGCTTGAGGCGCTGCGAAAGGAGCGGGCACTCTTCCTCCCCGAGCTCGCCGCGAAGGAGCTGAGGGAGTGGTACTACCTCTTCTGGTCGACGGAGACGCGAGCGCATCCGCGCACGAAGGTACTCTCCGCCGCCGCTTCGGAACGGGCTCCAAACAGATACCCATTCTTCGCACTGTTCTTCTACTGCGGGCTCTGCCCGCCTTTCTCTGAATTCTTCTGCGATATCATGAACACCTACGGGTTCCACCTCCTTGATTTCACCCCCAACGCCGTTCTGACCATGGCAGTTTTCGCACATCTCTGCGAAAACTTTGTCGGAGTCCACCCAAACGTAGCTCTCTTCCGCCACTTCTTTATGCCCCGGGTTGAGAGAGGGGAACCCCTATCCGGCGGGATCGCCTGGATCTCGAGGGTCGGCAAGAAGGATGCCTATCTGGAGGGGGAACTCCACAGCAAATGGGAGGAGTGGAGAGCAGACTGGTGTTGGATCGTCGAGGAGAACCCGCAGCCATTCACCGCCCAGCGCCAAACCCCAGCAGTGCGCGGCAATGATTGGAGCAGCTTGCGCCGGAAGACGATAGGCTGAAGATTGCCGTCACCCGGATCCTGCGCCTCAGGCTTGTCGGGCTCACTGTGGGCGTCGTTGGCGCAGATTTTCTTCGCTGCCACATCGCCCCTCTGCAGGAGAGGGGGAGACCCGCCTGGCTGTTCGGGGGTCCGGCGGACATCATGAGGATGCGCCCGGGCCTCAACTTCAACTTCACTGTCTTGGAGCTGGATGCGATGCTCAAGGAGCTGTTCAAGCACGACCCTCAGCATCCCGAATGGTTCAGGCTGCCGCAGGGCGTCGTTCCGCTGTGCAACAATTCCTCGCTCGATCGCATCCGCGCAATGATGCCGTTGTGCGATTCGCATGGAATTGTTCCAACTTGGCAAGAGCCCGCAGACGACGTCGTGCAGGAGTTCTTCGACGGCTTGGTGGAGGTGGCGATCCGCTCCGATGAACAGAAGAGCCTCACCCGCGGCACCACCGATGCGGAGATGCGGCGCATCGCCACTAGGGCAGAAGAGGCGGCGGCAGCCGCTGCCGCGGGAGAGTTCGGATTCACCGTGGAGGAGGCAGAGGCAGCAGAGGCGGCAAGCCTTGCCGATCGAGATGAGCTTGCCGGAGAGCTTGCCGGCGAGGGAGAGCTTGCCGATCCTGAAACTGAGTCGAGCGAGCCCGCCGAGGGTGCGAGCGGCCCGCCATCTTCAACAGCTTGCCACAAGCAGAGCCCCCAGCTCCACCAAGAAGGCGTCTCCGCAAGGCTAGGGATGTAGCAGAGCGGCAGACGGGTCAACAGCCGTCGCGCCGCGCGACATGCTCCGCCGCGACAAGCACTGTTGCCGCGGGAGCGTCTCACGCCGCTGCGACAACTAGAGCGGGGTCCTCCCGGACCGCCGCTTCTGGTCCTGCTGCTGCCCCCGCCAAGCGGTCAAGGGAACCTACTCCTCCGCCTCGTCGCGCCGGAGGTGGGCCGGACTTCGACCTCTCCACTCTCAGCTCCGACGAGGAAGAAGAAGAGTAAGATCCTTTGCTGTATTTGTAGTTCTTCAATCCTTGTTGTTTTTGTCTTGTATCTGATTTGCTTTACTCTGAACCCATTCCATTTCAGGACCCTGGCCCGGAGAGCAGCGAAGAGAGCCATGGCTCCGGTGATTGTCATCGAGGACGTGCCCACCGTGACAGCAGGGGGCGCGCCCGAGGCCACCTTGCCGGACCCGGCACTCATTCCCCAAAGCAGCCCCCAGCGCAGCCCCCAGCGTAAGTATATGGTTTACTTCTCGCTGTTAGGCACGCATGGGTGTTCTTTCTTTGCTGATATCTGATTGTTGGTTTCTGTAGGAGCAGAGCAGCCTCACCAGGAGCAACCGGAAGCCGCCCCCGAGATGCTATCCGCTTCGACTACACCGCTAAGGGAGGATTCCCCGGCAAGGGAGCGTTCTCCGGCAAGGGAGAAGTCTCCGGCAAGGGATAGTTCTCCGGCAAGGGACGGTACCAGCGACCCCCCGGTGGTGGAGCCCATGACTGCAGATCCCAGTACAGGTAACCCTTCTTGCTTGAGAACTTCCCTTGAATTCTTCCTCTTCTTATTTTCTTTTTGGATATTTGCTTGACTTTTCTCCCTCTTCCGGCCTTCAGATCCATCTTCCACGGAGCCGATGGAGACTGAGGCCACCGGCGAGGAGAGCGTGCGCGGCAACAGTGATGACGCCACCGCCACCAAAGAAGAAACCGGCGCTGATGATCCTGCCGGCGAAGAGACCGCCAAAGCTGCCGCTGCAGGAGCTCGCGAGGGGTCCGGCGATCGCACTGACGACGCTGAGGCCACAGGAGCGCAAAGTGCTACGCCGACCGGCGATCCCCCCGCCGCTGCCGCAGCATCAGGCCCCGAAGAGCCCCAGCCCGGCGCCTATCTCAAGGCTGGCGATGGCGTCTTCATCAAACTCCCCTGGGCGTCGAGCTCCAGGGCGCCGGTCGAAGGAGAAACTTTCGATGGAGAGGTGCTCGCCTCCGCTTGGCTGACGCTGGTTGACGCGCCGAGCAGCAGCAGCGGCGAGTCCGAGGAGGAGCAGCTGCTGCGGAAGCTGGTGTCACTCTACCGCGCCCGACAAGCCAAGGTGGAATCCCGGGAAGCGCTTGTCGCGCAGGCGGGAGTGGATATTGAGAAGCATGCGGAGGAGCTCCGGAGTCGCAATCAGGAAGCCCTCTGGTCCATTGCAGAGGAGCGGGTGCAGCTCGTCGAGGTGCGGAAAGCCTTCCTTCTCGAGAAGGCTAAAGCTGAAGAGCAACAACGGCTTGCCGCTGAGGAGCTGTTTGCACGGGAAGGCGAGTTGACGCAGCGGAAGGTCAACCTTGACAGCCATGAGGAGGAGCTCCCTGCGCGCGAGCGAACATTTGGCGGGGCTCTCAAGGAAGCAAAGAATGCTGCTGCAGCTGCCGAGGCCGCCAAGAAGGAGCTGGAGACGAAGGTGGCATAGCTGGAGGCCGATCTCAAGACGAGCGGCGAAGAGCTTGCCGCGCTCAAGCGTGAGTGCAAGAAGGATGCCCTCGCCCATGGCGAGCTGCAGGGTCGTCTTGTCGAGAAGGGCAAGGAGCTTAGCGCCGCCAAGGACTCCAACGCAGATCTTGAGTTGAAGCTGGCCACTTTGACCAAGACGCTGGACGGCGCCAGGGAGCAGGAGGTGGCCTTGAAGAAGGAGATCAAGGCCAACGAGGAGCTGCTGGCGAGTGCTGCCGCCACCCAGAACACCTTCAGGGAGAACATGGAGCACTGGACGGAGGGTCTCGTGGATGTTGCCGGAGACATCGACTGGGAGCTAGCGCAGCTAGGGATGGAGGATTTCGGGTATTCCTCCGATGAGAACCTCCAGCCCAGCGCCAAGCTCACCTTGTTCTTCAAAGGCGTGGCGACGGACCTCCAGCGACTCCGGGAGAAGATCCCAAAGCAGCTGGCCAACGAGTCGCGCACGATCTATGCGAGAGTTCTGCAAAAGGTGTTGGTGAAGGTGGCCTTCCGCAACCCAGGCCTCAACCTCACCAACGTCCTCAAGAGGCTGCCTCCGGATGCTGATCTGGACGCGCTCAAGGCCCTTGTCGCACCCATTGTGGACAAGGTGAACGAAGTCAAGAGGGTTGATGGCGACCGCGTAGATTAGGCCGCCCGTTTCCTCCTTTCCTTGTCGCTGCTAGCCATGTTGCGAGAACAATCTATTAGAGCTGCGACAAGCTATCTTGTCATATAACTTTATTTTGGGTATCGATTGCTATTTTATTTCCTTTACTTGATTCCTTCCTTTGTATGTTTTTACCCTACGCTTTTAGGGAACTTGTCGGTATGAGCACCTTTGTCATGAAGCGCTGAGTCTTGAACGTCAAGACTTCTTTGGCGGTGCCGCTTCCGACAAGAAACCTTGTCGCAACTAGTCGCAGCTCACTTAAGTTGTTGAGCAGACTCGAAACAAAGTAAGGGCGCAACTAGCTACGAGTTGGTTCCTCCGTGCACAGGTTTTCCATACAAAGCACAGTCGTTCGAGGAAGATAAAAAATTTTAAAACTGATTGCTCAAACTTTGGCAACTTAGCTTTTCTGTCATTTGCTTCCCGGTAAGGCTAAACTTTCTTGAACGACGCCTGGTCCACAACATTATCTTCTCCTTCCCCCCGGCAAACTTGTGGGTGAGGGAACCTTCCTTTCTTTGAGAAAGAGAAAGAAGAGAAAATAAAGATATGGAGCCTTATGGCTCGTTATTGCTTACCGGGGGTAGGTGCTGCACAGAGTGTCAGATAACACATGCAAAAAATATAAAGCATGAAATTGACAAGATGTGCGGAGCACATGAGCTTTATTTATGCACGGGGTCTGCACCCGGCTTTGTACAAAGGATTACATGCAACAGCGGCAAGACTTGTACAAAAGGTGGTTGCCGGAACAGGTTCCGGCAACCGCGCCTTACGGGTAAAACTTACGAAGATGCTCGATGTTCCAGGAGTTGCTCACCGGTAAGCCATCTTCGGTCTCAAGGCGGACAGCGCCGGGCCTAGTGACTCGTTTCACCCGGTAAGGGCCTTCCCACTTTGGCGTCAACTTGTTGGAATTCTTGGCGGACTGAACACACCGAAGAACAAGGTCACCTTCCTCGAGACTCCTGGCATTAACTTTGCGGCTATGGTAGCGGCGCAAAGCTTGCTGATATCGAGCAGCTCGCATAGCAGCCTGAAGATGGTCCTCCTCAAGGAGCAGCGCGTCATCTTGTCGCAGCTGCTCTTGCTCAAGCTCATCAAAAGCGAGCACTCGAGGTGACCCGTATACGAGTTCCGTGGGGAGAACTGCCTCTGCTCCATAGACTAGAGCGAAAGGTGTCTGGCTAGTGGCTCGATTTGGCGTCGTCCTGATCGACCAAAGAACCACCGGAAGCTCCTCGATCCAGTTCTTTCCGCACTTGTGCAGCCTGTCGAAAGTTCTGGTCTTGAGCCCGCGTAGCACTTTAGCATTTGCCCTCTCCGCTTGACCGTTGCTTCTCGGATGAGCAACAGAAGCGAAGCAGACCTTGGCGCCAAGATCTTGGACGTACTGCATGAAGGTGCGGCTCGTGAATTGTGTGCCGTTGTCGGTGATGATCCCGTTAGGGACCCCGGCGGCAAACAATCGACCAAGAACTTGATCGCACGTTGTCTTTGTCACCTTCCTCACTTTGCTTCCACTTCCGCCACTTTGTGAACTTGTTGATTGCAATGTACAAGTACTCAAATCCCCCGACAGCTCGGGGAAAGGGGCCGAGGATGTCGAGCCCCCAGACCGAAAATGGCCAGGACAAAGGGATCGCCTAGAGAGCTTGGGCTGGCTGGTGTATCTGCTTGGAATGGAACTGGCACGCTTCACACTTGGTTACTTGTGCAGTTGCATCCTGGAGGGCTTTCGGCCAAAAGAAACCTTGCCGGAATGCTTTGCCGGCAAGTGCTCTTGCGCCAATGTGGTGACCACATATGCCTCCGTGAATCTCTGCCAACAGCTTTTGTCCATCTTCCCGGTGAATACACTTCAATTTCACACCGTTGAGTCTTCTTATGTACAGTGTGTTGTCGACAAACTGGTACATACTTGACTGCCGGGCTACTCTTTCTGCTTCTTCTTGCTCTTCGGGAAGTTGTCCTGTCTGAAGGAGATGGACAATCTGCTGTGCCCATGCCGGAGCTTGCGGCTCAACAACAAGGACTAAAGGCACATTTGCTGCTGCGGGAACATCCGCTTCTACGGCGAGAACCCGCGGCTCAGCCGGAGCTTGACGTTCCCCGGCAAGCTTGCCGGAGCAAAACTTGTTGGGAGCATCTGCTTCAACGGAACAAACCCTAGGGCTTGTCGGAGCAGACTGCTCCTCAGCACTCTTGGTGTTGATCTTGGGGACCTTCTTGGCGGCGGCTTCGGGGAGCTCTGCCAGAAAGTAGTCACCAGAAATCAACTTCCTCTTCTTGCTCTGTCCAGTTGATGGCGTCACAGATGGTTGAGTCAGTTTGAGCACAAAGATCCCTGGTTCCACAAGAAACATCAGTGCAGCGCACTTTGACAGGCCATCAGCAATGTCGTTCTGAGCTCTTGGAACATGTTCCATCTGTAGGCCGTCAAAGTGCTCTTCTAACTTTCTCACTTCGTCGACATAGGCTTCCATTAACGGACTCTGATAATCCTTGTTCACTTGGCAGACGACAAGCTGTGAGTCACCCCTGATAATGAGCTTCTTGATCCCAAGGTCTACTGCGATCCTGAGACCGGCAAGCAAACCTTCATACTCTGCAGTATTGTTTGTCGCTTGCTCCTTGGGAAAGTGCATCTGGACTACATATTTGAGGTGCTCTCCGGTGGGTGCGATGAGCAGCACGCCCGCACCGGTGCCTTGCAGCGAAAAGGCACCATCAAAGTACATCAGCCACTCTTTGTTTGCTTCCTTCATGGGGATGCTCGTCTCTGGAATTTCTTCATCCGGTGTTGGCGTCCATTCTGCTATGAATTCTGCCAATGCCCTGCTTTGGATAGTTGAAGTACTCTCAAACTTGAGGCCAAAGCTTGACAGTTCCAGTGCCCACTCGACAATCCTGCCTGTTGCTTCTGGATTCTGCAGTATCTTCTTCAGCGGAAAACGAGTGACAACTGTGATCTCATGTGCTTGGAAGTAATGGCGCAGCTTTCTCGAGGCCATGAGAAGGCCTAAAAGCAATTTCTGCACACCAGAGTACCTTGACCTAGCCCCCTGCAGAAGGGAACTGACAAAGTAAACTGGGCGCTGCACCATTTTCTTCTGCACATCCTCATGTGCCTGCGCAGATCCATCCTTGTCGGGACCAGAGCTTGTCGGCGAAGCCCCATGCTTGTCGCTGGATCTATCTACCGTGGTTGCTAGCTCATCATCCGCCTCCCTCTCCGCTACTAACACAGCACTAACCACTTGATTGGTTGCCGCTATATACAGCAGCAACTTCTCTTGTGGCTTAGGTGCGACAAGTATTGGAGTGGAGGACAGGTATCTCTTCAAGTCCTGCAGCGCAGCCTCCGCTTCTGGAGTCCATTTCATTGGACCTGCCTTTTTCAATATTTTGAAAAACGGCAGGGTGCGCTCAGTAGACTTAGAGATAAACCTGCTGAGAGCAGCCACGCAACCGGCAAGCCTTCGTACATCCTTGACGCGCTTTGGTGCTTCAATCTGCTCAATGGCCTTGATCTTGTCGGGATTGGCTTCAATTCCCCGCTGAGACACGAAGAACCCGAGAAGCTTGCCGGAAGGGACTCCAAACACGCACTTCTCGGGGTTAAGCTTGAGGTTGATCTTGCGCAGATTTGCAAAGGTTTCGTCTAAATCTTGAATCAGAGTTGCCTTGTCCTTGCTCTTGACCACTATGTCATCCATGTAGGCTTCCACATTTCTGTGTATTTGTGGCTCAAAAGCGTCATGTACTACCCTTGCAAATGTTGAACCAGCATTCTTCAAACCGAAAGGCATCCGTACGAAACAGTACGTGCCACATGGAGTGATGAATGCAGTCTTCTCCTCATCCTCTTCTGCCATGAAGATCTGATGGTATCCTGAGTATGCATCAAGAAATGAAAGCAAATCACATCCGGCCGTGGATTCAACAATCTGGTCAATGAGCGGCAAGGGAAATGGGTCTTTGGGACAAGCTTTATTAACATCGGTAAAGTCGATACAAAGCCTCCATTTCCCGTTTGCCTTACGCATGACTACAGGATTGGCTAACCACGTAGGATGGAGCACTCCTCTGACGAGGCCTGCTGCTTCCAGCTTCTTGATCTCTTCTGCAATGAATTCTTGGCGCTCCACTGCTTGCTTCCTGACTTTCTGCTTGACGGGCCGCGCATGAGGACAGACGGCAAGGTGGTGCTCGATTACTTTCCTGGGAACACCGGGGATGTCAGACGGTTGCCATGCAAACACGTCGATGTTCGCCCGTAGGAAAGCAACGAGCGCACTTTCCTATTTAGGGTCGAGAGTGGCACTGATGGTGAAGGTACCACCAGTGCCGTCCTCCTTGGCGGACACCTTCTTGGTCTCTTGCGGAGCTGCCATTGCCTTCTTACACTTGCCGGTGGAGCTCGATGGTGCGTCCTCGACGGTAGCGCAGCACTCCGAAGAGGTGCGCTTGCCGGAGTGGGCATCAGAACTCTTGCCGGACTTGGTCTTCTTCTTCCCTCTGGGAGCTTCAACGGCAAGTGACTTGCATTCAGCTGCGGCTGCTGCTTCCCGGTAGATCTTGTCGGCACAGATAAGAGCATCCTTCTTGTCGCCAGGGACAGAGATGACACTTATCGGGCCTGGCATCTTCAGTACATTGTATGCATAGTGAGAGGCTGCCATGAATTTGGCGAAGCATTTGGGACGGCCGAGTATCCCATTGTAAGGTAATGGAAAGTCAAGAACGTCAAAAGTGACCCTCTCGATCACGAAGTTCAACTCGCTGCCAAATGTCACCGCAATGTGATCTTTCCTTGGCTTGCTCCTTCCCGGATTGATTCCTTGAAATGTACGGTCTCTTGAGCTCATTGTCGGGGATCCGAGTTTGGAGCACCGCGAGGAGATCAGGTTCAAGCCGGCCCGCCGTCAACTAGCATCTTAGTGACCTTGAGGTTGCAGATAGTTGGTGAAACCAACATCGGCAAGCACCCGACCGCAGTTATGCAATCAGGGTGGTCCTCAATATCAAAGATGATAGTCGTGCTGGACCATTTCAGAGGCTTGCGTGACTCGACAGGTGGTTCTGCCGCATTGACTTCCCGCACCCATTGCTTGAGCTGGCGGTGTGAAGTATGCAGAGAAGCACCGCCGTCAATGCAAAGGACCTCTATGGCTTTCTGGAACTCCTGCTCATCGGCCTCGTCATCATCCATGTCTTCATCGTCGTCTTCATCTTCATCCTTGTCGCAGCCGCGGGGAGGCCTATCTCCTTGCCGCTGCTTGGCCTTGCCGCGGCGTCCTCCTCGGCCGGGACGCTTCTTCCCGGATCCTCCAGTACCTTCCTGGGCCTTCTCCTTGTCGCGTCGCTCGTACTCAGCCTTCTGCTGCTCGACAAGCTGCTCGACTGAGGGAGTCCTGGACTAGGGGGTGTCCGGACAGCCGGACTATCATCGTCCGCCGGACTCCAAGACTACGAAGATACAAGATTGAAGACTCCCTCAGTCCGTAGGAAGGCAAGCTTGGCGATACGGATATGTAGATCTCCTACCATTGTAACCGACTCTGTGTAACCCTAGCCTCCTCCGGTGTCTATATAAACCAGAGGGCTTTAGTCCGTAGGACAACATACATTACAACAATCATACCATAGGCTAGCTTTAGGGTTTAGCCTCCTTGATCTCGTGGTAGATCCACTCTTGTACTACCCATATCATCAATATTAATCAAGCAGGACATAGGGTTTTACCTCCATCGAGAGGGCCCGAACCTGGGTAAAACATCGTGTCCCTTGTCTCCTGTTACCATCCGCCTAGACGCACAGTTCGGGACTCCCTACCGAGATCCGCGGTTTGACACCGACATTGGTGCTTTCATTGAGAGTTCCTCTGTGTCGTCACCGATAGGCTCGATGGCATCTTCAACCAACAACGCTGTCCAGGGTGAGACTTTTCTCCCCGGACAGATCTTCGTATTCGGCAGCTTCGAACTGCAGGCTAATTCGCTTGGTCATCTGGAGCAGATCGAAAGCTACGCCCCTGGCCGTCAGGTCAGATTCGGAAGCCTAAACTTCACGGCCGACATCCGCAGAGACTTGATCTTGGACGGGCTCGAACCACAGCCAAGCGCGCCGCACTGTTACGATGGGCATGAACTAGCTCTGCCGCCGAATAGTGCCTTGGTGGCCGCACTCGAATCCGCTTCGGCCCTTAATCCGGAGCCGATCGCCCAGATCGAGGATCGGTGGATGGACGCCACCTCGGGGGCTTCAACTTCCACGGCGATGGAGCCGAACACTAACCATGTCCCTCGCGAAACTCGTGATTCCTAGGTGCCGGACTCCTTGCCGGACTCCGAACCTCCCCCGCCCCTACCAATCGAATCTGATTGGGCGCCGGTTATGGAATTCACCGCCATGGACATCTTCCAACACTCGCCCTTTGGCGACATCCTAAATTCGCTAAAGCATCTCTCTCTATCAGGAGAGTCCTGGCTGGACTATGGCCAGGATCGTTGGGATACGGACGACGAAGAAATTCAGAGCCCACCCACCACCCACCTTGTAGACACTGTCGACGATCTAACCGACATGCTACACTACGACTCCGAAGACATCGACGCTATGGACGACGACGCCGGAGACGAACAGGAACCAGCGCCTACAAGGCACTGGAAGACAACCTTGTCATACGACATATACATGGTGGACACCCCAAAAGACGGGGACGGCGAAGAAGCAGCGGAGGCAGATTCTTTAAAGAAGCAGCCCAAGCGCCGGCGTCAGCGGTGCCGCTCTAAATCCCGCCACAGCAAGAATGGAGATTCCGGCACAGGAGATAATAATACCCCAGAGAGTGCGAAGATAATCCCCTCCAAGAAGACTCGCGCAGGAGGACGCAGAAGCAAGCCCTCACGAGAGGCGGCAGATTTAAGAGGTCGAGGATTATAACTATATGCCTCCCTCCAAGACGAGGCAAGCCTCAACGATGACGAATTCGCCGTGCCCGAGGATCCCGTCGAACAAGAGCGTTTTAAACGAGGCTTATCGCCACGCAAATAGCCTAAAGAAAAGCGATAGCAGCTTCAAGCTGATCAGGACCTGCTGGCCGATCGATGGACCGAGGTCCTCGCGGCCGAAGAGTATAAACTCGAACGTCCCTCCAAAAGCTACCCAAGACGCAAGTTGCTCCCCCGACTAGAGGAGGAAGCATACATACCTTCATCACCAGCGCACGACACGGCTGATCGACCACCCCGCGGTCGTGACAGAGAGGCATCCAGGCCCTCAACCAAGACCGTACCCCGGCATCGCTCCGAAAGTACGAAGCCAAGAGGGAACGCGCCGGACTTGCGAGATGTATTGGAGGACAAAGCAAGGCAATCCAGATCCATCTACGGATCACGAGGGTGCCCCACGACCCGCGATGAATACCGTCGCGCCGAATACAATAACCCCGGCCGGGCCGAACACACCAGACAACGCTCTCTCGAGCTGCGTCGTGATATTGCTCAATACAGAGGCGCCGCACACCCGCTATGCTTCACTGATGAAGTAATGGATCATCAAATCCCTGAAGGGTTTAAACCCGTAAACATGCCTCCCTCCGGAGACGAGGCAATATCACGACGAAGAGGTCGAGGATAATAATTACATGCCTCCCTCCGGAGACGAGGCAAGCCTCAACGATTTACTTAATTAAATGCGTGCACGAGGATCCCGTTGAACAAGAGCGTTTTAAATGCAGACTAATGTCATGGCAAATAGCCTAAAGAAAAAGCAGCAACAACTTCAAGCTGATCAAGATCTGCTAGCCGGCAGATGGACTGAAATCCTGGCGGCCGAAGAGTATGAACTCGAACGCCCCTCTAAAAGCTACCCAAAATGCAAGTTGCTCCCCCGATTAGAGGAGGAGGCATATAAACCTTCATCACCAGCGCACAATACGGCAAACCGACCACCTCGTGGCCGCGACAGAGAGGCATCTAGGCCCTCGACCAGGACCGTACCCCGGCACCGCTCGAAAAGTGCGAAGCCACGGGGGAATGCCCCGGACGTGCAAGACATATTGGAGGACAAGGCAAGACAATCAAGATCGATCTATGGATCACGTGGGCGCCCCACGATGCGAGACGACTTCCTTCGTGCCGGATACAGCAACTCCGGTCGGGCCGAACACAGTAGACAAAGCTCTCTTGAGCTGCGTCGCGATATTGCCCAGTATAGAGGTGCCGCACACCCACTATGCTTCACAGATGAAGTAATGGATCATCAAATCCCTTAAGGGTTTAAACCCGTGAACATTGAATCCTACGATGGCACAACAGACCCCGCGGTTTGGATCGAAGATTATCTTCTCCACATCCATATGGCCCGCGGCGATGATCTCCATGCCATCAAGTATCTCCCACTCAAGCTTAAAGGACCAGCTCGGCATTGGCTCAACAGCTTGCCCGCAGAGTCAATTGGGTGTTGGGAAGACCTGGAAGCCGCATTCCTCGACAACTTCCAGGGCACGTATGTGCGGCCACCAGACGCCGATGACCTAAGCCACATCATTCAGCAGCCAGACGAATCGGCGGACAATTACGACACGGTTCTTGACAAAGAAAACCAAATCGCCGACTGTCCGGATGCAGAGGCCCTTGCAGTCTTCAAACATAACATCCGCGACGAGTGGCTAGCCCGGCACCTGGGACAGGAAAAGCCGAAATCCATGGAAGCACCTGCGAGGCCACAACCAGGCATGCGTCTTCCAAGACTACACCGCCGTTCCCATACAGCTACCAGCCAACCAGCTGGGTAGGCACCTGCGTGGCAACGTGCAGTTTCCAGGCCATCTCAGCAAGCACCTACGTGGTGGCATGCAGATCTTCGTGAAGACCCTACCACCATGCCATCTCAGCAGCCTGCCAGCCTACATGGCGCTGCATGCATCGTTGGTCTGGATGCATGTCAGAGCAAGGCGGGGCGGCAACGGACGGAATGGGCCTTGTTTCCATCCCCAATAAAGCAACGGGACACCTAAGGGGGCGCATTTAATGCATCTTGTCCCATAATGACAGGTGATAAGCTTGCGCACTATACACCTTTCCACCTCTTGTGTGCCACTATGGTGACCCATTTTTCTATAAAAGTAGGCCTGAGGCATCCAGGAGAAGGATTAAGATCTTTTGGGCTACACACGCACCATAGCTAGCTCAAGAACTCAAGAACACTCAGATACATACACCAAAGCAGGACTAGGGTATTATGCATCTTTGCAGCCCAAACCTGGGTAAACGATCCTTGTGCTGACCGCCAGACCTGCTCTTTGCACAACCCCGCGCCCGCCAACCGTAGAAGGGATCCCAGTGATCCCATAGGTGTCATTCCCACCGACATCTTTGGCGCGCCAGGTAGGGCGTGCAGTTTTGGATGGTCTGGTTGGAGCAGCGGCTTCATCGTGGTCGTCACTCCAAGGAAGAAGACGACCAAACGGGCGGTGTCGCCTGCGGATGCGGTGAACGCCCGTGCAACGACAGAAAAGCTAAGTCACACGAAATCTTGTTTATTTTCACTTATATAAGGCCGTTCTCCCCGAGAGATCTTGTTCTTTGTACGGGAAACATGCACGCGATGGGACCCTTCCGCTGTTGGCAACGCCTTTGTTTCTGTCTCAAGCCCACTCGACAGTTCATGCGGCCGCGCTGGCAGCGGCAAGGTGGCCTACCCGTTCCCAGCTGTGCTCTTGTCCTTCCTCAAGTCCGCTCGATAGTTCAAGCGACTACGCTGGTGGTGGCCAGGTGGCTCGCCCGGCAGCAAGCACCCTTCCTGCATGGTGCTAAGGATCCATCCTCAAAGCACCACTGCATGGGTTTATGCGCGGCAGCCTTATCTCAACAAGCATAGGGTACGAACATACGAAGAAAGATCTAACGGGATTATAGCATGGATGATATTAAAGTACTGCAGAGTTATATTACATCAATTGTTGCTACGGTTCTAACTAAAGATAAAAATTGTCTTGGTCATGAACCTGCAGCGCCGATAAGAAACGGGGTGCCTAATCCCGGCGCTGGCCCTCTACCCTCCGAACTCCGTCGACGCGGCTGATGATGGGCTCGATACGCTCCTCGAGCACCACGAGGTCCGCATCCTCCGGCAAGCTCTCCAGTGCGGTGTCGAAGTCGAGGTTGGGGTTCTAGTACACCACCTTGGTGAGGACCTTGGTCATGACACCCCGGCAGAGCTTCCGGACCTCATCGGCCAGAGAGGCCGCCCTATTGGAACGGAACTGCTCCAGGGCCCCGAGAACACCCTCAAAGAACAGGGTCAGCTTGGCATTGGGACTCACGTTCGGCTCCGGGACGTACCTCATGTTTGGTATCCCCATGGTAGCCGGCTGCATGGTGATCCTTCCGGCAACGTCGACGAGGCGGCTGACCCAGAGGTTCTCGCCCGTCACAAAATTCTCGTGGTTGGCGGCGTCCTTCTTCCGTAGCTGCCTTTCCTTCTTCAGATTCTTGGTCAGGGTCTCCTCCTGGGCCTTGACCTCCGAAAGCGTCCCTTTAAGACCCTCCAACTTCAGCTTCTGGTCTTTGATGGAGTCATTGGCCTTGGAGAGCTGCTCAGCCATGCCGAGGACTGCAGTCCGTGCCTCGATCAGAGACCATTGAGCGTGTCCTTCTCCTTCGCCGGCTTCAGGGCCTGGTCCTTCAGCCCATCCCGCTCCACCTCCAGCACTTTCACCTTGCCGGCATGGACCAGGGCTTGGTCATTGAGCGCATCCTTGTGCCTCTGCTCCAGCTCCTGGGTCTGCTGCACGACAAGCTTCTCCACCTCCTCATCCTTGCCGCGGAGTGTTGCGGTGAGCTTCTCCTCGAGAGAGGCAAGGTCCTCCTCCTGGGGGTTTAGCTCGGCCTGGTGCTGGTGCCGAGCGGCCTCATCTTTGGCGGCCTGCTCCTTCGCCAGCTCCCGGGCCTTCTCGATGTCGGCCTGCTTCATGAAAAGCTCTAGCTTGCGCTCAGCCAGCACGTCCTGGGCGGCCTTCAAGTCCTTGTGGACCTCGCGGAACCAAGCCTGCGCCTCGGCGACGCGCTCCAAGAGGTTCGCCTCCGCCTTGTCCACCACCGCCATCCTGGACTTGGCCTTGTCCAGGAGGGCACAGTGGAGCGCCTGGAGCTTCTAGAAGTTGGCGCTCATGGCCTGGAGGAGCCGCTCTTCCTGGGAACCACCACCACCGGCACTCGATTCATCAACAACCTCAAGCCCATCAGCGGCAAGCACCTCGTCATGAAACACCTCCCCCTCGGCGGGCGCCCCAGTGCTCGCCGTCCCTAGGAGGTGGACGAACAGGTCCTCGCTCTCCTTCAAGTACCTGCCCGAGCTAGAGGCAGCAGAGGAGGAAGGTTGGTCATCAACCGCCCCTTCCTTGGCAGCAGCCATGCCGGCCTCCCCGGCAGGCCCATTACCGGTCTCCTCGGTAGTGGCCTTGTCGGTCTCCCCAGCCGGCTCCTTGGCGGCATCCTCAGCAGCATCCTTGGCGGCCTCCTCGACGCCGATCTTGTTGGCCTTAGCCTCAGCATCCCTGGCGACCTCCTCGATGACAGTATCGATGTTCTCCTGGTCCGCCGAGGGAGTGCCTAGATGCCAAGAAAGGGGATGAGGCAGGGGCGAATCAAAGTTCAAAAAGAAAAAAGAACAAACAGGGACATAAGGCAAATAACTCACCTGTGCCGGTCTCGGAAGAAGTGGCCCCCTCCCCACCAAGATTCGGTGCCGGGACAGAGCTGCCGGCGCTCGGGTTCACCTCCTCCTCCTCCTCCGTGTGCATGGGCTCGGTGCTTGGCGCCCTTGCCGAGGACGCCCCTCGGGGTGGCGTGGTTAATGGGGGCGGCGTGTTGGGGGTGGCCCTCACTAGCTCCTCTTGCTGTCGTCCTCCTCCCGCAACCACAGCAAGGTCAGCGCCAATAGATCATACCGCAACACACATCGGTAGGGAGCGAGTGATGAACGCACCCTGGGGGTTGTGCCGAGGGCTGCTATCCGGGCTGCTCTCTACCACCAGCGGCGTGCCCGAGGTACCCTCCGGGGGCTGGACACCTGTCAAGGCCCTGGCCCTCTTCGCCATCCTCTGGGCGAGCGTCTCGACATCCCTGCAAAAATAAAAACAAGTCAAGAAAAGCGGCGTGATCTAAGGGGACGGAGAGGATAGAAGACATAATGCTTAGTCATCCTCCGCCTCCTCTTCCGCTGCCTTCCTCTTCCTCCTCGGGCTCAGAGACCCAAGGTCAAAGACGACCTCCGTGTCGACATCCACGGGAGGAGGGGAAGCGGGTGGGGTCCGAGGACACTTGGACGAAGAAGATGTAGATGCCTTCCTCTTCGCCACCGCGGCCTTCACCACTTTCTTTGTCGCCGTAGCCCTCGTCAGGCGCACGGACTCCCCTAGGTCTCTTGCCGCTGCTCAGTCCTACCGAGCTGGACCGGGTCGCAAGAGGTGGCCTACTGCAGGACGCGCTTTCTCTCCAAGGCCGGAGGGTCGTCAGCTTCGGCCTCCTTCTCGATCGATTCGTCGACCACGTCTTCAATGAGAGGGGCCCCGGTGTCAGCGCTGCTGGCCTCCCTAGCGAACTCCACCCACCCGGCAAGCTCCTTCTCCTCCGCGGCAGCCTCGGCCTCGTCCTCCACATGGCCGGTGCTGCCAACCTCCTTGGTGAGCTCCGCCTCCGCCGCCCTGGCGGCGATTTAGTCCAGCTTCACTTGGCTGGTGTCTTGGATGAGCAATGGCTCAGCATGGACGTACTTCTCTGACAGCTTGTCGAAAAACTCCTGCACCTGATCCGCCCCCGGCTCGGCCCAGTTTGGGTCAAGCCCGTACGCGTTGAAGTCCGGCATCATGGCGATGATGCTGTTGCAGCGAGAGTTGTTGCTTAGCGGGACCACTCCCGCCGGCAGCCCAAACAAGGGCCCCTTGACGACCTTGCCGGCCTTCACGGCCTTGCCGGACCTCTCGGCCCTGCCATCGTGGAACACGTCGAGCTGCAAAAGCCTCTGGCAAAGGTGGGCGTGCCTGATTACCGTGAGGTTGTGGTCCAAGCCAGGGCGAAGCCTCATGATGTCGGCCGCATTCGTGAAGAGCCAGGCCGGCCTCCCCTTGTTGTGGAGTGGAGCGATTCGGCGGCGGATGAAATCCGCCCCAATCATCTCAAAGGTGAGCCCGGCCACGGTGAGGCGATCAATCCTGGTGGTGGTGACTGTGATCTTCTCATCTCGGCGTCGACATTGCTCCAATCATCTCTGTGAACCGGCGGCGCCTAGCGAACTCGGCAAAATTCCTGTGGGTCCTCCTCTTCAATCCACCACCACCGGCCCCGCCACTCCTCGCACCTCTCCTTCTAGGCGCCCTCCGGATATGTCCCCTTCCTCTGGCTCCTTGGGATCCAGGCGACACAACCGGAAATGGTGCCCCCCTTTTGGATCCAAGGAAAGAAGTAGTGGCGGAAGAGCATCGTGTTGGAATGCACCCCGGCGAAGCCCTCGCAGAGATGGGCAAAAAGAGCCATGCACGCCACATCATTTGGAGTAAAATCCAGAAGGTGGAATCCATAGGTGTGGATGATGTCATTGAAGAAATCGGAGAAACGGGGGCAAAGCCCGCAGGAAAAGTAGTCAACAAAGAATGGGTATCGATTCGGGCCGGTCTCGGTGAAGCCGGCGGGGATGATGCTCGTGGCAGGGTGCCCCTTCATCTTACACCCCCATAGGGGCTTGAAGTAGTCTCGGAGGTGGATCGCATCGACCTTTGACGGAAAGTAGGCGACCTGCGTCCACCGTGCCGCCGACTCACTCTCCCGCGCCTCCTTCTCCCCGACATCCTTGGCCACTCCCTTGCCCCTGCTGGTTTTTGGTGCCATGGCAGCTGGAGGGGGGACGAAGAATCAAGAGCAATGGGGGCGGCTGCGGTGAGCAAAAGCAATAGCTTAAGAAGGAAGATGGGAAGGATGGCGGTTCTGAGATTGAAGAAGGCACAGAGGGTAAATGGGTGTCGCCCCTGCGGTTTCTCCTTTTTTATGAGGAAGGCGTGGGCCGCTTCGTTAGCATTTACCACAATGTGACGCATGAGGGCAGCAGCCGCCCAATGCGTGACCACCACGTCATGCACGACCCTCCATGCTGCACATTCAACGCGGGTCATGGGGAAGCACAACGAGCGAAGGAATTACTGTGGCAAAAATCCACCCCGCCTGCCCGCGCACCGTTCTGGGCCCAGCCCAACAACGCTTTGTGCTTATGTGTGGCCCAGGCCCGGGGGCTCCTATCGGTGTACAAAAGTAGGGGCTCTCCTTTTTTACCACTCTACTTGTGCACGGGCAGTCAGAGCCACGCCCGCGGCCACACTTAGGAGGGCAAGGGAGGGAGCAGAAGTGTAAGAACACCAAAACCCCGGCCAAAAGCACTAGACGGGCAAAGCAATGCCAAGACTAAGAAACACAAAGAGCAACCCTTGCCAGGGTGGTCTCCGCAGCCCCGGCAAGAGCCTTGCCGGGGCAACTTGCCCAACGCCAGCAGAGCGCGTCACCCTTGAGCCCAAGGGTTCCAACACCACCAACAACCACATTGGAACCAAGGCTCGGGAGGCACCTCCATGGTGGCATGCAGATCTTTGTGAAGATCATAAGCACTCAAGATCAGATGAGGACCAGAAGACGACGATCCTCGGCAAGATCCTTGCCGAGGAAATCCACAATACCCCTGGCAAGATCCTTGCCAGGGACGACTGTGATGCCGCGGCAAGACCCTTGCCGGGGGCACCTGCAAGGCCACAACCAAGCCTGCGTCTGCCAAGACTCCACCGCCATTCCAATACAACTGCCAGCCCAACCAGCTGGGCAGGCCCCTGCGTGGCAACATGCGGCTTCCAGGCCAGCTCAGCAAGCACCTGCGTGGTGGCATGCAGATCTTCGTGAAGACCCTACCACCATGCCATCTCAGTAGCCTGCCAGCCTACATGGCGCTGCATGCATCATTAGCTTGGACGCATGTTGAAGCAAGGCAGGGCGGTGATAGACGGGATGGGCCTCGTTGCCATCCCCAATAAAGCAACGGGACACCTAAGGGGCACATTTAATGCGTCTTGTCCCATGACGATAGGCGATAAGCTTGCGCACTGTACGCCTTTCCACCTCTTGTGTGCCTCCGTGGCCACCCCTTTTATTATAAAAGGAGGCCCGAGGCGTCCAGGAGAAGGATTCGAATCTTTTGGGCTTCGCACGCACCGTAGCTCAAATACATACACCAAAGCAGGACTAGGGTATTATGCATCTTTGCGGCCCGAACCTGGGTAAATGATCCTTGTGCTGACCGCCAAACCCGCTCTTTGCACAACCCCGTGCTCGCCAACCATAGAAGGGATCCCAGTGATCCCATAGGTGTCGTTCCCACAGACACCCTCTTTCGTCTTCGTCCATCAGTAACTTTACTTGAGGCCATATTTTTATTCACCACATGATATGTGTTTTGCTTGGAGCGTCTTGTATGATTTGAGGTTTTTCTTGTTAATTTACCACAATCATCCTTGCTGTACACACCTTTTGGAGAGACACACATGAATCAGAATTTATTATAATACTCTATGTGCTTCACTTATATCTTTTGAGCTTGATAATTTTGCTCTAGTGCTTCACTTAAATCTTTTAGAGCACGGTGGTGGTTTTATTTTATAGAAATTATTGATCTCTCATGCTTCACTTATATTATTTTGAGAGTCCTTTAGAACAGCATGGTAATTTTCTTTGGCTATAAATTTAGTCCTAATATGATAGGCATCCAAGATGGGTATAATAAAAACTTCCATATAGAGTGCACTGAATACTATGAGAAGTTTGATACTTGATGATTATTTTGAGATATGAAGATGGTAATATTAGAGTCATGCTAGTTGAGTAGTTGTGAATTTGAGAAATACTTGTGTTAGAGTTTGCAAGTCCTGTAGCATGCACGTATGGTAAACGGTTTGTGACAAATTTGAAGCATGAGGTGTTTCTTTGATTGTCCTCCTTATGAGTGGCGGTCAGGGACGGGCGATGGTCTTTTCCTACCAATCTATCCCCCTAGGAGCATGCGTGTAATGCTTGGTTTTTGATGACTTGTAGATTTTTTCAATAAGTATGTGAGTTCTTTATGACTAATGTTGAGTCCATGGATTATACGCACTCTCACATTTCCATCATTGCTAGCCTCTTCGGTACCGTGCATTGCCCTTTCTCACCTTGAGAGTTGGTGCAAACTTTGCCGGTGCATCCAACCCTCGTGATATGATACGCTCTATCACACATAAACCTCCTTATATCTTCCTCAAAACAGCCACCATACCTACCTATTATGGCACTTCCATAGCCATTCTGAGATATATTGCCATGCAACTTTCCACCGTTTCGTTTATTATGACCCGCTTCATCATTGTCATATTGCATGATCATGTAGTTGACATCGTACTTGTGGGAAAGCCACCATGCATAATTTCATACATGTCACCCTTGATTCATTGCCCATCCCGGTACACCACTGGAGGCATTCATATAGAGTCATACTTTGTTCTAGTATCGAGTTGTAATATTTCAGTTGTAATTAAATAGAAGTGTGATGATCATCATTAATAGAGCATTGTCCTGAAAAAAAAGGACAAAAAAAGAGAAAGGCCAAATAAAAAAAGAAAAAAAAAGAAGAATATAAAAAGGACAATGCTACTATCCTTTTTTTCGCACTTGTGCTTCAAAGTAGCACCATGATCTTCATGATAGAGAGTCTCTTATATTGTCACTTTCATATAGTAGTGGGAATTTTTCATTATAGAACTTGGCTTGTATATTCAACAATGGGCTTCCACGAATGAGCTTTCATACATTTATAGCTCTAGTGCATCCGTTGCATGGCAATCCCTACTCCTCGCATTGACATCAATTGATGGGCATCTCCATAGCCCGTTGATTAGTCGCGTCAATGTGAGACTTTCTCCTTTTTGGTCTTCTCCACACAACCCCCATCATTATATTCTATTCCACCCAAAGTGCTATGTCCGTCGCTCACGCTCATGTGTTGCATGAAAGTTGAAAAAAGTTTGAGATTACTAAAGTATGAAACAATTGCTTGGCTTGTCATCGGGGTTGTGCATGATGAGACTATTTTTGTGTGACGAAAATGAAGCATAGCCAAACTATATGATTTTGTAGAGATAAGCTTTCTTTGGTCATGTTATTTTGAGAAGACATAATTGCTTAGTTAGTATGCTTGAAGTATTATTATTTTTATTTCAATATTAAACTTTTGTCTTGAATCTTTCGGATTGGAATATTCATGCCACAATAAATAAAATTATATTGAAAATTATGCTAGGTAGAATTTCACATCAAAAATTCTTGTTTTTATCATTTACCTACTCGAGGACGAGCATGAATTAGGCTTGGGGATGCTTGATACGTCTCCAACGTGTCTATTATTTTTTATTGTTCCATGCTATTATATTATCTGTTTTTGATGTTTAATGGGCTTTCATATACCTTTTTATATTATTTTTTGGGACTAACCTATTAACCGAAGGCCCAATACAAATTTCTGTTTTTTTGCCTATTTCGGTGTTTTGCAGAAAAGGAATATCAAACGGAATCCAAACGGAATGAAACCTTCACAAGGATCTTTTTTGGAACAAACGCAATCCAGGAGACTTGGAGTGGAGGTCAAGGAAGCCATGAGGCGGCCACGAGGTAAGAGGGCACGCCCAGGGGGGTAGCTACGCCCCTCCACCCTCGTGGGCCCCTCGCAGCTCCACCGACCTACTTCTTTCGCCCATATATACTCTTATACCCTAAAACCATCGGGGAGAGCCACGAAAACACCTTTTCCACTGCCGCAACCTTATGTACCCATGAGATCCAATCTTGGGGCCTTTTCCGGTGCTCCGCCGGAGGGGGATTCGATCATGGAGGGATTCTACATCAACACCATAGCCTCTCCGATGATGTGTGAGTAGTTTACCATAGACCTTCGGGTCCATAGTTATTAGCTAGATGGATTCTTCTCTCTCTTTGGATCTCAATACAAAGTTCTCCTCGATCTTCTTGGAGATCTATTTGTTGTAATTCTTTTTGCGGTGTGTTTGTCGAGATCCGGTGAATTGTGGGTTTATGATCAAGATTATCTATGAACAATATTTGATTCTTCTCTGAATTCGTATAAGCATGATTCAATATCTTTGCAAGTCTCTTCGAATTATCAGTTTGGTTTGGCCTACTAGATTGATTTTTCTTGCAATGGGAGAAGTGCTTAGCTTTGGGTTCAATCGTGTGGTGACCTTTCCCAGTGACAGCAGGGGCAGCAAGGCACGTATTGTATTGTTGCCATCGAGGATAAAAAGATGGGGTTTGTATCATATTGCTTGAGTTTATCCCTCTAAATCATGTCATCTTGCCTAATGCGTTACTCTGTTCTTATGAACTTAATACTCTAGATGCATGCTGGATAGCGGTCGATGTGTGGAGTAATAGTAGTAGATGCAGAATCATTTCGGTCTACTTGTCACGAACGTGATGCCTATGTTCATGATCATGCATAGATATTCTCATAACTATGCGCTTTCTATCAATGGCTCGACAGTAATTTGTTCACCCACCATAATATATGCTATCTTGAGAGAAGCCACTAGTGAAACCTATGGCCCCTAGGTCTGTTTTACATAATATTATTTTCCTATCAACTTACTATTTCTGCCGCCGTTTATTTTGCAATCTTTACTTTCCAACTATACAACAAAAATACCAAAAATATTTATCTTATTATCTTTATCAGATCTCACTTTTGCAAGTGGCCGTGGGATGGACAACCCCTTTATCGCATTCGTTGCAAGGTTCTTGATTGTTTGTGCAGGTACTAGGCGATTTGTGTGTAGTCTCCTACTGGACTGATACCTTGGTTCTCAAAAACTGAGGGAAACACTTATGCTACTTTGCTACATCACCCTTTCCTCTTCAAGGAAAAACCAACGCATGCTCAAGAGGTAGCAATATCGTAAGCAAAGCAAGTGCAAATACCTCCTGCTTCTCGCCAGGCTGCGCATCGGGGTATCGGGATGGACAGCACCGCTCGACGCAGTCATCTTCTGCAGTGCTGAGGCGGATCCCACCACCTCCTTCTCCACATCCGCAGCGATTGCGAGTTTCCCCGCACCGCCGTGGACACCGCCGACATCCATGGTCATCGCGCCCTACAGCTCGACCACATCTTCGGCCGCTGCGTCGGCGTCACCACGAGCTTCGGCCATCTCCGGGTAGATGGAGGCGATGAAGGTGAGGAAGAGGATGCGGTGGGGGAGAGCGAGAAGGTGTGATGGAGGCAGTTGAGGAGAGCAAGACGATGCCGGTGGGGGTGAGAAAGACGATGCGGCACCGAGTGGATTTGGGGGAAAACCCTAGGGGGAAATGGTAGGGGAGATGCGCCGCGAGGTGGTTCCGCCCCCCCCCCTCATTTATATGATGGGACGTTTGGGGCATGTCCCATGGACACGTGCTACCCCACGACCGCAGTCAGTTGCATGCGCCCACGTATATGAATATATGTATGGTCAGCATATTAAAATATGTTACCTAACCAAGAGTTTGATTTACACATCATCTCCATATCTTAAAGTCCGGCACCGCCTTCCGCTGGGTGTTCGGTGTCTCGGATATTGCACTATATGCATCAGTTCCGAACTATGTCCTGGGTCAACAGTTAGGTTGCCCGGCTCCTATGCTTTCCCCTTATGTTCCGCACGTTTGGCTCAGAGGGCAAGGGAGAACCTCTGTGATTGTACTTCTAGCTTTCCCGATCAAGTACCTTAGGAGGAGAAAACCGAAAACTGACTGTCATAGTAAGCGCGAACTGGTCAGTGATCTGATGATGAGGTTTGACTCCAAAAAAATCATTGGCGATTTTGGTGTCACACGAAGGGTTCGTTTTAACACAAACCATGTGATCAGAAAGGGTGGGTGTTGAGCCCCAAGTACATGAAAATACACCAGGGGCTAGTCCTTAGCCCCCACCATCAAGCTCCTAAGGCTAAGTGAAAGCAATAAAATCAAATAGTCTGATTGCCTGGTTTCGCTCGCGCACTATTGCCTCCATGTACCAAGACGCTGGCTAAGGGTAATAGTGCAGAGAAAAACACCCCTCGTGATATTCACCTGAGGGCTGAAGCCGATGACTGGTAGCTTTCATAATAAACGTACGGTCGCACAGGAGTCAAAATCAAATCAGGCCAATATAAAATAAGTCAGGCGGACGCATAATAAAGCATAAGGTCCATTTTGTACAAACTTAATACAATCACTCAAGCATTACATCTTTTGAACACTGCCCTCTATCGCCTGCGCGCCATTCATCACGTGTGCAAAGTACTGCTTAGGGCGGTGATGCTCTTTTCCATTGGGCGGAGGACCAGTGGCCATGTCCACTGGATCAATCTTCGGCCAATGCACCATGGTCTTTGCAAATGCAACCTCGCCCCCTGAAGGCACGTTGACTGCTTCATGGCGTCAATCCGGAGTGGCGCCTCCCGTAGCTTCTACACAAGGCTGAAGTAGGTATCAGGAATGGGCTTGGCAGGCCACAAACATACATAGAGGTCCTTCACTGCTAGCTCGGACATCCGATGCATCTCCATCAGCCGCTTCATTTGATCGTTGAGGAGGGGAGGACGCTCGGAATCTGAAAACTGTGACCAGAAGAGCCGCTGCATGGAGTCCTCGAGAGTAGCATAGTGCTTCACTGCTGCCGCCACATTCTTCGGAAGTTTGGTGAAGACGCCTGCGGAGCGCCAGACCCGCATCAGATGGGTGAACCTATTGCCTCCGAACATATTTTGCAGTAAGTATTTCTTACCATTTGCAATTTGCCCGACTTGGCGGAGCTCTTCCCGGACACCTCGCGCGTTAGTCCTTGCCTCCTGGAATTCCTTCTCCGCCTTGGATAGCCAGGAGGATCACTCCTCCTGCTCCTTCTCAAGGGCCTCCAGCTTCTTGGCGGTATCCTGGAGCTCCACTTGGACTTCAGTTACTCGAGCCCCGTGCTGCTCAGCAGCAAGCTTGGCCTTCTCAAGCTCGGCCACCTCCTTGTCAGCGGCCATTTTCTTTGTGGTCACCTCTGCCTCATCTTTCTTCAAGGCCTTCCTCAAGCCTTCGACTTCAGCGGCGGCAGCTGCAAGATCATCACAATAAAAGATTAGCATACAGTCCAAATCGTCAATATCGAGCATCAAGCAAATACATCAAAGGGCTTATCACTACTACAAATACTAGCATTAACGATGGTGCCCAAAAACTTTTGGTCATTGAACCCCCGAGTGGACTCCCCGCATGGTGGAACCTATCTACGTACTACGTTCAACAACCACGGGTCTCCCGTCATTAGGTGAGCGGTCGTTAGTTGTGGGGTTTGCAGGTATGTAGTACAACTCTAACAAACTCCCTCTCCCTATGTTCAAAAAAGGAAAAAGACTCTTCTCTCCTTTATCTCTCCCCTGCAATATCCCAACTAATGTTGGTGGGTTCTCAAAATATTGGCGCTAAATCTCTCCAGCCCCAACTAATCTAATCTGCTCCTAATCCTATTAGTTAGTCCTCCAGATCCACATTTTTGCCCAACATCCCGATGCAAGTCTGCATGGTCGTACATGCCCCTACATCTCCATCCGGTGCCTCTGCTGAACCACAAAATTCCCCCGGCCACCGCGACTCCTCCCCAAAATGCTCGGTAGAGCACTTGATGGAGCAAGCAGATTCCATGGTTGAGTTTGCTCACCATACTACGGATGAAGAGGTACATGACTTAATCATTACTTCTTCTCCAGATTCAATATAGTTCAATATATCCTGAGGTAAAAGAAGAATTGATTAATGATTTTGCTCCTGATTCAAAGAACAAGAACGTGCAAGGAGACAACATGGTTGAGTTTGTTCCAGATACAATTAATCAGGAGGCAGAAGAGTCTCCTGATAAAGAACGGAGCAGCGATGTCTCAATAACCGATGTCGTTGAAGACTCTATTGAGTACTCGCGTAGGCAAGTTGTCGAAGACTCCGAGGAAGAAGACAATCAAGATGAAGTATACCAGAAGGTCCGGAAGGAATTTAATGAAAGACATGCTAGTGATGCTGCATTGAGGAGGGAAGGAAGAGCCAGGAATGCATCTAGGGATAAGAGTAATTTAAACAAAATACATAGAGACTTTTCGCGAATTTATATTCCTGACTACTACAAGATCGTGGCAAAATAAATATTGTTTGCTAGAGAACAATATTATTGTTAGTTTTTCAGTTTGGCTCATCGGTAGTAGAATTCAAGATTAGTGCCTTTTATTTGTAACATTTTTTGTTGTCATTCATATGTCAGGCTATGAACAAGCGACTGACTTTTAAATATTTTCCTATTCGTAAATGGATCTTCATATCCCCTGACATTGTATTATACAGTACAGACATATGAATGGGCTTAGAAATATGCATTGTATTTTGGCGATATGATGGACATGTGCTTCACCGATGAATGTGATCTGCAGCAGTACCTTCAGATCATCAGGCACTTTGGATGCCAAAGCATCACCATGTTAGCTTAAACCTGATTGTAGTCAAACAATTCCTATTGCAATGAGAAGTGATTGTGGCAGATCGGCTGCAACTTACTGCAAGTTAAGTGTAGTTGTGCCCTGCGTGTACATGTTGGCGAAGCTAATTTCAGTCTTTTGCTTGCATTTGTTGCAGCAAAAGCAAGTTAGTAGCTTGAAGTGCCAAGAAGCTTATAAAAATAGGAGTTGTACCATTCATTGCTTGGCATAGTCGATGTAAGAGCAAAGAAAAGAGAAAAAGGAATCCATTGTGTCAAAATTGTGTGCTTCTCTATCTAACACTGAATCAGTTAGTTTTCCCCTATTTCGTGTGTGTCAAAGTACACTAAAACCACCATGCCTGCATTCTTTATTTTCAACCTATGAATAGAATTTGTGCTTGATTCAATTAGCTTCAAAAAGTATAGCCGCAATTGCATGTACAGGGAGGTAGAGGCCATCGTGCCTTTCGAAAGTTGAAATCCTCAGTTTTTTAAGACCTAATCCTCCGGTTTTGCAGCACAAACATAGGAAGTAAATATTTTTGGTTCTCGAGTAAAGAGAGTGAAGAATGATATCCATTCAAAGATGGTGTCCCTCTATTGAAGACTAATAAATATTATCTTGTCTAGTTGTCTCGTTTTCCATATAGATATGATCAAGTACATTGGTGATATAAGGAGTGCTTTTGACTCACATTTCTTACAAGATATTTTAATTTCAGAATTGTATGTTAGTATATTGATACTTCTATTAATAAAAGAGGTTATGAAATGTTGGAATATTGATCCTTTCAATTAAGATTCTTTTGTTTCTATATTAATGTGGATGTTAATATTGAAATGTTGGATGATTTGGCCAGGGGCTTCACCTTGGGAAGCCTCTTGGGGATGGGTTTGGTTTCCGAATCTGAACCATCCGAGAGGGCAATCTTCCCCCTCTTGGGCACCTCCTCCTCCGGGTCTGTGGAGGATGCCCTCTTCTTCTTCCTCCCCTTAAGAGGGGAGTCGCTTTCCGCCTCTTCCTCCTCATCGTCTTCATCTCCCTCGTGGGAGGAGGGGATTTCGGTCTCTCCAGACACGGCGTCTGAAGGACCCTTGTGGCAGAGGTCGCCCTTGGCCTCCTTACCCTTCTTCTTCTTGGCCTTCTTCTCCGGCGCCTAATAGGGCACCGAGACCAGCATCTTCGTCAGCTGGGGTTCGGCCAGGTCTCCAAGCAGCGGGTCTGGAGACTTGATCCGCTCCGCCTTTGCTATCCAACCTTATACAAGGGACAGAAAACTCATTATGCCTAGAAAATTATTTATCAAATATATATTCGGGAATAACACACTTACCCGTGTGGCCAGATTCTTGCTGTCAAGACCGATGTCTTCGGTCTTCTTCGGCCATGTTTTCTGGCCATTGAAGAGCAACTTCCAGATGTCTTTGTGCATTGTGCCAAAGAAGTGCTTCAAGGTCCATGGATCTTCCGGATTGAACTCCCACATGTGGGAGGGTCGGAGTTGGCAGGGAAGGATCCGGTGGAAGAGTATCACCTGAATCACATTAGTAAGACTGGTGTTCTTGCCTATCATGTTTGCATTGCGCTTTTGCAGCATCGACACTTCCGCAGTGGATCCCCAGTCTAGACCCTTGGTGATCTAGGAGGTGAGCCGCATAGGGGGTCCGGATCTGAACTCAGAAGTGGCCGCCCAGTTGGCGTTGCGGGGTTCGGTGATGTAGAACCACTCCTGCTACCACACCCTGATAGTCTGCATGAAGGCTCCCTTAAGCCAAACAACGTTGGGGAGCTTGGTCACCATGGCACCGCCGCAGTCCGCATGCTACCCGTCGACCACCTTCGGCTTCACATTGAAGACTTTTAGCCATAGGCTGAAGTGTGGGGGGATGCGGAGTAGCACCTCACACACGACGATGAATGCCGAGATGTGGAGGAAATAATTTGGGGCTAGATCATGGAAGTCTAGCCCATAGTAGAGCATGAGGCCCCAAATGAAGGGGTGGAGGGTGAACCCTAGCCCTCGGAGGAAGTGAGGGGTGAATACAACCCTTTAGCCGAGCTCTGGAGTGGGGATGACTTGGTCCTTGACAGGAAGCCTGTGCGCGATGTCCGCAAACAGATACCGCGCTTTATGTCCGCAAACTCCTTTACGTCCTTCTCCATGACGGAGGAGGCCTCCCACTTGCCCTTCGAACCAGATCCGGACATGGCTGGAAAAGTTGTTGGCGGTGCAAAGATTGAAGCTTGGGCGCGGGAGCTTGAGGATGGGAAAACAGGAGAAGGAAGAAGGCGTGGGGAGAAAAGAATGATCTTTATCCTCTTATATAGGTAGTGAATATCAAACGCCCCCCTCAAGTCTTAAAACTTGCCTGTTCCGAAGGGGTCGTATGAATGGCACGGTTAGATTACCCAAAACTATATTGATGAGAATCCCGCAATAAGCGGACACGATCTCTGTTTTGACAAGACGTGTCGATAGAGGTTGTGCCACGAAACGCGAAGCAGGAGGAAAAAGAACGGTTAAAAATGTTAAGAGGCCAGGTGAGGGAGTCTTGGACTAGGGGGTGTCCGGACAGCCGGACTATCAATATCCGCCGGACTCCCAGACTACGAAGATAGAAGATTGAAGACTCCGGCTCGTGTCCGGAAGGTACTTTCCTTGGCGTGGAAGGCAAGCTTGGCAATACGGATATGTAGATCTCCTACCATTGTAACCGACTCTGTGTAACCCTAGCCTCTCCGGTGTCTATATAAACCGGAGGGCCTTAGTCCGTAGGACGGACATTACATCTCAACAATCATACCATAGGCTATCTTCTAGGGTTTAGCCTCCTTGATCTCGTGGTAGATCTACTCTTGTACTACCCACATCATCAATATTAATCAAGCAGGACGTAGGGTTTTACCTCCATCGAGAGGGCCTGAACCTGGGTAAAAACATTGTGTCCCTCGTCTCTTATTACCATCCGCCTAGACGCACAGTTCGGGACCCCTACCGAGATCCGCCGGTTTTGACACCGACATTGGTGCTTTCATTGAGAGTTCCTCTGTCGCGTCACCGATATGCTCGATGGCATCTTCAACCATCAACGCCGTCGTGGTGAGACTTTTCTCCTGGGACAGACCTTCAGATTCGGGCGGCTTTGCATCTGCGGGCCAATTCTCTTGGCCATCCGAGCAGATCGAAGCTACGCCCTGGCCGTCGATTCGAAGCTTGAACTTCACGGCCGATGACGCGGAGACTTGATCTTCGACGGACTCGAGCCACAGCCAAGCGCTACCGACTTTGTGGCGATGGGCATGATTTAGCTCGCCGCCCGGACGGTGCTTTGGAGGTCAAGATTGATCCGCTCCGCCACTAGCCCGAGCCGATCGCTATATTAAGGGCCGGTGGATAGACGCCACAGGGGCTTCAACATCCACGGCGATGGAGCCGAATACCAATCTTGTCCCCTGCGAAACTCTTGATCCCGAGGCGCCGGACTCCTTGCCGGACTCCGAGCCTCCCGCGCCCCTGCCAATTAAACCAGATTGGGCGCCGGTTATGGAATTCACCGCCGCGGACATCTTTCAGCACTCGCCTTTTGGCGATATCCTGAATTCTCTGAAGCACCTCTCGCTATCAGGAGAACCTGGCCGGACTATGGCCAGGACGGTTGGAGTTCGGACGACGAAGAAATTCAGATAGCACCCACCACCCACTTTGTAGCCACTACCGAAGATCTAACCGACATGCTAGACTACGACTCCGATGACATCGACGCTATGGACGACGATGCCGGAGACGATCAGGACCCAGCGCCCAGAGGGCACTGGAAGGCCACTTCGTCATATGACGTCTACATGGTGGATACCACAAAAGAAGGGGATGGCGAAAAAGCAGCGGAGGAAGATTCTCTAAAGAAGCAGCCCAAACGCCCGGCGTCGTGGCGCCGCCTAAATCCCGCCACAACAAGAATGGAGATTCCGCACAGAAATAACAATACCCCGAGAGTGCGAAGACAAACCCTCCAAAGAAGACTCAGCGCAGAGGATGCGTAGCAAACCTCACGAAGGGCGGCGAAGAAAAGGTCGAGGATCACAACTATATACCTCCCTCAAGACTAAACAAGCCCCAATGACGATTTAACTCGAGGAGCCCGTCGAACAAGAGTTTTTCAAACGCAGGCTCATCGCTACAAAGAAGAAGCTCAAGAAGGAAAACGGAAGCTCAACACAGCGGAAGACGCGCTCCGAATAAGATGGAGCAAAGTACTCAAGACCGCAGATAAACACGGCAACGGCCACCAATCGAAGAGCTACCCGGCTTAAGCTGCTCCCAGACTTGACGAGGAGGCCATAAAGCCCCCACCGCCCAATGGCCCAGCCAGGTCTATCTACGGACCCAAAAGACAGCCCCAATAAGCAAAGGAACACATCAAGCGTCCGACGATAGCGGCACATTATAAGTACAGGGCGCCAAGACACCCACTATGCTTCATCAAGAGGTGCCGGATCATGAATTCAAAGCAGGGTTTAAACCCATAAACATAGAAGCCTACGATGGAACAACAGACACAGAGTTTGGATAGAAGACTATATATTGCATATACATATGGCCGAGGAGACGATCTCCACGCCATAAAATATCTACCCTCAAGCTCAAAGGGCCAGCCCGTCATTGGCTCAAAAGCCTCCCTGAAAACACTTGTTGGAAGTTGGGAAGAGCTCGAGGAAGCGTTTAGAGCAAATTTTCAAGGACTTATGTTCGGCCTCCGGATGCTGAGATGACCTAAGTCACATAACTCAACAGCCCCGAGAGTCGCATGAAATTTCGAACAGGTTCCTTACCAAAAAGAACCAAATAGTCGATCGTCCTGGACGCCAAGCCTTAGCAGCTTTTAAGCACAATGTCCGAGACGAATGGCTCACGTGACACCTCGGTCAAGAGAAACCGAGGACAATGACCGCATTAACAAGCCTCATGACCCGTGCATAGAGAGGATAGCTGGCTGGCAAGAAGCAGCACCAGCGACCCAAGTACATCCGAGATAAGAGATGGAAATGGAAAATCACGGCGCAGAAAAGAGGAGCGCCGGAATAAAGAGAAAAGCCCAAAGAGCACGGCAGTCAACGCCGGATTTAAAAGCTCACGGCCAAATAATAAAGCTCAGCCCCTCAAGGATGACAGCGACGAACTGTCTAACCTACACAAAATTCGGGTCGGATATGTCAAATCCACAAGACCCGGAAGGCCCGCAAATCACACCCACAGGATTGTTGGGTTTTCAAACAGTCCGCCGATTAAACGCCGAACACAAGGGGCTCAAGCGCAAGCTTAAGAAGATAAACCCCGCCAGCAGGGCACCGGAAAATAAAAAACATTCCCCCAAGGGGTCAAAGAAGTAAACTCGCTTTATGTGAGGACACGGAAAAACAGTGCGACACTTTCTAAAAAGAGCCTCGCACGGTCCAACCCAGCAGACCGTAGAGATTGGATATCAAAACCAATCACTTTCGACCACCTGGACTACTCCAGAAGTGTTCGAAACGCGGGACGGACTCCCCTGATATTGAATTCGGTAATAGACGGATTGCAATTCACAAACGTCCTAATGGACGGAGGCAGTGACTTAAACCTGCTATACTCAAACACAATCCGTCGGATGGGGATAGACCCTACCAAAATTCGACACAGCCGCACTTCCTTCAAAGGAGTTACGCCAGGTCCTTACGCCAAGTGCACCGGCTCGATATTACTAGAAGTCGTGTTCGGTTGCGAACAATTTTCGACATAAAAGTTAATTTTCCATATCGCCCCATTTAAAAGTGAATATCAAGCACTATTGGGACGAAGGCTTTTGTCCACTTCAACGCCATACCGCATTACGCGCCTCTTACACTTAAGATGCCCGTCCACATGGCACCATTTCAAAGGCGAGGGTCACTAGACACCGGACTCGGATAGACGAATCCGACTCAACGGGTTAGGGGCCCCTAGCATATACCCTTCTCACGGGGGCTGCGCGACAACCAACCGTGGTTTCATATAAACCTTTATTTAATTATTTATATTCATTCTTTTGTACATTTTTTGCACGAGCTGTTTCTACAACTAAACGTTCCTCTTTTCTGAGATGAACAACGTGCTTACCCGTCGAGATAATGGCGCAACGGAGACACAAAGCAGACGCAAGAGGGACCCGTTGCAAGGATTCTTTTCGATTAAGACCTGCGTAGACCTTTTTATCACCGCTCTTGTTGTTACTCTCCTTGGCTTCCTTCTATAGCCAAACGAGCTGGCGCCTTGGCATCGGCCGCGTCGTAAGACCATGCCCATACCAGGACACTAGGGGCTCAGGCATAATTCTGCCCATTATTATAAAGTCCGAACACCTTCGGAGTGTTGGCGCCTCGAGTTAGGCATTATATGCATCAGCTCGAATCATGTCTTTGGTCAAATGTTGGGTTTGCCCGGCTCCGTGTTTTGCTGCCTTACGCTCAGATCATCGGCTAACGCGGCACCGGAGAACTATCGCGACAGCCCCGATTAATTTGGCGAGCACCTCAAGAGAGAAAGCCAAAACTAACTCGCATGATACTGCGAGAGTCTGGTCACCACTTGATCGACCATTGGAATGTTTAGAATTTCGCTTTGACGAAGGACCGTTTAACAGTCAGGCACATACGCACCCCGAATCCGGAGTTGTGCGGTGTCATCAGGGGCTATATCGTAGCCCCACCCTCGAGCTCCATTGGCTAAGTGAAAGAAATAAAGCATCATAGTCCGGATTGCCTCGTTCGCTACGCTACCACCTCCTTATAATAGGACCGAGACGTCGGATTAAGTGTGAAAAGCGCTATTTTGCGAACACCCCAGCACCTTGTGCAAGGGGGCTGAAGCCGAAGACTGCATCTTTCAGGTTATACACAAGTATACGCAAACGGCCGCACAGGAGAAGTTTTACTACTTGGAAGCACAAGTATAAAAAGCATTCATACTATAATCATTGATCTACAAGTCAATGCGTTCAACTGAACGTTACATTATTTGAGCACTGCGACTCTATTATACGAGCGCCACGCATAACTTCCCCGAAATAATGCTCGGCAGGAAGCCTGTTTCCATCCGAACCCTGGGCAGCAACAGCGGTGGCATCCATCTCCGGACACTACGCCTTTACACGGGCCAGAGCCATCCGCGCGCCCTCGATGCAGGCCAACAGTTTCATCTCCTTGATATGCGGCACCGCCCCAAGGAACTGCTGCAGTAGGCCGAAGTAGCTCGTCGCCTTGGACCCCTCTGGCCATACATGGGCCACGATGTCAGTCATAGCCAGCCCGGACAGTCTATTCAGTTTGGCCCATTCGGCCAACCTGTCCGTCAGCGGAAGAGGGCGATCCAGAATGTGGAATTGAGTCCAATATAACTCTTCCGCCTCGTGATCCCCCTGGCTCCGGAAGTGCTTAACGGCATCAGCCGCACTCGCAGCCAAATCCATATACGGATCCTCCGAACTCCACAGCTGCTCAAATTGAGCATTCTTGGCATCCATAAACCGGCGACGCATAAGAAACGGCTTGCTAGCCGTGATTTCTCTGGCTTGGCGCAGCTCCTCCTTCATAGCCCGCATTGCAGAACGGGCATCCTTGGCTTCGGCGGTGGCCTTCTTCAGGTCTTCCCGCTCCGATAATCCCTCCTTTTCAAGAGCCTCATTGCGGTCGGTAGCATCCTTTAATTTCTCGGCCAATTCGGCCACCTCCGCCCTGCTTAGGCAAGCGCGCCTTCTCGCCTTCAACTCTTGACGCCCTCGCGGCAGCCACGTCACTCCTTCGGGCTTGCTCCTTAGCTGAGCAAGTTCGCCGAAAACTCTCCACAGCAGCAGCACTATCTCAGATAACAGCATATAACTTATTAGAGGGGGCTTGGACCCACTCAATAAAGCAACTATGAAAATTTATTTACCTTGCGACTCGTCAAGTCGCTGATTGACAAGGGCGATGTCAAGATTCGCCACGTCAAGTTGTCGACTTAATTCGACAAACTCACTAGTCCGGCTGGCCCCCGGACTATCCGCCACCTGTATCAGAGCGGCGGTATTCATTGCCTGAGATGTTGAGATTTTGATCCTCGGCACGCTGTCGCTTTCGACAACCTACCGAGTCTCAGGGGCTACTATCTATACAGGGCGCAATTTTTATATGCAAAACTGTTAAAAGACAAAGGGGTGCATCATTTTCAAGATACCTCAAATCCCGCCAAAGAAGCTCAGGCGGCATTACGCAATCCGCTTTCAGCGGACGAAATCCTTCCGACCACCGCACGATTAACGCGCGGTGATCTTCTGAAATGGACGCCTCTCAAGCAAACTCTTCGATTCTCCGGCCGACTCGGTGGGTGTTGAACTCTTTGGCCCTCCGGACTCGTGGACGCCCTCCGTGGCGACACCGGGCTCGCCTTGCCTCATCTGGCGGCGCGGCAGATGGAGGCGACGCTTCCATCTTCTCCGGAAGAAGATCCCCGAGGATGAACTCATCCGAGACGGCCGCAGATCCGAACCGCGATATAAATATTTCGTTACCTCTGAAGCGTAAACGAAGGTACTTCCTTATTAAACTTCCTCTTTCATACTCACGGCTCGTTGAGGGCTGGTCCTTGGCGATGATTGCGCGTCCGGATTCTCTCCGGACGCCGGACCAGTGGGGATTTCTTCCCACGCTTAGGGCTTTGACCTCCGGATCTTGAGGCGGTCCTCTTCTCCCTCAAGGAGGGATCCTTGGTTCCCTCCTCTTGATCGCCTCTTTGGACGAAGTATTAGCTCCTTTATCTCCCCGTTGCCCCCCCTCGTGGGCGCAACCTCCAACATTCTCGACCAGCACGGCTCCAAGGCGGTCTCTCGGGGGGGCGGACACCTTATCAGCCTTGATCGCGCCACCCATTCCTGTAAAGAATAAAAAGGGTCGGAGATGATCTTTTGAAAGGCATACAAATGGTATATCCGAGCTCGAGCTACTTACCGAGTATCAAGGCGATCGCGCTTAAGCCTGCGTCCTCGGCGAATCCGACATGCTACTGCGGTCCAAGAATAGCTTGTACATCTCCGTGGGTGTCGCGCCCATAAAATGCTGGAGAATACGAGGTCCCTCCGGATTGAACTCCCATAGACGGAGAGGACGACGCTTGCGAGGTAGGAGGTGCACGATTAGCATGACTTGCATCACCTTGACCAGGTCGATCTCCCTTGTTTGGAGGTCTCGAATCCGGCCCTGCAGTGCGGGCACGTCCTCGGACGGCCCCCAGTTGAGCCCTTGGTTGACCCACGACTTTAGTTGCCGTGGAGGTCCCGGGCGGAAGGAGGGCGGCGGCTTTTGCTTGCCCCTTGGAGCTGTGATGTAAAACCACTCCTGCTGCCACAATCCCTGTTCCTCTTGGAAGGAACCTTCGAGCCACGGGGCATCGACCTTCTTGCTTATGGTCGCCCCGCCGCACTCCGCTTGACGCCCCCCGGTCATCTTCGGCTCCACCTTGAATGTTTTCAGCCACAGGCCGAAGTGGGGGATGACGCGGAGGAAGGCTTCGCAGACAATAATGAATGCGGAGATATGGGGGATGGACTCCGGAGCCTAGTCGTGAAAGTCCAGCCCGTAGTAGAAAAGGAGCCCTCTCACAAAGGGATCCGTCGGGAAGCCTAATCCCCGACGGAGGTGAGATGCGAAAACGACGCGCTCGCCGGGCTCGGGGGCTGGCACGGCCTGCCCTGGGGTAGGCAACCTGTGTGAAACTTCGTAGGCCAGGTACTTGGCCTCCCGCAACTTCAATATGTCCTCCTCCGTGACGGAGGAGGGCATCCACTGGCCCTGGAGGTCGGAGCCGGACATTGTTTAGGATCCGAAGCACTCGAATCTGAAGCTCGGGGTGTTGGAACTAGGAGCAGAGGAAAGATTTGATGCGATATTGAAAAACAAAGACGGGCCTTGGTCCTCTTATAAAGGGGGAAGAAATACCAAGGGCCATCTCCGTGACCGTTTGAGATTCCCCTTCGATAGAGGAGGCGTGGCGACAGGAACGGTTGGGTTACCCACGCACGTATTGATGAGGATCCCGGAATAAAAGGGAACACGATCTCTGCTTCGACAGGACATGCCAAGCAAACCGCTTCGCTAAACGTGCTGAGGCGGAATAATAAAAACGATTCGAACGAGGGCTTGGCTGCGGTGTGATGTCACGCCGCATAATACGTCAGCAGATTGAGCTAAGTGTATATTTTATTCTCTCTACATTGGAATGTGGAATTCATTTTTGCAGAGTCGAACACTATCCTGGTGTTCATTATCTTCTCCGGATTATTCAAGGGAGGAACCCGCCTTGCAATGCCGAACATTATGCACGCCGGACTTATCGTCATTGAAGACTAGTTCAGGCTACCGAGGAGTCTCGACTAGGGGTGTCCGGACAGCCGGACTATCAATATCCGCCGGACTCCCGCACTACAAAGATAGAAGATTGAAGACTCCGGCTCGTGTCCCAAGGTACTTTCCTTGGCGTGGAAGGCAAGCTTGGCAACACGGATATGTAGATCTCCTACCATTGTAACCGACTGTGTAACCCTAGCCTCTCCGGTGTCTATATAAACCGAGGGCCTTAGTCCGTAGGACGGACATTACATCTCAACAATCATACCATAGGCTAGCTTCTAGGGTTTAGCCTCCTTGATCTCGTGGTAGATCTACTCTTGTACTACCCACATCATCAATATTAATCAAGCAGGACGTAGGGTTTTACCTCCATCGAGAGGGCCCGAACCTTGGTAAAAACATTGTGTCCCCCGTCTCTTGTTACCATCCGCCTAGACGCACAGTTCGGGACCCCCTACCCGAGATCCGCCGGTTTTGACACCGACACCAGGCGTGGCATTTCGCTGAAAATTTGCCAGTTGAAAGACATTATTTTGATTAAATATTTTTCCTTCATGGCTAAGGGTTATGATTTTTATACAGAGTCGGATACAGTTCTTTTGCTCAGAAGATTGCTTTGAAGTATTCAGGAGGAGGAACCCGCCTTGCAATGCCGAGGAGAATGCACATGCCGAACATATCGACATTAAAGACTAGTTCTGGGGCTATTGAGGGAGTCCTGGATTAGGGGGTCCTCGGGTGTCCGGGCTGTGTGATATGGGCTGGACTGATGGGCCATGAAGATACAAGGCAGAGACCTTCTCCCGTGTCCGGATAGGACTCTCCTATGCGTGGATGGCAAGATTGGTGTCCGGATATGTAATTTCCTTCCTCTATAAACCGACTCTGTACAACCCTAGGCCCCTCCAGTGTGTATATAAACTGGGGGGTTTAGTCCATAGAGGCTATCATAATTCATATAGGCTATACACCTAGGGTTTAGCGCTTACGATCTCGAGCTAGATCAACTCCTGTAACCCCTATACTCATCAAAGATAATCAAGTAGGATAGAGTTTTACCTCCATTAAGAGGGCCCGAACCTGGGTAAACATCGTGTCCCCTTTGTCTCTTGTTACCTTCGATTCTCAGACGCACAGTTTGGGACCCCCTACCCGACACCATGCTTATTTCAAGCATATGAGTTGCTGTTTCAAAACAGAAAGTTTGTGACTGTTGCAAAAATTCCCGAGAAAAGTAAGAATGTGATAAAATGTTGAAATTTTTTGCACAATAAGCTATGATAAATTTTCTACAGTGTGGTAAACATTCAGAATTTTTTGAATTAAATAAATATGGATACTTCTTCATCATTACAGACTGTCCTGTTTTGGCAGATTGCTGTTATGTTTGCATTGTTTGCATATGTTTGCTTGTTTAATGGTTCTATTTGAGGATAGGAGTATTAAATATGCAGAGGCATTTAGCATGCAATTTCGGATAATGATTTTAGTGATTTTCTATAGTAGATAATGATAAGGTTTTTGCATTGATTTATACTAACTTATCTCGCGAGTTCTTCTTGAGTTTTATGTGGATGAAGTTTTTAGGATTTAGGGAAACCATGATATAAAAGGAATTAAGGAGACACAAAAGCTCAAGCTTGGAGATTCCCAAGGCATTCCAAGCTATTATTTCAAGAAGTCTCAAGCATCTAAGCTTGGGTATGCCTCGGTAGGCATCCCACCTTTCTTCATCAACAATTATCTGTTAGCCTCGGTTGAGCCCAAGTTTTTGCTTCTTCACATGATGTGTGCTATTCTTGGAATGTCATTTTATTTTGTTTTGCTTGTTGTTTTAATAAGATACTTAGATTTGAAAGTTTTTAAATAAGAGGGAGTCCTCAAATAGCTACCCATTTACTTAACTACTTGCTTGATCTTCACTTTTATCTTTTTGGAGTAGTTTAGCATTTACTCTAGTGCTTCAGTTATATCATTTTGAGCACGGTGTGCTTTAATATTTTTGAAGAAGTTCTCTCATGCTTCACTTATATTATTTTGAGAGATGAAATTTTTTATGCTCATGTTCTTCACTTAAATTCGTTTGATCTTGTCAAAAGCAATTGAAACATATGAAACTAGTCCCAAAGTGATAAATATTCAAGAGGGATATAATAAAAACTATCATAAAGACCATTGGAAAAATAAACTTGATTCTTTGTAATAGTTTTGAGATATGATGATACTGATATGTGAGTCATGTTGCTGAGTAATTATGCTTTAGTAAAAATATTGGTGTTAAGGTTTGTGATTCCCTATGCAAGCACGAAAGTCAATACTTATGCAATGAAATTACGTCCTACTTGTGGCGCATTATTCGGTGTTAGTTATGATCAATGCTCATTTATGTGAATTTTTATTTCTTGGTTGGTTGCTTCTCAATCTATTTGCTAGCCTCCATTTGTACTAAGTAGGAATACTACTTGTGCATCCAAAATCTTTAAACCCAGTTTTGCCACATGAGTCCACCATACCTACCTATATGCGGTATTTCCATGCTGCTCTAAGCAAATTTGTATGTGCCATCTCTAATTTTCAAAACAAATTCCTTTTTGTGTGCTCGTACCGCTCATGAAACTGTAGGTGTGGCTGATATTTTTCCATGCTAGATGTGTTATTCTCAAGATGAGTGTTTATTAACTTGTCATTGCACGAGAGTATGACAAAGGTATTAGGGAACCGCCTATGATATATCTAGCATGGAAAGTATTGGGAACTACTCAATCATTTTCGTTGACAGGAAAAGCATGCCACCCAAATGTTTTTATATCTCTTTTTTGCTTTTGAGCTCTGGCACCTCTACAAATCCCCACTTCCCTCTACGAAGGGCCTATCTATTTACTTTATGCAATTTTATTTTTATTTGAGTCTCCACCTTCTCTTATAAGCACCAACTAAGGGGCACTATGATCGTACATGAGCATTGGATGTAGCTAATATGCGAGTGTGTTTCATGAATGGATCAATGATTGAGCATGATGGGCTAGGGATAACTTTCTTTAGTATTGATATTTTGATAGACATGGCTGCTTGTTCATATGCTTGAGTATTGAAATCTTTATGTCAAAACTAGACTATTGCTTTGAACCATATAAAAGTCCAAATGTGCATGCTACAAAAGAAAAGTAAATGTGATGAACATGTTAGGCCACATTCCACATCAAATATTCCGTTTTTATCATTTACCTACTCGATGACGAGCAGGAATTAAGCTTGGGGATGCTGATACGTCTCCAACATGTCTATAATTTTCGATTGTTCCATGCTGTTATATTATCATTCATGGATGTTTTACAATCATTTTATAGCAACTTTATATCATCTTTTTGGACTAACCTATTGACATAGTGCCCAGTGCCAGTTGCTGTTTTTTGCTTGTTTTTTACTTCAAAGAAAACCAATACCATACGGAGTACAAATGCAGCAAAACTTTTTGGAGATTTATTTTGGACCAGAAGACATCCAGTGGGCCAAATAAGTACCAGAGGGGTGCCCCGAGGGGGCACAATCCACCTGGGCGCGCCCTAGTTGGTTGTGCCCACCTTGATGGCCTCCCGAGCCGCCTCTTTGCCCTATAAATTCTCAAATATTCCAAAACCCCCGAAGATAACCCTAGATTGGAAGTTCTGCCGCCGCAAGCCTCTGTAGCCATGAAAAACCAATCAGGAGCCTGTTCCAGCACCCTGCTGGAGGGGGAAATCATCACCGAAGGCCATCTTCATCATCCCTATGGCCACCATGATGAGGAGGGAGTAGTCCACCCTCGGGGCTGAGGGTTTGTACAAGTAGCTATGTGTTTAATCTCTCTCTCTCTTCTCTCTCTCTCATGTTCTTGAGATGGCACGATCTTGATGTATCGCGGGCTTTGTTAATATAGTTGGATCATATGGTGTTTCTCCCTCTCTATCTTGTTGAGATGAATTGAGTTTTCCCTTTGAGATTTTGTTTTTATCGGATTGAATACTTTTATGCATTTGAGAGCACTTGATATATGTCTTGCATATGAATACCCGTGGTGACAATGGGGTATTATATTGATTCACTTGGTATATTTTTTGGCACTCAACTCGCAGATTCCCGAGGTGACATTGGCGTAATCTATGCATAGGGGTTTATGCACGTTCTCATTGTTTCTCTGGTAGAAATCTTGGGGCACTCTTTGAGGTTCTTTGTGTTGGATTGATTATTATGAATCTGAATTTACTTTGGTGTTATTTTAGTACGAACTATTGGATAGATCGATCGAAAAGAATAGCTACAAACAATTTCTTCTTATGTTCTCTGCTAGATAAGAACTTTGGGTGATTCTTAATCGCACTTTGAGGGATGGTTATATGATCCAATTAGATTAGCATTGTTGAGAGATTGCACTAGCGAAAGTACGGACCCTAGGCCTCATTTCCAAGCATTGCAATACTATTTGTGCTCCATTTTATCAACTGCTACCTTGTTGTCTTTTATTGTTCTTATTACAAAAATCAATGTCTACTTTCCATATTACACTTTTATCACCATCTCTTCGCCAAACTAGTGAACCTATACAAATTACCATTGTATTTGGTGTGTTGGGGACACAAGAGACTTTTTTATTATTTGGTTGCAGGGTTGTTTGAGAGAGACCATTTTCATCCTATGCCTCCTACGGATTGATTAACCTTGGGTCATCCACTTGAGGTAAAATTGCTACTATCCTACAAAACTCTATGATTGGAGGCCCAACACGTGTCTACAAGAATAAAGTTGCGTAGTAGACATCAAGGCGCTCTAAGTTTCTCAAGATCTTGTTTCCTTTCAAGATAATCATACGTAAACTTCTCGTGATCGGCTGGGAGTGCATCATGACAACTTTGGAGTTTGCCATACTTTGCCTCGAGACTTTTGAGGTCGTCAGTCAAGAATTTACTTCAATCAATTTCCTCTTCCAACAAATCATCGCTTTTGTCTAGCAAGTACTGAATCTCTCCATAGTATGTAGTTGTTGAGTAGCATGTTTGGAGTAGCTAGGTTTCACATTATCGTCAAATTCGCCCTCGCTTGTATCGGAGTATGAGGAATGTGAGGATACCTGCCATGAAGCAATAGTGGAAGCAGAGTCATCGTCGTGGCGGGCCACATTATTGGTGATGTAGCCATTTTCTTCATGGTTGAATATGGACTTGGCGACAAATGCAGTAGCTGGAGCTAGGACTGCCACACTAGAGTACACTCCTCCTCAAATTCTTACTCAAACTCCCCGGTATCAAATTCCTCCTTGGAACCCATTTCTTGCCAATACAAGTGTGACCTCTGCTATAATAACTCTTCTTGTGAGATGAAGACTTTGAAGAAGCCTTTGAGTTTCTTTTTCTTTTTCTTCTTCTTGTAATCAGGACGCTCTTGAATCATCGGGATTAGAGTATCAAAGGAACTGCAAGGGGCCTCAAAAGTTTCTTCACCACTTCATGGCTAGTGATGTCAATGGCGCCAAGAGCTTGAAGCTCATTGGAGATATATGTGAGACGATCAAACGTGAGTTGGACACTTTCATTGTCAAGCCTCTTGAAGCGGTTGCAAAGAATATCAACGTGAGTCTTGTTGAGGTAAAAATCCCTCATTAACCTTGGAGAGCCTTTCCCATATAAGCTTCATAGATTCCAATGCACTCATGCGACTATATTGCCCCTTAGTTAGATGACCACAAATGATGTTTTTGCCTGAGAGTCAAATTATTTGAATCTCACATCAGCAGCAGTAGAATTTTTAGCTTGCTCTAGGATGCCCATCTTGATGACATACTAGAGTTCATTGTCAATGTCTTCAAGATGCATGCACTATTCAACTAATAAAGATAGTCAGTGCCATCGAAGATAGGGTACTTAGTGGAGACTTTGAAGTTACCTATATTTAACATAGCTTAAACTCCAGGTGCTTAAACCAAAGCACACAAAACAAGGGAGCAACTTGCTCTAATACCAACTGAAAGTGCTAGTTATCGACCAGAGGGGGTGAATAGGGGAATCTTATGAAATTCTTGAAAACAGATAATGTATTTGAAGGTACATAAGAAAACAAGTGTGAGGCAATGCAAGACTAAGGTAAAGCTACACTAAGCATGCAGTCAATGAGAACATAATGACATTAGGACCCGAGATAGAAGGCAAACAAGGGTAAATATAGAACAGGTGAAGATACAAGCAAACAACCTTAAGAACTACAAACTGGAAGACAAAAACGTATCATGATGATGTCTTCAAGCAAAGTCTTCAAACGGAGATGATCAAGCAAAGGCTTCAAATACAAAACAGAAAGTAAATTAGTGAAGAGGTAGAACCAGTTGCTTGATGAATACACATGATTGGTTTGACCAGTTCTAGTTCGTTGGAGAGGCTGAGATTTAACTCATAAGGCAAATTCACCTTATTCTCCTTGGACTAATATCACTTACACCTCGTCCAATCACTCAGGTAAGTATTCAAGGTAGACCTCCAAAACCTTCACAAACACATTCACTGGCAATCCATAATGACTCTTGGGTGCTCAAAACATGACGCCTAACTGTCTAGAAGATCACAGTCTTCAAGTGTAAAAAGTCTTTGATTCACTCATAACAGAATGTCTTCAGAGATGCTTAATCACTTTGGGCTCTGGGTATTTCAGGTTTTTCCTTGCAGAATATCTCTCATAAAAGCTTCGGAGGTGGGCTGATTTAAAATGACATAAGTCATGTAATAACTCTGAGCAACCACCAACTTATGGTGGAGGGGCGGCTATTTATAGCGAGGGCAACCCGACATGATATGACCGAAGTGAACCTGGGTCAATGGCCAACCGACATGTGTACCAACTATCGGATTTCAAACACATGACTCAACCAACTCTAGAAGAGTTTTTCCCTCAAATTCTTCATTGGAAGACACAGGATTTTCGGTTGAGCATCATGTCAGTTTCTGACTTCGTATCACCTCGCCCCCACTTAATAGTACAGTGGTTCCTATAACTCAATAAAGAGGAAAATGAAACTACCAAAAGATAAAGTCTTCATGTTCCATAGTCTTCAGGCTAAGTGTTCACGATCCACCAAAGTTTTTAATGTCTTCAGACATTTTTAGGGGCCATCTTCGATAGTTAAACCAAATCTCTAGGGACTTCACTCACAAACAAAATAGTCCCTTAACCAAGTTTGTCGGCAATACTCCTAAACCAACAAAGTGGTGGCACTAGATGCAATTACAAATGACAATAAATTTGTATTTATGTCCCGCAGATTAGTTCATATGGATCTGATGAGTTTGTGTTAGTTTTTCCTGTTGTTTTTGTTTGTGTGATCCTTCATGACTTAGGAATCCTTATTTGGTGCTCTAGCAAAGATCTTGTCCTTGAACGACCTGTAAGATTGTACCTCTACGGAATCGTCTCATCCCAAGTAAGTTTTTTTTTCACCTTGAAGACTGCAGGGCTTGCACCCCACAGCATTTTATTAAAAGCAAAGACAAAACAGGACTAGTAAAAGTTTCCTCAAGAAGAGGAATAAAAAGGAGAAAAAGGAACAGCAAAAGAAAGCTATACAGGAAAACTAATCCTAGAAATTACAAATGTACAGAGGATAACAAAAACAACTCCCCTCAAGGAGGAAGGAAATCAATCCATTTAAGTAATGCCTCCTTGTGCTTCTGCTTGATTCTATGAGAAAGCAGAGTGAGATCATGAATGAATCCATTTCTCCATGCTCTGAAGGAAGGCCTGATGTTCCTGAATGCCTTGTCATTTCTAACCTTCCAAATGTTCCACCAGGCAGTGAACACCACTTCAGCGAAGAAAGGCTTGTTGGATTCCTTTTTAGCATGCAAGGCAATCTCCACCATATCCTGACTGTCTTTCCAGTGAATCTGCAGGTAGATCCATACACGATCAGTGAAGTTACATTGGAAGAAAAGATGATTTCTGTCCTCCAAAGTCCCTGTTGGCCAAAGAACACATTGTGGTCCATCATTAATCTTCCATTTCCTTCTTTGAATCATGTCCTTGGTGTTAACCCTATCCATTATGACTAGCCAGGCAAACATCTTGATTGACATTGAACAGCAACTGTTCCAAATCCATCTCATAATTGGGTTTGCTACCATAGGCTAGTATGCAAAGTCATAGAACTTTTTTGCAGTATAAGACGATTTCTTTCCATGCCTCCATTCCCAAAGATCATTCAGCTGGAATCCAGATGGAAAGATCCCATTAGGGTCGAAAGCTGTTGCAATTCTTGATGAGCTTGCTCAGTAAGGGGCAGGAAAAAAAGATCTTGCAAGCTATCAGCCAGAAAGACTTCCTTGACTGAAAGTTTTTTGTGGACGCAAAAGGAATACAATCTAGGAAATCTATCCATAAGAGGCACATGACTGTTCCCAATTTGCCAATGGTCAGACCAGAATAACACGGTGTCTCCACTGTGAACATTAACCTCAGTCACTGCTCTGAAATTATCCATCAACTTGCAGACATCCTTCCACCAAAAAGAACCACAAAGGGTGGTATCATGAGGAATTCTTTCAAAATAGTAAGAATCCCAAATTAACTGTACCCAAGGCACATCCATTTTATTGTAGAATTTATTCAGAAATTTCAGAAGCAGAGCTTGGTTTTGCAAACCCAGATTTAAGATTCCAAGACCCCCCTTTGCCTTGGGCCTGCAAACAAGAGGCCAAGCTGACAAAGAATGGCCCTTATCCTGACCATATTTCCTCCATAGACATTGCCTTTGGATCCTTTCCAATTGCTTCAAAATACCTTGAGGGATTGACAGGGTACAAAGGAAGAAGATAGGCAAAGAAGAAATGACAGAATTAACTAATTGCAACCTGCTTCCCTGAGGCAAGAACCAAGAACTTGCTGTCAATCTCCTCTCCATACAATCCACCAAGGGAAGAAGATCCAGAATTTTAGGCCTGGTGGTTCCAACAAGCAGCCCTGGATATGTGAAGGGCATCTTGCCTAACTTACAGCCAAAGAAGGCAGCAAGATTAGCAGCCTCTTGGTCAATCACATTAATGGGGTACATTGAAGATTTATGAAAGTTAATATGAAGACCAGTTGCCTCAGAAAAGGAATATAACACTGATTTTAGAGCCCCCAATTGATCCCTATCAGCCTTTAAGAATAACAGTGTGTCATCAGCATACTGTACCACTGGAAAATCAGGATCATGTGTTGGCAGAGGCCTGCTTATTAAACCCTGCTGAAGAAGATTGTTAATCAAAGTCGCAAAAGATCAGCAGCAATAACAAAGAGCAATGGAGAGACTGGGTCCCCTTGCTTGACTCCACATTTGCACTTGAAATGATTGCCAGGTACTCCATTGAGCAAGACAGAAGAAGTGCCAGATGACAGTATCTGCCTAACCCATGTAATCCATCTATTGTCAAAACCCTTTGCAGCAAGAATCCTCAAAATAGCCTCATGCTGGATGGAATCAAAAGCCTTTTCAAAATCCAACTTTAGCAGAAGGATGGGTTGTTTAGACTGGTTACACTGATGGATGTATTCAAAGGTCCATGCAAGACAATCCTGGATTGTTCTTGATTTAATGAAGCCATATTGGTTTTTATGAATACATTTAATGATTTCCTGCTGAAATCTATTAGCAGCCAGCTTTGTAAGGAATTTCAGACCAACACTGGTAAGTGATATGGGCCTAAAATCCCCCACCCCCTCAGGAGACTGTTTCTTTGGTATCAGTGTAATGTAAGCATCATTGAGATTTTCTAACTGCACTGTACCAACATGAAACTCATGCACTAACTGAATAAAATCAGCAGAAATTATTGGCCAGCACTTTTTAAGAAAAAGACCATTGAAACCATCAGGCCCAGGTGCCTTATCAATGGGCATTTCATTAATAACTTGTTCAATCTCCTTAATATCAAAAGGCTTTGTAAGGATCTCCAAACCCTGAACCCTTGGTATTAATGAAAGAATGTTCTCATCTAACACTATTGGCCTAATCATCCCCATTCTGTCTTTGAAGGCTCTCAAGAACTCTCTGGCCATAACCTCATGATTAGATGTGATAGATCCATCAGCCAGCCTTAGACTAGCAATTGAATTTTTTCTGTATCTCTCAGTTGCCATTGCCTGATTTTTTTTTGAGTTTTCCTCTCCAACTTTAATATACCTGATAGTACATCTCTTCCTCCAATAGAGGTATTGCATATGAAGGTGTGTTCATGATCTTTGCTTGATGATTTTCCTGAAGTTACTTTCAGGCCTAGAAAGATGCCTCATGTCCTCAAGATTGTCCAGCCAAAGAATTACCCAATTGCATTTCTCAATCAGACCTTTAATGTGAGATAATCCTTTTTGCCATTTCTTCAAAGCAAACCGCAAAGCCTTCAATTTGTCAACAATAACTGCTGCAATATGATTTTTACGAGAGGGACGATTCCAAACCTCTTGCACACAATCAAAGAAACCAGCCTGATGGACCCAAAAAATTTCAAACCTGAAAATGTGTGTCTTTGGGATGGAAGTACTGATGCTAACAAGACAGGGCACATGATCAGACGCAGTTTTTGCCAAAGGGGTCACTTGTGTCATGGGATATGAGTTAATCCAACTAGCAGAGGTGAACACCCAGTCAAGTTGCTCTAGAAGAGGCATATCCTGCATATTGGACCAATTAAACCTTCTTCCTTTTAATGGAAGCTCAAGAAGTCCCAAATGGCCAATAATTTCATTGAAAATAAACATATCATTTATGTTACCACCCAGGAGGTTCCTATTATCGATGCAACGAATAAAATTGAAATCTCCCATCAGCATCCACAATTGGCCAGGATCAATATCTAAATTGTATATCCAGGAGACAAACTCATCCCTAAGTTCACCCTGACAAGGACCATAAGCATTAACCAGAAACCATTGCTCATTGTTATGCACAGAAGTAAACTGGATGACAATAGCATAGGGTTTAACTTGTAACAGAGTGCCCTGGAACACATCTGATCGCCAAGCAGTCAAAAGGCCACCTGAGGCGCCTCTAGATGGTGATTCAACAAACTGATCAAAACCATGAGGGCATATGGATTTCATAGTTGCCCGATCGCAGGAGGAAAGTTTAGTTTCTTGAAGACAAACTACTGAACATTGACTTTCAGACACTTTCTCTCTGATAGAGTGCTACCTCGTATCTGAATTCAAACCACGGACATTCCAACACAAAATCTTCCAACTACGCGTTGTGACCCGATTCATGAATCACCAATGAGCAGGAAAGCATATAGAGCATGACATACAATGCCATATGACCCAAAAGATAGCATAGTTCAGAGCCACATAAAGATAGTTCCCTAAACCGACAGAGATCAACCATAAAAAGAGTACGCATAACATGCACCCGAGGGAAATACAAATAGAGCGACATAATCATTAACCTGACGATGTAGATGAGTCCTCCTGTGGATTAGGCATAAGCTTATCCACCGACAGCAGCGAAGGGTCGACCTCCAGCTCCACACCAACCGCCTGAAGAACTCGAATTGGAGTGTGTGGTGGTGCAGCAGTCGAAGCCTCCTCATCGCCATCCGCAGTAGTGGGCTGGGCCTTGTCCTCCAGGGGCTTGGCACGTGGGCGCTTCTTTGATGGCTGAAGTGAGAGCTGCTCAAAAACCACATTTTTTAAGCCATCTAACTTTGCCGCGCTCCGAGTGCAACGTCTTAGCGTCGTATCAACCATTGGCGACTTCTTCTTCTTCTCTCTTTGCTTTCCGACAGTTTGCTCGACAGAGAAAACCATAGGTGTGGATTCAGGAGACGCAGAAACAAGTGTTGGTGCAGCAGAAACTGAAATTGTCGGGCAAGCTAATGGCACATCAGTGGAAACTGAAGTTGCAGGCAGGCTGTCAAAAAGAGCTCTGGCCACCGGCCGCTTCACCACAACAGCTTTCTTGTCAGGCAGAACCAGAGGCATCAAAGCATGCAAACAAGACATCTGCTTAGACTCATCAAAAGCAATGGACCAGGTCCTCTTGGAGTAAATGACTGCACCCAACGGCTTGCAAAAGATAGGCCTAGGCACTTCCTTCACTGAGAAATCAAACATGAGGTTCTGAAAAGACCTCTTCCAGATCATTTTCGGAGGGAGAGGGGGTCCAGCCACAATACGCACCATGCCAATGAATATCTCATGATACTGAACCACAGGAGGTTGGTATGGCACTATTGCCAACTGATTTTCCTCAAAAACTTGATGCTGCCAAGGTCCGTGGAGGAACATCTTTGAAAGTCCGGTTCAGGTTGATCCACAGAAACTGAACCCTCCGGCTGGTCAAGCACAATAGAAACTTGATCTTGTTCAGGCGCAGGCGGCTGCAAGACCTGCTCATCAACAGCTTCATCACCCCACACTGCATTACCCCAACCAGGCACATCCTCATTAGCAGGAGGAACAGGGGGAGCAAGAGGGGCATCATTCCAACCCAACATTGGGTACGGAGGAAGAACAAATGGCAGATTATCTTGGATCAAGTTACCAGGCAACGGGTGGGGGTTTCCATCTAACGGCATAGGGTCTTTGTCATTTGGCATTTGATCTGCAAAATCAGCCCCAAGAACATAGCATGCAGCAGTCCAGGACACTTGGGCACCTCCCCATTCCGCATAATCACCAAAAACCACATCTCTTGGAACAAGTGGAGTGTCAGAAAAACTAGCCTCCACCATAGTTCGGACAAGATACGGATCCTCACTATCCCAAGAAATAAACTTGCCAAAAGTACCAACCGCCTGCGAGATGAACTCTGTAGTACGATAATCCAGAGGAATCCCAATAAACATTAACCAGCCCTTACGAAAACCATTTGCTCCTTCGAAATTTTCCCCCTCATCATGCTTCATAAATCTAACAAAGCGATCATTGCCCAACAGAAAAGGTGGATGTTGAATCAAAGTGTATCCAACTGACAGATCTCTGACTTGAAACAATCCCACCCCATGGAACCATGGCTGAGCTGAGCGAACCATAATACCTGAATCTTGGAGAAACTGAACCACCTCCTCACGCACCGGACCGAGCGGTCCGTCCGGCGCCGGCATTACTTCAGCTACCATGTAGTCCTCATGGCGCCGGGTCGGCCGAGCAGCCAGCGTGAAGAAGGTGCGAGGAAGGTGACGATCGCCACCATCGATGATGTGGTGGCCAACAGGCACAAAGCGCTGAGGATCAAGCTCGTAGTTCACCATGGATGGAGCAGGAGGTGTTCGTGGTTTTTCTTTGGCGTTAGGAGAAGGAAGATGCAAAGGGGGCGGCGGCGATGGGACTGGCAGTCTATCCCAATAACTCCGCCTGCTCCCATGAGAGGCGCAGATTCGATAAAATCGTTTTTGGTGCAATCAAATTGGCTTCCAAACCAATCCATGAGCGCGCAAAATCATTGCATCTCGCTAGAGTGACTGGCGAGAGCAAGCCGAAAGCGCTCGCCAGATTCCACAAGTCGCAGACAGGTGGCCCCTAACTGAGCAGAGAGAACACGTCATCACACGGTCCACCATGTCATCGACCATAGCTTCAAATTGCCTCGCAGCTTCTTGAGAGGATGGGATTTGCTCCTCACAGACCAGTGGGCTTGGTACCGAAGACGTGGTAGGCCCAGAAGAAATTGGGCTGACCGGCTCATTTGGGCCAAGACAGGCCTCCACCACAACTGGATCAACATTATCAATATTTTGAATCGGAGGCGATCCCGCATTAGCTGAAATGACGGGCGTAATCCCCGCATGCACGGAGGAAACTTCCGCGGAAACCGGAACCACGGCCGGAGCAGATGTGATCGGCCGGCACAACTCCGGCAAAGGAGAGATCGTACCAAAAACAATGGGTGGACGGGCCACAGTCCAATGCAAATCTTGTGCAGGTGATGGATGAATGACTACTCGTTCATGAACAGGAAGATCATATCCCGCATCCCTCATAGTGTCAATGCATTTTTGTGAAGCTGGGTATCTATACCCCTTGCAAGCCGAGTAGCGCTCAAACGTGGCAAAAGAAAGAGTTTTCTTGGAGGAAGCAGCCGATTTTAGGGCTGATCTAGCTGGTGGTTTATGCATGGCCAAAAGATCTAAAGAAGATCGGTGCTTGGTTGGACTAACTAGAATCCACTCAGCATCACATTCCTTCCTCCAAATCCTGAGCTCTCTAATCCAATTCGGTCCACCATTACCCCATAGGTGAAAATAACACTTGAATAGATCACAAGAAAAAGAGCGAAGGTCCATGATGATAAAACCAACTTGTTTGCAAGAAACATGGAAAGAATAAACCTTGCCTTTGATGTGATCAACATGAAGGTCAATGGCCGAACCTCCAATTGCAGCTTCCACTGCCGCAGCCACATAATCCACCGAGAGACGGAAGGCATGATGGTTGAATGAAACAGTCAAAATAAAGGGCCGCCTATGCCCCGAAGGATGAACCGAATTCCTAGTAGATTCGAAAACCTCATCTGAAAAAACCCTACCCTTGGAGAAATCCAAGCCAAGGGTAGATCCACCAGAACAACCCATAGAAGATTGGTATTTCCTTGATCCAGAGGAGACACCGGAGACGTTGATCGGAGAAATCCACAGATTAGTGGAGGAGTGGAGAGATCGCCGGAGAGGGGGATAGCGCTGTGGTGCGGGGTGGGAGCGCCATTTCTGAGTGAGCGGACCATTTCGTAGGATTTACTTTCTAGTTTCCTGGATCTATGATCTGAAATTTTTTAGCTACAGTGTTTGTGTATGAACGTCATTTCTGTATGAACTCCATTTCTTCATAGGATTTACTTTCTAGTTTCCTGGATCTATGATCTGAAATGTTTTAGCTGCAGTGTTTGTAATGTTTCAATAAAATTTCATGCCATTTTAAAGAAAATAGTACCAGTAAATCTTCAAAATGGAGTAGCGGAAGCCAACAATCCAGTATTAAAATGTTAAAGTAGCATAAACAATAGTGCACACACAATTCTAACTGAGATATCATCATGACTCAAAAGTTTAGCTCGATTCAACATAAAAGCCTCCAATGTGAATGAACAACCCCTCTTGCTACTTCCATCAAGATTTGTAAATGTTCCATCTTATTTATTCGGGGAGCAAAATCATTATCTCTGACACTGCCGACTTGTATATCTTCTCAGCCGCCACATTATCTCCTAACAGGTTGCTCACTCCATTTATCTGTGTGCAGAAAACACATTATTTCAAATGATATTCATGAAGTTTCTACAGTTGTCAATTATGTTTTTTTTGTCAAGAGTTTATACTGCCATTTCCGAACAAAACACAATAATGTGAATGCATAAAAAATAGGAAGATGTTCGCATTGAAGTACTTGCACTAAATTCATATTTGATTGAATGATCTCAACCCTATAAGCACATTAGTTAATCCACTTATAAAATTCAACTAAATCATTCATCATATTCTTGCAAATTGGTAACTCCTACCAAAATAATAGATCTAGATCTGGAATGTGGGTTTACATACCCGAGCTTGTATGGTGAAGATAGTTCGGGTGTTGTCTGACACAATCATTGATGTAATCAAATCGATCTTGTGCTTCTCAAGCACAGCCAGCACCCCGGTCAACATGCTCGGGCTCCGTGCCACACAAACGTTGATACTGGCGTCGTTGCCAAATAGGCTTAGAACGATGTTCGGCCACGACCACGTCTGGAGCCTCACTGGTGCTGTCTCGGCGGTCATTGCGCCTACATCATTGGTTGGCCATGTCGCTTCCCGAGTCGGCCACATCCCGCCAGTCGGGAGGCCGGTCAGTTGTTTTTTCAAGACAATAGGTGTGGCCACTGCCATTGAAGAGGAGACCCCACTATTTTCTGTGGTCGGGATCTTGCCTTGCGCATGCTCCTCCATCTTGCGCTTCTCGAGCTCACTCAGCACCCCCTCCAAGCTTTTGATGTAGTGTATTGCTTCCATCACTATGGTCGGTTTGTCAACCTAAAACGCGAAAACATAAGGCAAGTGAAAATCAAACAAACCTATTACAACATCCCGAAAACCATTATACATGATTTTAGCTAGCTATCTGCCTATATTATCACCTTTTCATGGAGGATGGGGAGGAGGCTGTGCAGCTCAATGAACATTTCACTCATCTCCCTCCGCCTCTTACGCTCTTTGACTGCGAGCAATTCCCTCTTACCCCGATGGCCACCTAATCTGCCATCCTCTTCTCCTTCTATCTTGGCGATGCCCTTCCCATTGTTAATAGCGCCATGGATGACCATCTGGTTGCTTCTCTGGTCTTTGTCGCACCCAATGTTTTCCTTGTCAGAACTCATGGGGTCATACTTGGTCACTTGTGGAGTGTTGTTGTTGCCTTGCGCCATGGCAGAAACTAAACACTAAGTAAGGTGAATGGAATTTCGATCTGGAGAGAAGACTTTTTTATCTCCCTTTAAGCAAGGATGCGCAAAGCTTCTGCATCTTCTCGAAATATATCACGACGATTTCGTATTTGTTTGGATGTACTTAATTAATTACCATAATTTCATTCTATTTTTTCTCCCTCTCTCTGTATCCAGACAATATTACCAAAAATGTGTAATGTCTCAGAGTTAGCTGGCTCATGCTAAAATTGGCATATCCATTCAATTTATAGCCTAGTCATTTATTTGAGTAAAAATGAAAGGAAAACCAACATTATTTTTTTCATGATGATCTTTAGTCTGATTGGTTAGCCAATTGTTCTTTTCAAAACAATTATGAACCATTTAGTACTACCACAAAATAGTACTTTACTAAAAATATAATAATATTGAGTATTCAACTAGTATGAATCGTCATCTCCAACTGGTGGATGATGAGTCCAATTTTTGTGATGTTGTACACCTTATTATTTGATCCATCACAACAGTAGGATGTTGCTAACGAACACTACAATCAGAGACCCATCGACGAAACTATGTGTGATGCATGAATCGCAAACGGTGATGTAATAAAATGTCACAAATGATACGAAATGTTTGCGATGGCAAAGACATCAAACACAATTCAGATTATAGTTGCGTGTACAATGCGTGGCATACATTTCACTCGGATGAACTGTTTGCGATGAGCATAACAACAGAAACGGTCAGCCAGATTAAGGTGTTTGCGATATACGACATATAGTTCACTCTGATGAACTATTTGTGACTAGGCAACACAACAGAAATGTTCATCCAGATCAAGGTGAGTGTAGTATAGGGCATACAGTTCACTCCGATGAACTGTTTGCATTGAGCCAAGAGAACAGAGACGGTTCAACTTAACAAGTTGTGTGTGATACACGACAAACAAGTCTATAATTAGAAATGTGTGCGAAGACCAATAATAACACAGATGATTGCTGCTAATAAGCCGTGTGTGTTGTGGGCAAATGCTTGTTGGTACAGAATTTTCAGCGATTGATGAATTCATCACCGACAGTTTCCCTAGTATGATCTATGTGCGATGTGATTGCATACATAACAACAACATATATACTTATAAGGACATGTTTGCATAACCAAATTAAACATCCAATTACATAGGTGGCTAGTACACACATGACATTTGCACATACCAAAGTAAACTAGTACATGCATAATTAACTAGGATAAATGATCATATGATCATCATCTACTTCTTCTTGTGATGCTTGCCTCCACTGCTTTGCTGGTGGCTCGATCCCTCATCAACTAAGGGAAGGAGGCACTCCCTCATGTCAACGACCTGCTTGTGCATCTCGTAGCAGTGAACTTGAGGTGAGATTCATCCAGTTTCCGTGTCCAGGCCCCATGCCAGGATACGTGATTTTTTTCCTTGGCATCCTCCTTCATCTTTTTGTAGTAGGGGTCGATGATGGCTGATGCAAGCTCAAACCAGGGAGTCCTTCTTCGTGCTACCCAATACCTTGTGGTGGCCATGGGTTTCAACAAGTTTCTTGCAAGCCAAGCCTGTAACCTTGAGCGCTTTTACATCATCGGTGGTTTCCACCGTAGCAAACTTGTAGTCAGTACTGTTGACAAACCTGGTGAAATGGTCACAAGGCTTTGTGGCCATGCAGTAGTGGTAGACGAGGACATGATGGCGCATGCACAACTGGGCAACGACAACCTTCTGATCTATCCTAGGATGACCGTCAGTGTACTAGAGGTTGATGTTGGCCACTTTGTACATTTCTCGAGCAAGAAAGTTCTCCACGGTGTTGTTGTAGTCCTCCACCATAGTCGGGTCGATGGTGTACACCACCGAGAGATCGGTCTCCCTTGCTTGGGTCTCCACTTGAAACACGTCGAACTCCATTGGAGCGCCGCTAGATATCCTCTTAGTATGTGTCGTTGTTGTTGTGCTTGTTGTGTTATGCGGTGCGGTCGAAAGGTTGAAGAGACTAAGGTTATAATGGTCGCGGGAATTAATTGGGAAGCTGGACGGCCCGAAATATCTGCATGCCCGGATGGCAGTTTTTGCAGCGCGTCACTTCGTCCTGCCACACGTACGTAACTGCATCATGGCGGCGCGCATGGCTCATCCGCATGCATACGGGCCCCCCAACGTGATCGTGCTCTGGCCCCAACCGCTAGCAGAGCGCGCACGGAGGGACGTGAGCTGAGCGCTCCATGGTTGCCTCAGCGGCGAGCAACCATATGCATATAGCAGTTGAACACGCAGGGAGAAGCCGTCCACTAGCCGAGCGCATGGAGGGACTTGAGGAGAGCATGTCGCGGCGCCTAATGGCGAGCAGTGCACGTTGAGGGACGCGAGCAGAGGTCGACACGGTGATACATGGCAAATAAGATGAACTATGTGTGCGATTGTGGAGACATGAAGCACTATTCAGATTAGAATCGCATGTGTGATACGTGGCATATTGTTGATCCATGCGAGTTGTTTGTGATGAAATAAGCCATGTGTGTTGTGAGCCAACGCTTGCTGGTATACAGTTGTTAGTGATTGATAAAATCATCACCGTCAGGTTCCCTTGTTTAGCCCGTGTGCGATGTGATATGCTCTGTCGGCACAACATCTATGCTCTGTCTACAGAAGAACAACATATATACTTATAACAGGACATGATTGCATAACCAAATTAAGCATCCAATTATGTTATATAACAAATACCATAAATATTGCAAGGTTCAAATTCCAACATTACAAGACCCATATTCAAAGATTACAAGGTTCAAACTATTCTGAAAAATCAAATTCATCTTCTTCGGTATCTTTTTCATGCATTATTTCTGCAGAAGGATCAGCCACCAAGAAGTCATATAGCGGCTTGATACAATGATTTCCGAATAATCTGTCATATGAAGTTACAAACTGAAATTCAGCTTCTGCAGAGCCTTTTCCATTCAGCTGTAGACACTTGCACTCTTTAGCAAACCATTCACTTCTGTGCACTAATTATAGGGCAAACCTCATTACCTTGAGCAACCTTGTTTTCTCAACAAAGAACCTGGCGAATTTAATTTCTGGTATGGTGCATCGGTACTCATTAAACGTAATTTCTGTTAGATGAAGACCACGACATCTAATAGGATTGTTATATTGCCCAACATTTTCCACTTTCAGGCCTGCTAGTATCTGCAAACAAAGACAACATATTAGTACCTAGCTGCAAATTTGAACACTTCGGGCCTCTTTGATTTGCAGGATCTCTAAACTACACGAAAAGAGTGACATGTCATCTTCAATCGTTCATCATTAACATCTCAAAAAATATATGTATTGAAATCCTCCAAATTTCCTTTATAAATCATAATACATTTTCATTGTAATCATGGGTAAAAGTAACAACAGAATGAAGTCTGTTGTGGTTAACAATTAACAGGAAAGGAGCATCACCTTGATGTATAGATTCTTTGTGCAAGGAAACCATCTAAGGAATCTAATAACTTCATCCAGATCGGTGAGGGGGTCCTGGATTAGGGGGTCCTCGGACAGCCGGACTATATACTTTGGCCAGACTGTTGGACAATGAAGATAAAAGATTGAAGACTTCGTCTCGTGTCCGGGTGGGACTCTCCTTTGCGTGGAAGGCAAGCTTGGCAATTTGGATAAATAGATATCCTTCTCTGTAACCGACTCTGTGTAACCCTAGCCCCCTCCGGTGTCTATATAAACTGGAGGGTTTAGTCTGTAGGACGACAACAATCATAATCATAGGCTAGCTTCTAGGGTTTAGCCTCTACGATCTCGTGGTAGATCAACTCTTATAATACTCATATCATCAAGATCAATCAAGCAGGAAGTAGGGTATTACCTCCATCGAGAGGACCCGAACATGGGTAAACATTGTGTCCCCCGCCTCCTGTTACCATTAGCCTTAGACGCACAGTTCGGGGCCCCCTACCCGAGATCCGCCGGTTTTGACACCGACATTGGTGCTTTCATTGAGAGTTCCACTGTGCCGTCACAGTAAGGTTTGATGGCTCACCTTGTTGTCAAGGATAACATACCTCTGGGGGAGCCATGGCTGTAGGCCAAACTCTCCAACAAGGCGGCTTCGTCATGACCGCCTGTTCAGCCGTCGCGCCGATGACGACTTCTGAGGTCATCAAAAACAGCCTCCACGTCAGCTCAGAATTCACCGAGCAGATGGATCCAATGGAGCTCTCCTCCCTGAACGAGCTCTTGGATCGCATCGCCGCCCTGGGAGTCAATACGGACTGTGATCGGATCAGGCTTAAACCCGACCAAAGGGAGATTAACTCTTCGCCGGTCACCCATCAGATAGAGGTGGTGGAGGAGCAATGCAGCGATTCTTCCTCTATTTTGAGGATGAACTATGTCTGGATTCTCGAGCTCTCCGAGCCGGATACCCGCCTACAAGACGACATGGACCGAGCTCCGAACCTAGAACCAGACAGCAGGCCAGCAAAATTGGGCAACATCCCGGAGCCCGAACTGCCAAGCTCGGAAGCTCCTCTGCCCCTGGGTCTTAGATCGGGTCAGGGTTTGGACCTAAATCTACCCACCCACCCAGACACAAGTGATCTTTCCCACATTAGACAAGAGGCCCAAGAGACAGTACATCACTTCTGGGCCAGATTCCTCCTTGTAATGAGCAAGGTCAAGGACTTTCACGAGGAACACTACTAGGAAAAGGCATGCTAGTGGCGCACCAGTTTTGCCTTCTAATGGCGCATGGCTGGTGCGCCACTGGCATCACGCCATTAGAATTTCTTTCTAATGGCGCACCACATGTGCGCCATTAGAAGCTGGTATTCTAATGGCGCACGGGCGATGCGCCATTAGTATCGCTCACAAGGCGCCATTAGAATGCCTCCCGGGGCCATATGTACAAATGTGCTATGGCATTCTAATGGCGATTACAGTACATGCGCCATTAGTGTGATGATCACAAGTCGCCATTAGTGTCTTTTGTGGTGCGCCATTAGTATGAATATTAGGTTTTATTTTTTTTTGCTTTTCTGATTTTTGCACAGATTACAAAATATATTATTGCATAGAATATAGACAAGAGCACACAGAACATCAAATTCATCAAATACAATAGAAGATTAGTCTCGAATACAATTCATCATATTAGTCTCGGATTCAAAAGATCGGACAAAGATAAAACATTACAAGTCTCAAGACCGCGAGTATCGAGTTTGCCTTCACATTACAAGTCGATATCGATCATCTAAACTACCATCACATAGAAGAGAGTGTGGTCATCACGATGAGCATCATCGCGATCAAACCGGTCTTCATCCGTTCCTCCAACGCCCTCCTCTCTCCCGCTAGATAGCGGCGATCTAGATTCGCCTCCGCCCTAGTGGTGTACCCTTTGTAACTATTACCGCTGAACGGTGAACCTGTCTCCGACACTCCTCCCACCATCGAGACTCGAACCTTACCCTTGTACACTACATACGACGGCATCTCCATGCACAAGCCAAACAATGTACAATACATAAGCAATGTGTAAGTATGCAACAAAAGGATCGGAAGAGAAAAGCAAGACATTAATAGCACGATTCATGGTCCTACTAATAAAATAGCATCGATTACATCTAAGTTGAACAACCGTCCAAACCAAAGAGACATACGAATTCATTAAAAAGTTTAATTACAACATGAGCCAATCAATGTTTCAGAACTACACATCAATACTTTCGACTCGACTCATCGGACAGGAGCGTGGATGAAGCCGCCGTCCGTCGCGATGGTCATGAAATCGCGGTCGTTGTCACCCCGCATTTGTAGCATTCCATCTATCTCACCGTTGGGACGGTTGATTTCGAGGAAGAACTGCCCGACGTATGAAGGACATCTTGATGGATGATGTCCGCAAACTCCGATCGATGCGAAGAATTCTTGTCCGAGGTCCGCGCCTGGACTGCCGACAAGCTCGCGGCCCAATCTTTGAGATTATCTGGTAGCGTAGGTGATGATGGTCCTCACGATCGCTCGCATGTGATGGAGGGCGTAGTAGGCATCCTTCGACCGCCAAAGCGGCTGCTTGACGCAGCAGAACTTCAGATTGTGTGAGAAGATGTGCTTGCCGATTTATTTAACCGGCTCGTGAAGGTGCCTCCAGATTGGGCATAGCCGGGAGAACATCATCAAGAACTTTCTTCACATTTGTGTAGTCTATCATGGAGTTACGGTTCGGTCGAAATACGTGGCCATGGAATATTTCGGCTTAAGAGGATGAGTGTGCAATGTGTGTCACCGCACGTAACACGGAATGTTAGAAAAAAGAACGATCGAAATCTAAGAAATCATATGTTACGGGCGGTTAAGGGATGACTTACTCGGAAAGTAAGGCACAAGGAAGTTATCCTTATCTGCGTTTGCGAATGACGCCTTCGAGGTGTGAACTCGCAACTTGGCGGTCCCAGCGCTGCTCAAGTGCTTGGCACGCATGTAGAAGGGGTCGACTATCACGATGTCCGGTATTGTCTCTAATGATCCGTGATCTGCATGCTCAGCGAAAACAGCCGAACGAAGGTGTAGTGCAACGGATGAAGGTTAAACATAGCAAAGATGTCATCAAACCGCAGGACGATCATACCCCCGATGTCGCCATCCACAAAGCCCTTGCTCTCTGGCACCTTGGCCACGAAAACCGGTATGCCACATCCTTCTCTCGAGACGCCACTTCTCCAAAATCGAACAACATCATGCAGACTCCGATAGCACCGTTGCAGATTCAGCATATTTGGCGGTAGCATCGCCCTACCCGCCTCATGCACCCTCCTCGAGATATCCTTAGGTGAAGGTGGCCCGCCCCGAGCATGGATCGAACTCGGTGCCGGCTGGCTCGCACCGGCGCCCTTGTTAGTCTTTTCGCTTCGGCCCTTCTTCTTGATCTCTGTAATGGGACCGAGTTCGCTCACAGACCGCCTTCTTCAGCGTGTTGGGGCTGATAATATTTCGCGCCTCAGCTATCGAGGCTCGGTGAAGACGGAGCTGAGGCGTGTCACGAGAACTGAACATGGGACGACGCTTGTTGCAATTGGATTTCTCCGCCGCACCAGCTAGATCGCGGTGGTCTTGGCTGGGTTCTTGAGAAAGAGGCCCGCAGAAATCGTCAAGATACCCATGTTCGCAAAGTACTTGTCAACTTTGGTAAATGTACCGTCGTCGTTGTCGCCGCCGTCGGATCTGTGCCATAGGGCTGTCCGGATCTGTGCCATAGGGATGTCCGGCAGGTCCGTAGCGTTGCTGCGTTCTTGCCATGGCTTGGCGCCACGATCGGGCGGTCTTGTCTGTGGGTGGTGTCCCCCGCCCCCAAACGAATCTGGCTCTTCGGCCATAGCAGGGGCCAGTTTATGCAGGTGCCGAGGGTCATCTCATCTTCTTCGTCGGCCCCAGCGGGTCGAATCGGAGGTAACAACTCGTCGCAGCCTGGCAGCACCCGGACCACTTCAACCCTATACATTGTGGGTGGCATCGGATTACCGTGGAACATGGGGTTGCCCGGTTGAACGATTTTGCCCTTGGCGACATCGACCAACTCGGCGCCCACGAAGTGCAGAAGAGTGCAAGGAACGTCGGCGGTGCCCTGCGAAAACATGTGTAGGGCGTCAGGGATGCCCAGTCAAAGGCAAGGAGATGAAGTCATCGGCCGAGAGGCTTAGTTACCGTGATGCCGTCAAGCTCGGCTAATGTCGAGGCACCGCCAACGGCGGGCGTGCAACTGACGGAGGGGGCGCTTGCTGGCGAGGTGCCGGTCGGCGTACACCCGGGTGCATTAAGCTCCAATACCCGTGCCGGTGCCGGAGACACGAATACCGCCTCCGCCGGAGACACCAATGGCGCCGCCGCCGGAGACACCAATGGCGCCGCCGCCGGAGACACCAATGTCGCCGCCCGAGACACCAATGGTGTCGCCGCCGCTATCAGGCGATTCTTGGCCATGAAGCTGGGAACCGGGGGAGGACCCTTTTGGCCGCCCGCAATCCACGTCGTCAGCCCATGAATCAACGTAGGCACCATGGCTTCGAGCTTTGTTTCCAGCTGTTGTTCCACTTGCTCTTGGACAAGCTCCGGAATCCGCGCCACTTGTGCCTTGAGTGCTTCAACCTCGCGCGTCTGGCTTTCTGAGCTGGCCTTTTTCTCTTTCCGCACACCAGCGGTATAGTATGACCCCCATTTTGTGGACAAGCCTTTGCCGGCCACACGACCAGCTGACGTCGGCTTATCGAGCTTATCCTTCTTTTTCATTACGTTCAACGCCCTATTTAAAGGGGTGTCGAAAGGGGAGCTCTTAGACGACCCCGCCATCGCTTTCATTGTCCTGCGAAAGGAACATGAGCCATTTAGAAATATTGGTGATTAATTAGAGTGCAACCATATGGAGCTAATTACGCGGGGGTGTATTCCTTACCAGAACAAGCTCAAGCTCCCTGGTCTTCGGATCCGTGGTAAGCTCCTTTGTTATCGGGTCCTCCTTGTACCGGGCCCCGACATAGTTCCCGGTCCGCTTGTCACCGCTGTATTTCTCGAAGCGGGCGGTAGGCCTTGCTCGGCACGCCCGCGCCCTCCTTGTCCCATATAGGCTCCGCCACTCTATAACCGCCGGGACCGAGTTTGTGTTCCCTAAGTTCAACTCCGCATTTCTTTCCCCACTAACTTGATTCGAGCTTGCGGGGCTCGCACTTGATCTTGAACTCCTTGTACTCATCTTCGCTCATCAAATGATATTTCGCCTTGATCTTGTCATAACTATCACCTTTATCAATCATTCTCTTCACGTGCTTCTCCAAGTAGACAGGCCGTGCTCATCTTCGTGAGGGCGGCATTGTTCACTCTATTCCCCGAGAGGCGTGTGTTTTCAAATTCGTCGGGAACTTGTATCGTTCGTGCAGCTTCGTGAAGAGGAGGTTGCAAATTCCCTCGGTCCTTATGCCTAAGGTTCTCGGTGTTGATCGAGACGGTGTTCCGGAGAATGCACCCGAGCTGAACCGCTGCACTTTGACTATATGTTTGGGCTCGTTGGATTCCGTCGGAGTCCACTTGAGTGAATTCCTCCTTGACGGTGCGGAGCGCATTGGCGCCGGTCCTTCCTTTGCTTCTTCGGTTGGCTGCCATTCGTGTGCGCCACCATCATCGATGGTGGCATCCTCGGCGGCACCATCGGTGGTGTCATCCCCGACGCCACTAGGGGTTGTGTAATCAGGATCGGTGTCTTCCTGGCGCCATCATAGCGGTGAGGTTGTTGTTCCTCCAACTCTTGGGACATCTCCTGAATTGCTTGCCGCTCAACCACCCTCATCATTGTGGGCCATGTTTCTCTCTAAATAGGAAAAAAGTTTGGTCAAAAGATGGTTATTGTCAAGGAACAAGATCATGGTCTCATGATTTAGGGTTGGGCCTAATCACTTGGCTCTATTGCCACCTATGTTGGGTTTATCATCTAGGGTTTATCGATGCTAAGGATAATTCTAAGTTGGGCCTAATCACTTGGCTCTATTGCCACCTATGATTTAATGCAGCAAGAATGGCAGGCAGTTGATCCTACTTAACTAAGTACTAAGATAGCCCGGCCCATGCATTAGTCGTAAGTACCCCATATGTCCTATTTTTAGCAAAGTCATGCTAAAATTCACGGAAAATTTCAGCATGACCTTTGCTGAAAATAGGACATATGGAGTACCCAATTTGCGGAACGGAAGTTAATCGACATTCCGCAAACTCAAAGGCCTCTCGGGTACTGCAAATTAGCTTCTTTGAGACTCAGACTCAGCCTCGAAGTACCCACATCCCGCCACATGTGTCCACCAGTTCAACAAACATCCTAGTACCGAGTACTACAAAATTTGAAAATGACAACTTTTTGTACACAAAGTGTTTGACTATCTTCGCTATTGTCAAGATACATGTTACTCGAATTTAGTTTACTAAATGCTAGGCACCCTACAGGATACTTGAGCTCATGACTGTTGAGAACCTCCTCACAGGATGAAACGTTCCAAGTCAACAACAGAAACAAAATTTGCACATGAGCAACAACTAGCTAGTTGATAAAAAATGAACGATAATGCACAAGAACAAGTTACAGCCACGACAAGTTTTTATAAAATGCCGGGCTCTCGAGAAAAATGAGCAAAATCTTGCACGTATCACAGAGGCGATCTATGCACGTTATTAGCTAGCAATAAAAGGAGACCCGTTGGGATCTCATAATTCACCCCATGTTCATGTGTACCTCTGCTTCAACTCTCATTAAAAATCTGAATAAAAATCTTAGAAAATTCCAGTGAAATTTAGAAAAATCAAGACTATCTTTGAAAGGCAATGGAGAATATGATGAGTTGGAAACATGTACTCCTATAATAAAAAATGATTTTGAATCCGATGTGTTTTGCTAGAATAAATCTTGGACTAACAAGCATCATTAAAAATTTCTAGGCGGGGCGGCAACAGTTACTGTCACCAACACTAGATTCAGCATTTGGTTCGAATGATTCTTTGATGAGCATATGATCAGAATACTGCTAGGTCTGTTACATATGATCAGGAACTGGCAATACCTAGGGTTTGCAGGTGAGGGGGTGGAGGAGAAGGAGAATCACACAGGGGGACGGCGAGGGCGCGGGCGGAGGGGGGGCGGAGGGAGGGATGGGAGCGGGCAGGGGGACGGTGAGGAGCGGGCGCGGGCGCAGCAGCAGAGGGGGACGGCGAGGGCGCTGGAGGCTGGGCGCGGGCGGAGGGGGGACGCTGGCGCGGCTGCGCTGGGCGGAGGAGGGACGACGAGGATGGGGCGCGGGGAGGGGGGGCGGTCGTCGCCTCTCGGCTCGGGCTGGGCGGGATTTGGGGGGGCGCTGGGGCGACGGGGAGAGGCTGTGAGGGGGGGATCTGGCGAGGGAGAGGGAGAGAGGCCAGAGGGGAATAGGTGAGGGATGCTTTCTAATGGCGCACGACAAGCCGGTGCACCATAAGTACTACTGTTCTAATGGCGCACCACCACGCGGTGCGCCATTAGAATGTTGTTTTAATCTACCACAGTGGCGATATCTAGAGCCCAACCCTTTCTACAGCAGAACCCACGCACTAGCCCGACTGGTCAGCACGTAGCACACACACCAGGAGGTCCTGGGTTCAATTCCCAGGATCCCCAATATTTTTTTATGCATTTTAAATGGTGTTTTTATATTTATTTGTGTTTAAATATGTTCAAACTTGTTTAAATCATAACAGTAATATTTTTTATGCATTTTAAATGCAGTTTTTTATATTTAAAAATATAAAAAATATTCATGATATCAAGATGGGTGGAGCGGGGGAGGGTCGAGATCGAGATCAAGTGTCCTCATGAATTCAAAAAGTGCCCATGAAATTTAAAAATATTCATGATATCAAAAAGTGCCCATGCATGAAATACAATCGAGAAATGAAGACTACGATTTAAATACAATCGGTCTTAGCTAGCTATCTCTGTTCACAATCTTCTTGCCCTTCTTTTTCGCAAACGGAGTTCTTCTGTGGAACGGACATCCTTTAGGTAGGGTGGTCCTGCTTCTTCTTGTGGTGTGTGCTGCTACTTCATAAATCGTCGTCATGTTCGATCTTGGTCGCCGTGCTTGTCGAAGTCTTGCTCATTGGCTACTCCATCCATTCCGATGATCTTCCTTTTGCCTCTCCTCACGACAACACGACTGGGCTTTGGCGGGTCGGTAATGAAGAAGCATTGGTCCACTTGGGAAGCCAGTACCCATGGCTCATTTTTCGCGGTGACGTTATGCGCCCATGGTCTTGGATTTGGCCGGGTATAACCATGGTGGTGAAATACCGGTCTTCTTTTATGACGTTTTGGCCCATCGACACGGAACATCGGGACCTTCTCTCGGCGTAGCTCAGCTCCCAGATCTCCTCGATCCTTCCGTAGTATCTGTCCTTGTCGTTACGGTGTAGGATTCCATCGTTACCCCGGAGTTCTGATAACCATCGCTCTTCATGTCCTTGTCCTCGGTGTAGAATGTGTAGCCGTTGATATCGTATGCCTCATAAGTCATCAGGTTGTGCTCGCGTACGTGACAAGGCGAATAGTAGTTGTTCTTCGCGGAAGAATCCTCATGTAAAGGGTGCGAGCGAAGCTTCGCTTGAACCAACGCGTGAAACATGAGTTGTGCTCTTTGAGTATATCTCCGTCCGTCCTCTGTTGGCCTCGGTCATTGTACGTCTTCTTAATAAAGGTTTTGTGCTCTACCACCCAAGGATCGACCACGTCTATGTGTTGTAGCGCGACTAGGTTTGCTCTTTCAAAGTCGTGAGTCGACCCTCGAAGCCGACATGCATTTGGCGACCCTCATGGTGACCCCATCCAGCGAGCCTGCCGAGGTGCTGCTGACGGGCAGACCAGCGGGTTCTCGATTCCTAGATAATTCGTGCGATAGGAGATGCACTCTTGATCGAAAGCCCTGGCTATGCTTCCCTCGGGCGTGACATGTTGCGAACGTATCCTTTGATGACACCATTCATCCTTTCGAATGGCATCATCTTTGTGCGCAGAACGTCGCCCGAGTTGGATGATATCCTCCACTATATGGACCAGCAGATGCACCATAACGTCGAAGAATGCGGGCGGAAGTACATCTCAAGCTCGCATAGTATCACCACGATCTCTTCCTGTAGCCTTCGAGTTGCCTCACGCCAATCGACTTCCGAGATGGCGTCGAAAAAGTTGCACAGGCCAAATAGCGTTTCACGGACGTGCGCGTCCATGATCCCATGGATTGCTGGCTGGAAGTATCTGCGTCATCGACGCGTGGCGGTCGTGAGACTTCATCCGCTGAACTTCGCTTCTGGGTCTAGGTATCCGCTTATCTTCCCCAGCGTCAGAAGGAAGTTTTACTCCTAGGAGGCGGTGAAAAATTGCTCGATCTCCTCGACTTAGAGTGAAGCACGGGAGGGTAGTCATTTCCGTCTTCTTGGCCTTTTTGCCTTTGCGGCGACTTTCCGTGTCTGCTTCGCCTCATCATCATCATCATCATCATCATTAGCGTGAAGCTCCTGCACGATGCCCATTGATTTCAAGTCGCCCTTGCTTTCGGCCCATCTTTGGTCCTCTCGGCATGTTGAGCGGTACCAAGCAGACTCTTTGCGTTCTTCGTGATATGCATGACATCAAGGCTGTGAGGCACACGGTGGATCTTCGAGACGGCAAGTCCCGAAAACAGACCTCGTTTTCCATACCTTCAGCAGCGGCTCTGGCCCTTCGCATCTTTCGGCGGTGGGCGTCTTTCCAATTTTTCAACAGCTTGTCTATTTCCTCGCCGCTCCTCGTACAGGCGTTTTGGGTTCGGTTTCACCATCGAACAGATCCTTGCGTTTCCTCCACGGGTCATCGTCGCGAAGCCACCTTCGATGTCCCATGAACACGGTTTTCAAGACCCGGATCTCTATCTAGCGGGCGTCGTTGTGTCATCCATGCACCTTACGCATCCGAGAAAATCCGTGGACTACCTGCCTTGCGAGATATCCGTAATCGAGATAGTCGTGCACCGTCGTGAGCGGTGCGGCTCTCATAGGGAAATATTCTTTCTGCGGCGCCCCACGTATTGGTGGCGTTTTCCACAGCGTGTCTAGCTCCTCCTTCTTGACAGCCCGGATCTGATTGATGTCGTTCCTGGTTGTTTCGCCCTTCAATTAGCATACTCATGTGAATGTACTTCCTCTTCATGCACAACCAGGGGAAGGTTGTACATCCACACAAACACAGGCCAGGTGCTATGTGTGCTTCTCTGGCTGCCAAACGGATTGACTCCATCGGTGCTCGCGCCCAAAGACGATGTTCCTTGGATCCTTCCCAAATTCGGGTCTTGAAGTTCAACGCTTGCCACCGGCTCGCATCCTTAGGGTGACTCGGCATCTTGTCTTTTTATCTATCTCCGGATCATTTGCGTCATCTTTCGCTTCTTCTCCTCCCTATCTGCGTGCTAACGCAGGAGCTTTCTACCTTAGGGTCCGCGAAATACCGCTGCAGACGAGGAGTGATCGGAAAGTACCACACCGATTTTCGAGGAGCTTTCTTCCTCTTCTTGTATCGAGTGACGCCGCACACGGATATATGGTAGACTCGCGTGCTCGTCCGATAAATGATGCAATTGTTCATGCACACATGGTATTTCACGTGCGGTAAATCCAGAGGACACACGATTTTCTTCGCCTCCTCGAAACTGGTGGGCACTTGTTCCCCTTGGGAAGGCGTTCGTGCTGAATGACATGTTCTCGTCGAAGCATCGTCGGTCATTTTGTGTTTTACCTTCATCTCGAGCCATGAGCGTTACTTTCGGCGGGTATCCTCGGGCCTGCATCCTTCATACAGCGGAGTAACCGCGTCTATCTCCGGTTGATCCAGCTTGGCTTTCTCTCGGCGGCAGCTCTTGCGTTATCCGTCCGCTTGAGAAGCAACTCTTGAATATGAGGGTCCTGCACCCAGCCTCCATCGTCGCTCTGCTCGGCATCTTCATCTTCATGATCATGCCCTTCGTCTTGATCTTCCTCATCATCATGTACGACATCTTCTACATGATGATCGTGTACAACATCACCGTCGTGATCATGTCACGGAGATTCTTCGTCTTCTCGCCCGCCCCGCCACGGTGGTACTTGTCTTGTTGCCCTTCCTCATTTCTTGCCCGGCCCGGCCATGGGCGACTTGATAGTCATCTTCATCACCTTGCCACCGATAGCCATCCATGAAACCACGCAAGAGCAGGTGGTCCGCACCTGCCGGAATCCGGGTCCATAATAAGGCTCTTCAACTTGCATCTTCGACATGGACATCTTATCTCCGTCTCGTTCTTTTGAAGCATCTCGGCCTTCGGAGCTCAAAACCTATTCACGATGCCTTGGTCATCATGCGGACCATGGTTACGCTGGGTAGAGCAAAACGATATGTTAGAACCAAGAAAAATTTGGCATGACCTTCCCTAAAAATAGGACCAAAAAGAATGCATAGTGCCAAAATTCTCGCTTAAAGCGAAATGAATCAAAACATTCCGGCAAAATATTGGCAACTATCGCATATTTCAAATACCGGTACCTTCAAACACAAACATATATGCAACACCACAAACACTTGCAACACCACAAACATACATAGATCTAGCTAGGCCACAAAAGTACATGTGCGCGTTGTTGGAGCGAGCTAGGGAGAAAAAAAGTAGATCTATATCATGAAGATAGCTTTCCCTTACTTACCTATCAAAACTAGGTAATTTCACCACTTAATTTTGTTGAATCTATGGTGGAAATGAGGTGAGGAGGAGGAGATGGCCGAAATCTTGGAGAAGGAGGTGGATGGAATGAAGTAGGGAAAGTGAGTGGGTAGGTGTGGGCTGTCCAAAATATCTTGTTGGTCCCAGGTTACTAATGGCGCACCCTGTCCTCATGCGCCATTAGAAACCCTGGTTACTAATGGCGCATCATAAGAGCGTGCGCCATTAGAAGTTATGCAAAAAAATAATAAAACAAAATTTAGAGTAATGGCGCACTGCCCACATGGTGCGCCATTAGAAGTTATATATAGTAATGGCGCATGATAGGCCTCATGCGCCATTAGTATGTATGGGAAAATGGAAAAAAAAATTCATACTAATGGCGCACCCACTCCACGGTGCGCCATTAGTGTCTTCCAATCTAATGGCGTATCTGTTTCAGGTGCGCCATTAGTATATAGTAGTGGCGCACTGCCCCCTCGGTGCGCCATTAGAGTCAATCCTATCTATAGGCCTTTTCCTAGTAGTGGAAGACGCAATTTCATTCTTTTGCAATAATTGCATGGACAGGGGAATACTCAACGCCATTAGTCGCCGTGACATAGCACACTTCGCTGACTTGGCAGCCATAGTACAGAAGTACTGTGCGATGGAAAGCGCCTGGAAAATACAAATAAAATTATGGGATCCTCCGGCTCTCAATAAACCCCTCGTCCGAACTAAAAGGGTGCACTCTCGCAAGTCACCCGATCCAATTACAAAGAAACCAAAGCCCACTATAGGGCATGGAACCGTATTGGAGAGATGGCTCAATGGGCCATGCAAAATTCACAGTACACCGGATACCATACCAACACACAGCCTTAGAGCATGTTGGATACTCCGGCAGGTGGCCAAGAGCGGCGAGGATCTCCTCATCAACAATACCGCAGAGCACCATCCCGCGGAAAATAACCATACAGTACTGACAGTCTTCGAGACTATCGCCTCAAATAATAGGCGCGAGCAAGCTCTCCGCAGCCTCGCCGAAGTCTGCCATGTTGCAGCAATAAATCCATGGAACGACATGGCCATAACCTTCAATGCAAGTGATGAACCTCAATTTTGAACAGTCCGAGCACCAGCCGATTTGGTCCTTAGTCCAATTGTGGACGGCTTCCGGCTTACTAAAGTGCTCATCGGCGGCAGTAGTGGATTAAACCTCATCTACGAGGAAACTCTTAACAAAATGGAAATAGACAAGAGCCGCATTGAGAAAAGAAGCACGACCTTCAAAGGAATCATCCCCAGTCAGGAGGCACGATGTGCGGGAAAAATCACACTAGATGTGGTATTCGGCATGCCGGAGAATTATAGGTCCAAAGAAATCACATTCCAAGTGGCCCCGTTCAGTAGCGGATACCACGCCCTTTTAGGGCGGGACGCATTCACGAGCTTCCAAGCTATACCCCATTACGGGTACATGAAGCTCAAGATGCTCGGGCCCAATGGAATCATCACTCTAGCTAGTGATCCGGACGTAGCACTCCACGCCGAAAATAAAACCGCCGCGCTGGCCCTTGAGGGATTATCCGAAGCCCTCGTGGCCAAAGAACTAACTACGCTGTGCTCCACGGTGGACAGGGACGACGTGATACTCGACAAACGACACAAGTCCAGCTCTTTCAAACCAGTAGACGAAATAGTCAAATTTCATGTCTACCCAACAGACCCTACAAAAACAACATCCATCGGGGCACAGCTGAACCCCACAATAGATGCCGTACTACGAGAGTTCTTGCGTGAGAATTGGGACATCTTCGCCTGGCATCCTTCGGACATGCCAGGTATCCCACGCAGGCTGGACGAGCATAGCCTAAACATACTGAAGGGATACAAGCCGGTCAAGCAGACTCTTCGGTGCTTTTCAGAACCTAAGCGACAAGTCATGGGAGAAGAGCTAGCCAAGTTACTCGAGGCCGGATTCATCAGAGAAATAAAACATCCGGACTAGCTAGCAAACCTGGTGATGGTACCAAAGAAGGACAAATCCTGGCGCCTATGTGTCGATTTCAAGGACCTCAATAAGGCTTGCCCTAAGGATCCCTTCCCCCTCCTCGGCATCGATCAAATCATCGACGCTACCGCAGGACACGACTCATTGTGCTTCCTCGACGCATACCCTGGATACCATCAAATCAAGATGGCGGAGTCGATCAAGCATAACGGCATTCATCACTCCATCTGAGACCCTTACATTTTAACACCATGCCTTCCGGGCTCAAAACGCGGTGCAACCTATCAACGCATGATCCAGACATGCCTGGAAACACAAATCGGCAAAACAGTGGAGGCATACATAGATGATGTGGTCATCAAAACCAGACATGTCGAATCTTTAATAGACGACTTGAGGCTTACGTTTGATAATCTACGAACGTATGACATCAAGCCCAATTCAGAAAAAATGCGTTTTTGGCGTACCTACCAGAAAGCTCTTGGGCTTCATCGTTTCCAGTAGAGGAATTGAAGCAAATTCAGCTAAAATTCGAGCCCTGTCACAGTTGGCTACCCCAACAGACCTCAAGCCAATCTAGAAATTAACTGGATGCGTGGCTGCCCTAAGCCGCTTTATCTCCCGATTAGGAGAAAAGGCACTACCTCTCTATCGCCTTCTTCAACGCACCGAAAACTTCGAGTGTACGGATGCGGCTACAGCCGGACTGCAAGAAATAAAGGCCCTCTTGGCCAGCAATCCAATCCTGGCCGCGCCAAATATCGGTGAACCCATGCCATTATATATAGCTGCAACACACAAAGTTGTAAGCGCAGTACTCGTTGTCGAACGAGAGATGGACGGACATAAGTTCCCGCTTCAAAAGCCGGTATAGTACGTATCCACTGTCCTCACTCCATGCAAATCACGGTACCCACATTATCAAAAGATAGCATACGCGGTCTTCATGGCATCCCAGAAACTACGACACTAATTTCAAGAGTGTTCAATCACGTGGCCTGTGAAGTACCACTCAACGATATAATAAATAACTGCGATGCCACGGGCCAGATTGCTAAATGGGCTATCGAGCTCCTTCCGTTCGACATAACATACAAACCACGGCGAGCCATTAAGTCGCAAGTACTGGATGACTTCGTCGCCGAATGGATAGAAGCCGAACTCCCTAAAGAGTACGGCGCGTACTCTAATTGGATCATGCACTTTGACGGCTCTAAGATGTTGGCTGGTCTGGGGGCAGGCGTCGTCCTAACATCCCCCACCGCAGAAAAGCCTACAAGGTCCACGAGGGAGAGCTTTATAAGAAAAGCGCGACTCGAGTGCTCCAAAGGTGCATCTCCGAAGAGGAAGGGCGGCAGCTCTTGGCCGAAATTCATGCCGGACTTGGCGGCCACCACGCCGCAGCTCGGGCCCTTGTAAGACAGGCCTTCCGTACAGGTTTCTACTGGCCGACAGCCCGAGCAGACGCACAGGACCTCGTCCAACATTGCGTCGGTTGCCAGCTTTTTGCAAATCAAAGCCATATGCCACCTATCGCTCTCCAAACAATCCTGGCCCTTTGCGGTCTGGGGGCTCGATATGGTTGGACCCCTTAAAGGAGGAAGCCATAAGAACAAATATTTGTTGGTCATGGTGGATAAATTCACCAAATGGATAGAAGCCAAACCAGTTAAAATGGCCGAATCCGGACCAGTGATAGACTTCATATCAGGGGTTGTACACCGTTATGGTGTCCTCCACAGCATCATCACCGATAACGGCTCCAATTTCATAGCCGACAAGGTGAAAACTTAGTGCGGCAACATGGGCATTAAGCTCGATTACGCCTCCGTCTATCACCCAAAAATGAACGGTCAAGTCGAACGAGAAAACGGTCTTATTATGAGTAGCATCAAACCCAGACTAGTGCGATCCCTAAAGGAGTCAGATACGCACTGGGTCGAGGAGCTCGACTCCGTACTTTGTGGGCTGCGAACCACGCCGAATCGCACTACTGGATACACACCATTTTTATGGTGTACGGCACAGAGGCGGTATTGCCCTGCGATATCATTCATGACTCACCTCGAGTGCGCATGTACGAAGAGAAATAAGTCGAGCTTGATCGGCAGGACATTTTAGATGCCCTAGAGGAGGAGCACGACGTCACAAAAGCCCGTTCCACATTCTATCAGCAACAAGCTCACAGGTATCAAAGCAGAGAAGTACGGGCCAAAACTTATAACATTGGCGAACTCGTTCTACGCCTACCGGAGAAGAAAAAGGACAAGCTCAAGCCCAAGTGGGAGGGTCCCTTCATCATCGATAAAGTTCTTACCGGAGGAGCGTACCGCCTGCGTGACGCATCTGAAAATCGACTCGAGCCAAATCCATGGAACGCGGCCAGACTCCGAAGATTCTACGCCTAGTGCAGGACTCTGTGTTCGTCTCCTTACCTCTGCTTTTTTCATATCCGCTTTCTTTTTTTATTTCTTCATTTTTCTTTATGGCCTTAAAAGCTTAAAGTGTGTCTTGACTACACAATCTTGACGCGCCATGCGCGATCATTATACCTAGGGTCTTCTTATACAGAAGCTTAAATTATATCCCGGGCTTTATGCCCACTACATATATGTCATTTTTTCATATGTACCTTTGTCGCCACTATATGCATCGATATGACTTAAGTTTTGGCCAATCTAGGTTGCCTGGCTCCTGTGTTTATGCCCTACGTTCCCGTTAGTTCGGCTAGGGCATAAGGGGAGCACCTCTGCGATTGTTACTGCCGGGTTAGCCGAACGTGTACCTCAGACTGGGTGAAGCCGAAAGCTAGCGTTCTTAAGGGAATATTCGGTCGGTGAACAAAAGATGTTTCTTACCTATTGCAATACATGCCCCCAGATGTTTATATCCTGCGTCTCTTTTTGCAGTTCGGACATGCACATTAATGCATGCATACCCAGGGAAAGGAACCCTTAACAGAACTATTCTCCCTGGAAGATGTTTCTTACTATCCATGTAATATAACATAGCTAGTTGGGTACTTATGCATTCAAGCACTTATGACCCCTCGCTTTGGTTTCGCGCGTGCCCGGTTTTACATAAGCGGCGGGTATTCAGATACACTCCGTCTTTGTCGAGATGCGGAGGTTGAAGCGAAAAGGTCCGCCATGACAAATGATTTACAATCCAGCTAGGGACAAAATATGTCATTTGAAGTACACAGTCACTTAGACTGACTAAATTCTTCTTCTATACCATCCAATAGGCTGTTTAGCCTACAATCCTGTTGGGAATACTTTGTGGCTAAACCTACCTGGTCATGTACTAGACTAACGGGGATCTCTTTCCCATCCGATCCTACAGGTCCCACCTCGGCCATGTGGTTCGGGTCAGCCTTGGTGTATCACGTCTTCACCATGGCCCAGGCTTCCCTTGCACCTTGTCGGCAGGTCAATATCTTCCATAATTTAAAGCGCCGCCGTGCTCCCTTGAGCATCTCTACAAGCTCCCCATGCCTCCTGGCAGGGAGGCGGATGGCCACAAGGCCTGGGCAATACCCTGCATTACCTACCAAACTTGTTCGTGCAGTTGTGAGAGCTCTTGTAGAAGATCGCCTGCAGATCCGGGCATCTCCTCTTCAGGACGACCTGTCAGCATACCTACAGACACAATTCTATTAGCCCGTTTCTTAGCCGAACTTTATACAGTTTCGTTCGAGCACTTACTAAAAATGTCACGTCGAAGCCTCTTATTCTCCTTCATGGAGTCAGCAAGTTGGGCTCGAACATCTTTTAGTTCAATGCCCAGCCGGGTATGGGCATCCTGGAGATCATTTCTCTCTCGAATAATCCGTGTAAGCACGTGCTCACCAGCCTCTAGCTGTCGTTTAGCACGTTGATCATCCCCCAGTACGATCTCCGGATTACCTCCGGGATTGTCTGCAGAATCTATTTTTAGATTTGCATTCATGCCGAATACTAATTGGTACACGTCATTACATTCATTTCGATCAAGACAAGTATTACCAGATGAGGCCTTCTTGGACTCCTCCATTCCGGCAACTCCGGCCCATAGCTGGGCTTTGCACTCCTCTAGCTCTTGAGACAACTGGGAATTCATCTCCGTAAGAACCTATGCATACAATGATCCTTAAATCAGTTGTGCCAACTGTTTCAAGTCTCAGGGGCTATTGATATACATAATTATCAGATTTTCTTACCCGAATATCCTTTACATACTGGTCCATGGCTCTGGCAAGGCCATCTTGAGCAGCTCGGATGTACGCATCTCCTAAGTTGAAGGCATTGAACGCCTCTTCGGAGAAATTAGGGTCGTGGAGTACGGCCCGGCGACGCCTGTGATTCATGATGCTCTCCACTTTGCAATTCGTAGCGGACAGTCTATCTGCATACTCTGTAGGAGGACCATCCGGCATTGTCCCCGCGTTAGCCTCTACCCCTAAGTCCGGCTCTAGAGTCTAGCTGGTGGAGGTGTGGCCGGTAGGCTCTCCAGACACAGTCCTTCGAGCATTTTTTCTGCCAGGAACTACGGACATTATTACATTTTAAAGACGATAACCACGGAGCAGGTTTTTTATCATACCTCTGTGATGGCATCTCGGTCCTGACCACCTTCCTTTTAAGCCTACCTGGCTTCGGTGCCCTTTATTGGCGAGTCACCGCAGGTTCGGCACGGCATCCCGATGGCCTCCCTGTAAACGCAATACATGTGCGGTGGGTAAGGCGCAAAGAGAGGATCCTTCTCGGAAGTTGGGACTCCGGTTTTACTTACATGTGATGCAGGGAGTAGGCCAGGATAATCAGCTATGATGGCCACCAAGGCACCGTCATAGCTTAACTGGTAAAATGTCCTATCAACGAGATCCACAAATATGTCCGGATCTTCTTCAAGTCCGGGGTCGTGGACCTGGTCGGGGTCCTCTGGCTGTGGAGACGAGCTGTGGACCTCCCTCATAGCTTTTCGCAGTCCCTACTATGAATTGGCAAGGTAAATATTTGTGATGAAGAATGGGGAAAGGACTGGAGTAAAAGATAGCAGCTCACCCAGCTTGGGGGGTTGTATATGGAAAATCCATCCCGTGGCTTAATACGGATGAACTCCTCTTCTTCTCCTTTGTACAAATCGGACAGTATTTTCGCCAGAGTGACGGCAGAGTCCGGACCTTTACGACCGCAGTGGGTGGCATCGTCTTCTCCATTGAAGTGTGACATGGGTTTCCCCCGATACTGAAGTGGTTGCACCCCCCGCATTATACATATTGACATAACCTCGATTATTGCCAGTCCTGATTTGGCCAGCATTTTTATCCTGCCCATCAGGTAAAGGACCTCTCTGTTACCTTCCTCCTGGGGGCTCTGAGGGCGCCAGCTATGGTGTTTCTTTAGCAGGGCATTTGCAAACTCAGGAAGGCCCGTCCGAATAGGGTCCGGAAGGGGGACGTCATCCATATAAAACCACTCCGAAGGCCAGTCTTCGGATGTCTTCGGAGTACCGGACAGGTATCCAGTCCCGGCGATACGCCATATTTCGGCTCTACCCACTTGATATATTGACCCCTCCTGAGTGCGGGGTACGAGGCAGAATAGCCTCATCCATAGCTCGAAATGAGCTTCGTAGCCCAGAAACAGCTCGCAAAAGGCGATGTAGCCGGTGATGTGTAATATGGAGGCAAGAGTGAAGTTATGCAGCTGGAGGCCATAGAACTCTAGGAGCCCATGGAGGAATGAATGGATTGGAAATCCGAGTCCCCTCGGCAAGTAAGGGACAAGGCATACCCGCTCCCCCTGGATGGGTTGGGAAAACTCTCTGCTTGCTCCCCGCCGTTGTAAGTGGCTATAGTCCGGCTCGAACGGGGACCATATATGCAGGCGGGACAAACCGCTAGGTCTGCAACTCTACCAATCGGCTGTGGGGGACAGAACACTTCTCCCAATCCCCTGGCTTAGTGCTATCGGAGCAAGAGGAGGAGCTGCGATGGCCGGCCATGATGGGATGGTTTTTTTCGAGCGCGCTCTGATGGATACTCGCTGGGAGAGATGGTGTGATTTGGATCAAAGGATCCCTGTCTCTTCAAATAGACGATTTACTTACATGGTCAGGGTGGCAAATGTAAAAATGCCCCGACTTCTCGCATTCGCTCAACACGTGGAGGTAGCCATTATTAAAGCACAGAAGCCGAGGAGTGCAACATTAATGGGAAGCAGGACACTACTCGTTACAACAGGTACTCTGGATTTGGAGAAGAACCCGCCTTGCAATACCGAGGACAAACTGTGCGCCGGAGTCATCATCATTGAAGCCTGGTTCAAGGGCTACTGAGGGGGTCCTGGATTAGGGGGTCCTCGGACAGCCGGACTATATACTTTGGCCGGACTGTTGGACTATGAAGATATAAGATTGAAGACTTCGTCCCGTGTCTGGGTGGGACTCTCCTTTGCATGGAAGGCAAGCTTGGCAATTCGGATATATAGACCTCCTTCTCTGTAACCGACACTGTGTAACCCTAGCCCCCTCTGGTGTCTATATAAACCGGAGGGTTTAGTCCGTAGGACAACAACAATCATAATCATAGGCTAGCTTCTAGGGTTTAGCCTCTACGATCTCGTGGTAGATCAACTCTTGTAATACTCATATTATCGAGATCAATCAAGCAAGAAGTAGGGTATTACCTCCATCGAGAGGGCCCGAACCTGGGTAAACATTGTGTCCCCCACCTCATGTTAACATTAGCCTTAGACGCACAGTTCGGGACTATAGCGACCAAACCTCAAACAGTCTGAACTCTGTGCATCGGTGTCATCCCTGGACCGGTACTGCTGACACGCACAGTACTTGAAGGATTTATAATAGAGTAGCAATCACACACTTATTACATCGAATGTCTCAAAAGAGAACTTATTACAACAAATATGTCTTAAGGTCATCTAATAACGATAACAGTGGAAGGCTTGGAAGATAAGCGAGTCCATCAACTCCAATGGCATCACTGAGTATAGAACCACGACCTAAGGCACCTTACTCGTTGTCTGAAAATTCTGCAACATGAACGTTACAGCCCAAAAATGGGTCAGCACATGGAATATGCTGGCAATGTAACACATAGAGAGTAATGAACAGAATAATGCTATACTACATGCAGATATGGCTGGTAGAAAGCTCTATGGTTACGGTTTTTGCGTAAAGCCAATTTTTCCCTACTACAAAGGAATAAATTTTCTTTAACTATCAGGGTGGTTGTCGAACATTAAGAATGGTTGACAGCATTCTCAATCCCAATTAAGCATCATCATCAAAAACCCAACAATATTAATTAAAGTAACATGATGAGATTCACATGATAATCCAAGTACTAGATACTCAAAACGTCCATAACCAAGGACACGGCTAACCATGATTAGTTTATACACTCTGCAGAGATTTGCGCACTTTTCCCCTCAAGACTCGATCTCCTCTGCTTGATTTCTCGCACTACATGGTGTTTGAGAAACGGATGACCGAGACACAGTCTTTCAGAAGCATTAACTCTCTACTCCGGGTAGACCTTACCAACCTACATCCCCTACATCTGCTAGTCTACCTCTTCAAGAGCTCACGCAACTTAATCAACTATGCTAGAGCCCATAGTAGCTTGCGGCTGCACACGGAAGTTTCTAGCATGGATAATCTCATGATCCCTTTGAGCTTGGGTGGTGGTCCATAGGAGAATCACACGGTACCCCGAGATTTCCAAAAAATACAGGCAACACTGGGTTCCCCAGGTGCCTCAATCCACCCAGATGTGAATTTAAGTTGCCACCTTAAGTAAACCATTAAATTAAACAATCTCACATCTGTCATGGATACACTCACCCAATCCACGTCTACTAGCATAGCATGGCAATATAAGCAAACGTAGAAGTAACTCCCAAGGGTTTGATAATAAAACAGGTAATAGGTACTACCTCATCTACTTCCCAAAACACACATATTAAACAGATCCTAATCATGCAATTGTTTGACAATTGATCCAATGCAATAAAACTGGGTAGTAAAGAGGTATGATCAAAGTGTTACTTGCCTTGCTGATGATCCGTGAAACTTAGGGATTTGAAGTAGCAAGCGGCGCACTCCGGATACTCTATCACAAGCAAACAAGCATACAATAAGTACTCATCCAATGCACAGGTAAAACTCAAATAAGAGAACTAACCAGAAAGTTCAGCTTAAGAACTCCGGTTTGCAAAAGAATCAAATCAAACGAAGCAACAAAAGTCAAACAGCGAAAGAAACAAGCTTCTTTTACTAATCTATACCTAAGTCAAATTTACAGAAGCAAAAATCTTGTTTGAGTTGGTTAAACGGAAAGAGGGTTTCAAGATGAAACTCTAGGCGCTTGAATCGCCTGATTCCGATAAATGAGGGAAAAGTTATACTAAAATGAAAAACAGATCGGAAATCGCGATCAGAAATAATCGCGGAAAATCCGAGAAAGAGAAAAACGGACGAACAGGCTAACGAACGAACGTTCGCTGTCCGAAAAAAACAAAAACCATTCATTAAAATGAACGAACAAACGGGCGTCCGCTAAATAACTAAACCGGGAAAAAAAACGATCTATAAAAAAATAAACCGGGGTCTAAAATAAAAACCGACGGTTTTCTCTCAAAAACTGCGGCGGCGGCGGCGGCTACCTCTGGCGGGTCCGGCAAGCGAGGCGGCGGGCTCCGGTGGCGGCATGGTCTCCGGTGAGGGCGACGGTGGCGACAGAGTCTTGGCAGCAACGTCGGTAGCGGCCTGGCGAGTCTTGGCGGCGGCGTCTTGGCGTCAGCAGCGGTGGCGGCGGATCTGGCGGCGGCGGCGCTAGGGTTGGGTGGGCAGTTGGTTGGCTGGGCGGCTCGGCGCCTCGGGCTTTAAAGGCTCAGCCGGGTCAGTGTCCCAGGCGGACACGGCCCCGTAAGTCGGTTTCATTTTAAAAAAACATTATGCGCAGAAAAACAATTAAAAGAAATACTAAATAGACTCCCAAAATCCCGAAATAAAAGTTCCCCGACTTCTAAAATCAAGCCAGACAAGATGAACATTTATTTGGGGCCTAAATGCAATTTTGAAAAACGCGCATTTTTCTTAAATTCAAATAAAATAGCAATAAACTCCAAAATAAAATCTTGTTTGATTTTATTATTAAATCCTCAATATTTCTTTATTTTGGGGAATTCATTTTATTCCCTCTCGCATATTTTTTATAATAGAAATAATTGAAGATAAAATAAATAAAATCAAATGATCCTATTTTCAAAATTTGAGAAAGCTCAAATATGAAAATAACGAAATCAAGTTGCGTAGAATTTCTAGGATCGAGCCAAAATGCAATAAAATATGATATGCAGTGATGATCTTATGCATAACATTCCAAATTGAAAATTTGGATGTTACAAACCTACCCCCCTTAAGATAAATCTCGCCCTCGAGATTCGGGTTGGCTAGAAAATAGGTGAGGGTGGTCCTTCAACAGATCTTCCTCTCGCTCCCAGGTGGCTTCATCCTCGGTGTGGTGGCTCCACCGAACTTTACAAAACATGATAACCTTGCTGCGGGTGACTCGGCTGGCATACTTAAGAATCTTGACTGGTTTCTCCTCATAGGTCAAATCACTATCCAGCTGAATCGCTTCCAGTGGCACTGTATCTCTCAACGGTATATCAGCCATCTCTGCATGGCACTTCTTCAACTGGGAAACGTGGAACACATCGTGAACTCCTGACAATCCTTTGGGTAATTCCAAGTTGTAAGCAACTTGTCACAGCCCCAGTCCAGGCCTTGCTTGTCTTTGCAGTAGTATCCATGCATCATGTTCAAATTTTATGAAACTTGAAATGGGGATTGCCTAAACCCTAGCACCAAATGAATTAAACTAGGTTCAACTAAAATATTTTCAGAAAGTCCAAATAGCTTTTAAAAATGTTCATCATTTCTGCAAAATGCTGAAGACATAACAGGGGTATGGCACATTTTTCCATGACATATTTGGGCTCTGAATTAAATCATATGGTATTTTCATTTGGGCATTTAAATACTATAAAATATTTTAAATGCTCAAATAATCATAAACTAAAATGTTTACTGTTGGATATATTCTAAACAGTAGCCATGACTAGTTTCATGATTTTTGGATCTGTTTAAGTATTTTAAATAAAGTCACAAAGTTGCAGAAAATTAGAAAACAGAAATAAAAAAAGAGACTCACCCGGGCCACCTACCTGGCGCCACCCACCAGGCCCACCTACCGGCCCAGCATAGCCACCGCTCTGTGAGCTGCTTGACTTGGCCAGGCAGGCAGGCAGGTGCTCGACGGCGAGCACGGCATGAGTGCCACGCAGCTGCCGCCGCCTCGCCGCTCCCCTCGTCGAGCTGGCGACGTGGGAACGAATCCCCTCACTCTCCCCGACCCTGCAGACACCCGCTCCTCCCCCTGGCTCCTCGCTCTCGCTCTCCCCGACGTCGCCCGAGACGTCGTCGTTGCCGCCACTCGCCACAGCCGCGTCCAACGCCGTCTCCGCGCCCCTTCACCGTGTCCGGACGGTTCGCTGTCATCGACTACGCCGACTAGCCAAGCCACACGACGCCAGAGCCCCTGCATCATCCCCGCCGCCGTCGTCTTCAACCTCGGGCCACCCAGATCGCCGTCGTCGTCCCGACCGCACCGAGCCTTCCCCGAGCACGCCGACCTCCCCTGCGGCTTCCCTGTGAGCTGCTGAACCTTCCCATCTTCTCCGTTCTCCTTCTATTGCAACACAGTGAGCACACGAAGCTCACCACACGCGCCGCCGCCTGACCACGTCGCTGGCGTTGCTCCGGTGACCATTTGGTCACGGGCTTGTGCCCGTCACACCCCTCGCACCGCGTAGAGGCTGTAGGTGCTAGCGCCACACCGCCTAGGCCACCGCAGCCCCGCGCACGAGCTGGCCGAGCTTCGGCCTCCGCCTGACCTCGTCATCGGCGAAGATCCGGTCACTCCCCGGCCAAGCCACCACCATGGCTGGGTGCGGGCGATCACCAGCTGCCCGTAGCTGCTCTCCGCGCAGCAAATGGGGCCACAATGGCGAATCCGCAACCGCCGCCGCCGCGTCTGGCCTCGCCGGTAAGCTAAACGCCAGCGAGCTTTGACTGTTGACGGCGGGTTTGACCCTCGACGTGGACTGGGTGGGCCCAAGTTGGTTCCTCTGAGTCAATGACAAGTGCCCCCCCCCCTGCTAACTACATCTAATTAGTTTTAACCAAAATTAGTTAGTTTAATTAACTGCTGACATGCGGGACCCACTGGTCAGTTTGACCTGGGCGTCCCCGTTGACCTCTGACGTCATCCCGACGTAATGTTGCCGCAGTAATTTAATTACTGGAATTATTCTTCTACAGGAAATTCCAGAAATTAGTATAAACTTCTAAAAATCATAGAAATTAATCTGTAACTCCAAATGAAACAAATTATATATGAAAAATGATCAGAAAAATCCAATCTTTCCATATGTACTAGTTTCATGCATGTCAGAACACTTTAACCTTGCTGTTTAGGTGAAACAAGCTAATGCACTTATATCACTTATTATTTTGGGTGATCATTTGAATCCTTGGTTCAAATGGACTCAAACCTTAATGTTCCAAGTTGCATTAGACCTATCACACATCATATTGCCATGTCATAGCATGCATCATATTGTCGCATTGCATTGATTGTGTCATACATGTTTGCCGTGCTTGTCCCTCTCGATGAGCGATGTTCCGACGACGAGATCTATGACACCAATGAAGAACTATATTATCTTGAAGTGCCTGCAAGCAAAACCCCTTGTTCATTCGATACAATCCCACTCTCGCTCCTGCTCTCTTTTACTGCATTAGGACAACAACGATTCATCTGTTACTTGCTGCGGTAGCTGAACCCCTTTATCCTTTGCATGACCTGTCATTCCACAGTAACTAGATGAAACCCACTAGCATGAGTAGGAGTTGTTTGAGCCCTGTTGTGCCTACTCATACATGCTTGTTTGTCATGCCTGCTACTACTTAGAGTTGAGTCGGGTCTGATTCATCGAGGATGAATCAGAGGTGTGTGAACATGTCCTACTGTGTGTGTGAGCAAAAAGTGTGAACACGATTTGGTAAAGGTAGCGGTGAGAGGCCATGTAGGAGTACATGGTGGGTTGTCTCATTGTAGCCGTCCTCAGGAACTGAGTTCTGTGTTTGTGATCCATGATTCAGCTACTACCACGCATTGGTCCTGAAACCAATGGACCCTCTTGGCTTCTTAATCACCCTTGTCCTTGGTCCAGGAGTTGCAAGTAGTTTCTGGTGTTTGTAGTATGCTGGAGGCCGTGCACAGCGCTGACCGAAGGGGTGGGCTATGATCACGGTAGGCACGTGGCACGGTGTACGGGCGCCCGTTTGGTGTCTCGGGAACCCTGCTCACATCGTTTGGGGCTGTGGCGAAACTCGGCGGATCTCCTCATGGATGGAACCGAATAGGCGATAAACCTGGACTAGAGACTTGAGTGTTTAGGTAGGCCGTGGCCGACACCCACGTTGGGCTTCCGCTTGAAGGTTGCGAGTACATGTCGTGTATGCGGCGGTAAGTGGGGAGCGTGTGTGAAGAAGTACACCCTGCAGGTTAACATTATCTATTGAATAGCCGTGTCCATGAAAAGGACTTCGGGTTGCATGTACGGTTCATAGACAAGTGAAAGTGGATACTCTAAAATCGCAAGATAAGCGTGAGTGCTATGGATGGCGTTCTCGTAGGGAGGCGGGCGGATCCATAGTGGTGTATTGATATGGTGAATATGTGGACTCGTGTGCGCCACCTCAAAAGAGTTACTTGCCGTCGTAGTTCGGGATAGCCACCGAGTCAAAGCTGGCTTCTGCAGTTAAACCCCACCATCCCTTTGTTGATAATGATGCATATGTAGTTAGTTCCGATGTAAGTCTTGCTGGGTACATTTGTACTCACGTTTGCCTATTTTATGTTTTTGCAGAGAGACTTCAGTCTCGTTAGTAGTTCCGCGTGGACTTCGACGTTTAGCTTGTTACCTCAGCTACGATCTTGTGCCCTCGGCAGGTTCTGATAGATAGTCAGGCTTCTAAGCCTTCTTCATTTGTAGATGTCTGTAGTCAGACATGTTAGCTTCCGCTTGTGCTTTGACTTGTATGCTTTGAATGTTGGGTCATGAGACCTATGTTTGTAATATCTCGCTCCTCGGAGCCTATTGAATAAACTACTTGAGTCGTAGAGTCATGTTGTGATGCCATGTTGTATTTGCACATATCGAGCATATTGTGTGTATGATATTGAAATGCTTGGTATGTGTGGGATTTGACTATCTAGTTGTTTATCCTTAGTAGCCTCTCTTACCGGGAAATGTCTCCTAGTGTTTCCACTGAGCCATGGTAGCTTGCTACTTTGCTCCGGAACACTTAGGCTGGCGGCATGTGTCCTTCGTTCTGTATACATCCCTTCGGGAAATGTCACGCGATGAATACGGAGTCTGTTAGCCGCTACAGCCGGTTCACGAAGTCTGTTAGCCAGTGCTACAACCTGGATTCACTCACGATGACCGACACGTTCGATCTTGGGTCATGGATGCTGTCCACGGAAGTTTGTGCCACTTTGGGTTTACGACTAGCCATGTCAGCCGGGCTCCTTATCATATGGATGCTAGCGACACTATCATATCGTGTGCCAAAAGCTAAAGCGGTCCCGGCAAAGGTGAGGCGACACCCGTGGGAATACCGTGTGTGAGGCCGCAAAGTGATATGAGGTGTTACATGCTAGATCGATGTGGCATTGAGTCGGGGTTCTGACAGCCTTTGGTATCGAGCTTTGTTGCTCAGAGGATTACCAAGCCAAACTGGTGAAGTTGAGTCTAGAAATGCTTCAGTTATATGTAGGGGAATTGATTGTGGGATGGAACGTAAGGCTCTTTTTACTCCTTATACCTCATGGCCTTCTGATCTGAGTCAACCTCTTCTCTTCTATGGGGATTAAGTACTAGGCCTTCTCATCTATCTATCAGGATGACGTGTTACTAATCCATAGACTTATAGAAATGATAGTTTCAAATCTCAGTTCAGTTCTACTACTTTCGTATGTTCATAACTGTTGACCTCGAAACCTTGATATTGTGCTTCGGAGTGGCTACGCCACCATTTTTGTAGCATGTCTCCAATCTTTTTGAGCAATTACAGCCATTATGCTGTCCGAGTCATCCCAGGTTTCTAAACAATCTGATGCACTTGCAAATCCTTTCCCTCTGGACTTGATGTTCCTTTGGGCCAGGTTAATCACACTAATTGCTGAGTTGAGGTATTCTATTGCCTCGACATATATGTTGGAATTATTATTATGACCCTAGGTGTCTTACGGGATCATCTAGTAATCTAGCCATGATTTGTGTCCCAGTGTGAGGATTCTGGCTTTTATTCCTGAAGCATCCCGTGATGCAATTTAGTTAGTAGGTATTCTACTCCTGGGTTTTGAACCCGAGATTCACCCTACTTACTTCATGTTGATAGTGTTTGCTAGTTCCTTTAGGTTATTAGTAACCTTTGCGTTAGTCCTCGAGGTACGTGGTATTTCCTTCTTCCAAATACTATGAACCGCTTATGGCAGAAGTTCCTCACTGAACCGAAGGATCACAATCAGAGTACTCTTGAGGAGTTCTCCATTCATAATTGTGAATCTGCCAGTTCTACCCTTTCCGCATGGGTTATCCGGAAGAAATGTTGAGCTACGCTCGACATACTAATCTATGCATCTACAACTCAGAAAGTTATATATTCCTTTGAGTTGTTCTCCTTAGTTGTGTCCTGACCCTCGTCTATCAATTGATAGTCAAGAGTAGGCTTGCATTCGTTTATCGATGCCTATTACTCTTGTGGTCCGTTAAGCCATTCTATCCGGAATGACTAGGAGAAACGAACTCCAGTACCTTGTACATTTCTAGGATTGGGTCAAAGCAGTCGCACTCCGCAGATCAAATACTAATCCAGATTTTGTTCTGTTCTACCTTGGAGTAATACCATCTTTATATCAAGAATGTCATGGGAATTGCACACCATCCTATGAATTCTTGATGTATTAATATTCCTCGCCATCATTACTCATTCCTCGGTTTCGTGATGTCGCCACCGGAATGCCGACAAGTGAATCGTGATGTGTGAAATCAATACTCCTAGCAACTTTGTTGCTTAGTAGTTAAAGGACAATAACCTCACTCTTAGCATGTTGATCTTTGAATCATCACCCTAAGTATGATTGTGCTACCTAGTTCTTATTTCCGGTGCACTCTCCGATCAATGGGTTAGGATCTTGTCAAACCCTCGCTCTTTTGATCATATCATCTTGCCCTGAAAAGCAAGATTGTTCTCGAGCTTAGTAACATATCGGTGGTTCGTGATGTTCCGAATATCTTCTCAGAAGTATTACCAGGTTGTCACCTGACCGCTATGTTGAGTTCGTGATCAAGTTGGTTTCATATAAACCACCCCTTCTCCATGAATCTGTTTACACACCCCTGAGCTAGTTGGTTAAGCTAAACAACAACTTGGAGAGTTGGAAGATAAAAGCTTGTCCGACTTAGCTCGTGTTAAGGGATATCTTGTGTGTGTGTTGAAGAAGATGATATCCTCATAAATTGATCCTCCAGACCAGTTGTTGGATCTATTGTCTTGCCAAAACTTTGATTTGAGTATGGGCTATCATCAAATCAAATCAGAACCAACGATGTTCGTAATGTTTTCTTACTCGTGGATTTTCCTTGAGCATACCCCATTATGTCTTTTGGGTCTGACCAATACTATCACCTTGTTCACATAGTTATGGAATTCCATCTCCATGGGAATCTGGATGAATTGTTGTTGAGCCCATCGATAACATCCTTGTCTTCTCCATAATTTTGTTAAACATTAAGCTAGTGTTGGAAACTTTTGAAAGCATTTGTTCATGCTAGCTCATGAAACATATCTTCGGATGTAAGAAGTGACTTCCTCTAGTTCATGTGCATTTGATGCAAGTTGCCGCCGTGGATCCAAGAAAGTCAATGTTGCCTCCTCTGGAATCATCCCAAGTCAGTCATGCATGTGCAAAGTATGCTATGGATTGACAGGCTCGCTACCTCCATTCCACATGTATCCCCTAGTACACCAAGCCACTGATTGATTTGTTCAAGGAGAAGAGGTTCCTTCTTAAGAGCAAGACTTATGCAAGGATTTCGACATGCTCGATGATGGTTCCCCCTCTGAACTCGGTAGTGTTTAATTATAAGACTACTACTTGGTCATGCCTGCCTGAGGCAGCGTGTTCGCATGTTTGTAGAAGAACTAGCTCATGTTTTGGAGCTTACTACCGTAGTCCATTTCCCGAGAATCTCGCAACGTCGTCTCGTCGATTTGTGTTGCAAACTTTCATTTTTCCTTCTAGACCTGATGAGTCTGGAATATTCTGACACCAACCAGATCTGAATCTCAGGCAGATATGATGGTTGGAACATCTCCCAAGAACTATAATATTGGTCTCGTTGTAACCCGGTAACGTGGATGTCGTGGCCAACACACCTAGCCGGAAGGCCTATTATTATAGTATCTTGGTTGAAGAAGTTGACCACCTCCCCATAAGGATTTTGCAAGATTTACTTCCGTAGCTATTCCTTATGGATTTTTGTGTTTCCGAAGTCCGACATTTTACTTGATGTTCTAGATATCAAACCATATCTATGAATGGATTATGCTAGCACATCAAGGAGAGCATTAGTAGCGGAGTGCTAAATGTCTCTCGGTCGATCATCCAGATTTTGTCCCCTTGGTCTTGCTAAGGTGAAATCTGAGAAAGTGTTATCTTCCTTTGCATCTGCACGTCCATCGCTATTCATCATGGTAGTATGTTGTGTTGTCAGCACCTTTGACACGGATGTTGGTAAAACCTTGATGATTATGGAAATGCTCAAGTTCTTGAGAGCACACACAAGCGCTAGGTGTTATCATCGGCACTAACTGGGATTGCTCTCAGTTTCCTCGGTTATGCTATAACCAATCCAACAGTGGACTCACTCTCTACTGTTGACCTTCTCCCCAGTTACTAAAATCATCCATTGTGTTTTCCTCAACAAGGTAATCCACATCATCCATACTAGTCTGGGTATGTCATTCTTCCGGACTTCTTCAAATGATCGATTATGATTTTCCTTAAGCTGGTATAAAGAGCCTCAATGACCTTTGAATCAAAGGTAATTCTTTTTGCCACTTAAGGGATGATCCTACGAGCCACCTTCCCTAAGGTGCCTCGTTATGGAATCATGGCAGTTTATCCTCGCAAGTTGGAACCCTCGTCAAATTGCTTCCTCCGTTCCTCCTGATGCATGTTTTGCCTCTCAGCTCCAGAGATGTTTCCATGTTCCATTTTGTGAGTTGATCTTGTGATCATTAAGATAATCCTAAGTTGCTCGAACCTCACGAAGATCGATTCTTCTAAAATTCTTTCTTTCTACCCGTTGTCATGTTGGATGTAGTTCTCAAGCAAAGACGTCAAGATCAATTGGAGCACTGAATCAGCATCCTCGAGAAAGACAATTGGATCATGAAGTTTGTGATACTTAGTTTCCCCTTTGTCTTCTTACCCCACGTCTTGAATCTCGGGACGAGATTCTTGTTTAGTGGGGGTGAGTTGTCACAACCCCAGTCCAGGCCTTGCTTGTCTTTGCAGTAGTATCCATGCATCATGTTTAAATTTTATGAAACTTGAAATGGGGATTGTCTAAACCCTAGCACCAAATGAATTCAACTAGGTTCAACTAAAATATTTTCAGAAAGTTCAAATAGCTTTTAAAAATGTTCATCATTTCTGGAAAATGCTGGAGACATAACCAGGGGTATTGCACATTTTTCCATGACATATTTGGGCTCTGAATTAAATCATATGGTATTTTCATTTGGGCATTTAAATACTATAAAATATTTTAAATGCTCAAATAATCATAAACTAAAATGTTTACTGTTGGATATATTCTAAACAGTAGCAATGATTAGTTTCATGATTTTTGGATCTGTTTAAGTATTTTAAATAAAGTCACAAAGTTGCAAAAACTTAGAAAACAGAAATAAAAAAAGAGAGAGAGACTCACCCGGGCCACCTACCTGGCGCCACCCACCAGGCCCACCTGCCGGCCCAGCCCAGCCACCGCTCTGTGAGCTGCTTGACTTGACCAGGCAGGCAGGCAGGTGCTCGACGGTGAGCACGACATGCGTGCCATGCAGCTGCCGCCGCCTCGCCGCTCCCCTCGTCAAGCTGGCGACGTGGGAATGAACCCCCTCACTCTCCCCGACCCCGCAGACACCCGCTCCTCCCCCTGGCTCCTCTCTCTCGCTCTCCCCGACGTCGCCCGAGACGTCGTCGTCGCCGCCGCTCGCCACAGCCACGTCCAACGCCGTCTCTGAGCCCCTTCACCGTGTCCGGACGGTTTGCCGTCGTTGACTATGCCGACTAGCCAAGCCACACGACGCCGGAGCCCCTGCATCATCCCCACCGCCGTCGTCTTCAACCTCGGGCCGCCCAGATCGCCGTCGTCGTCCCGACCGCACCGAGCCTTCCCCGAGCACGCCGACCTCCCCTGCGGCTTCCCTGTGAGCTGCTGAACCTTCCCATCTTCTCCGTTCTCCTTCTATTGCAACACAGTGAGCACACGAAGCTGACCGCACGCGCCGCCGCCTGACCACGACGCCGGCGTTGCTCCGGTGACCATTTGGTCACGGGCTTGTGCCCGTCACACCCCTCGCACCGCGTAGAGGCTGTAGGTGCTAGCGCCACGCCGCCTAGGCCACCGCAGCCCCGCGCACGAGCTGGCCGAGCTTTGGCCTCCGCCTGACCTCGTCGCCGGCGAAGCTCCGGCCACTCCCCGGCCAAGCCACCACCATGGCTGGGTGCGGACGATCACCAGCTGCCCGTAGCTGCTGTCCCGCGAACAAATGGGGCCACAATGGGCGAATCGCAGAAGCCGCCGCGTCTGGCCTCGCCGGCGGCTAAACGCCGGCAGGCTTTGACCTGTTGACCGGCGGGTTTGACCCCTGACGTGGACTGGGTGGGCCCAAGTTGACTCCTCTGAGTCAATGACAAGTGGGCCCCCCTCTGCTAACTACATCTAATTAGTTTTAACCAAAATTAGTTAGTTTAATTAACTGCTGACATGCGGGACCCACTAGTCAGTTTGACATGGACGTCCCCGTTGACCTCTGACATCATCCCGACGTAATGCTGACGCAGTAATTTAATTACTGGAATTATTCTTCTAAGGAAATTCCAGAAATTAGTAAAAACTTCTAAAATCCATAGAAATTAATCTGTAACTCCAAATGAAACAAATTATATATGAAAAATGATCAGAAAAATCCTACTAGTTTCATGCATGTCAGAACACTTTAACCTTGCTGTTTAGGTGAAACAAGCTAATGCACTTATATCACTTATTATTTTGGGTGATCATTTGAATCCTTGGTTCAAATGGACTCAAACCTTTATGTTCCAAGTTGCATTAGACCTATCACACATCATATTGCCATGTCATAGCATGCATCATATTGTCGCATTGCATTGATTGTGTCATACGTGTTTGCCGATGCGTGTGCCCTCTCATGAGCGGCGTTACGACGACGAGATATATGACACCAATGAAGAACTATATTATCTTGAAGTGCGAGCAAGCAAAACCCCTTGTTCATTCGATACAATCCCACTCTCTCGCTCCTGCTCTCTTTTCTGCATTAGGACAACAACGATTCATCATTACTTGCTGCGGTAGCTGAACCCGTTTATCCTTTGCATGACTGTCATTCCACGGTAACTAGATGAAACCCACTAGCATGAGTAGGAGTTGTTTGAGCCTGTTGTGCCTACTCATACATGCTTGTTTGTCATGCCTGCTCTTGCTTAGAGTTGAGTCGGGGTCGATTCATCGAGGATGAATCAGAGGTGTGTGAACATGTCCTACTGTGTGTGTGTGAGCAAAAAGTGTGAACACGATTTGGTAAAGGTAGCGGTGAGAGGCCATGTAGGAGTACATGGTGGGTTGTCTCATTGTAGCCGTCCTCAGGAACTGAGTTCCGTGTTTGTGATCCATGATTCAGCTACTACCACGCATTGGGCCCGAAACCAATGGACCCTCTCGGCTTCTTAATCACCCTTGTCCTTGGTCCAGGAGTTGCAAGTAGTTTCTGGTGTTTGTAGTATCTTTGGAGGTCGCAGCATGGCGCTAACCGAAGGGGTGGGCTGTGATGCGGTAGGCACGTGGCACTGTGTACCGGGCACCCGTTTGGTGTCTCGGGAACCCTGCTCACATCGTTTGGGGCTGTGAGCGAAAATCCGACCGGATCTCCTCATGGATGGAACCCGAATAGGCGATAAACCTGGACTAGAGACTTGAGTGTTTAGGTAGGCCGTGGCCGACACCCACGTTGGGCTTCCGCTTGAAGGTTGCCGAGTACATGTCGTGTAAACGGCGGTAAGTGGTGAGCATGTGTGAAGAAGTACACCCTGCGGGGTTAACATTATCTATTGAATAGCCGTGTCCACGGAAAAGGACTTCGGGTTGCTGTACGGTTCATAGACAAGTGAAAGTGGATACTCTAAAATACACAAGATAAGCGTGAGTGCTATGGATGGCGTTCTCGTAGGGAGACGGAGCGGATCCATAGTGGTGTATTGATATGGTGAATATGTGGACTCGTGTGCGCCACCTCAAAAGAGTTACTTGCAGATAGTTCAGGATAGCCACCGAGTCAAAGCTGGCTTGCTGCAGTTAAACCCCACCATCCCCTTTGTTGATAATGATGCATATGTAGTTAGTTCCGATGTAAGTCTTGCTGGGTACATTTGTACTCACGTTTGCCTATTTTATGTTTTTGCAGAGAGACTTCAGTCTCATTAGTAGTTCCGCGTGGACTTCGACGTTTAGCTTGTTACCTCAGCTACGATCTTGTGCCCTCTGCAGGATCTGGTAGATAGTCAGGCTTCTAAGCCTTCTTCATTTGTAGATGTCTGTACTCAGACATGTTAGCTTCCGCTTGTGCTTTGACTTGTATGCTGTGAATGTTGGGTCATGAGACCTATGTTTGTAATATCTCGCTCCTCGGAGCCTATTGAATAAACTACTTGAGTCGTAGAGTCATGTTGTGATGCCATGTTGTATTTGCACATATCGAGCATATTGTGTGTATGATATTGAAATGCTTGGTATGTGTGGGATCGACTATCTAGTTGTTTATCCTTAGTAGCCTCTCTTACGGAAATGTCTCCTAGTGTTTCCATGAGCCATGGTAGCTTGCTACTGCTCGGAACACTTAGGCTGGCGGCATGTGTCCTTCTTCGTTCTGTATACGTCCCTTCGGGAAATGTCGCGATGAATACCGGAGTCTGTTAGCCGCTACAGCCGGTTCACGAGTCTGTTAGCCCAGTGCTACAGCCTGGATTCACTCGATGACCGACACGTTCGATCTTTGGGTCATGGATGCTGTCCTGTAAGTTTGTGCCACTTTGGGTTTACGACTAGCCATGTCAGCCCGGGCTCCTTATCATATGGATGCTAGCGACACTATCGTATACGTGTGCCAAAAGGCGCAAACGGTCCCGGGCAAAGGTGAGGCGACACCCGTGGGAATACCGTGCGTGAGGCAGCAAAGTGATATGAGGTGTTACATGCTAGATCGATGTGGCATTGAGTCGGGGTCCTGACCCAACTTCTCCCATACGCTCCCAAACTTTGTATGGTTCCACAAAACGCGGCACTAATTTCCCCTTAACTCGAAAGTGCTTAAATCCTCGAAGTGGAGATACACGAAGATAAACTCTGTCTCCGATTTCGTAAATAGTCTCCTTACGTTTAGAATCTTTGTAGCTCTTTTGCCTGGACTGGCCGACCTTGAGCCTATCGAGAATCAACTTCACCTTCTGTTCAGACTCCTTAATCAAATCTGGTCCAACCAACTGGCGGTCTCCAACTTCATCCCACGATAACGGGGTCCTGCACCTCCTTCCGTACAAGGCTTCGAAAGGGGCCATCTTCAAGCTGGATTGATAACTGTTGTTGTAAGAGAACTCTGCATATGGCAAATTGTCGTCCCAACTAGATCCATAATCTAGTGCACAAGCTCTCAGCATATCCTCCAAAATTTGATTGACTCTCTCGGTCTGTCCATCTGTCTGTGGATGAAAGGCTGTACTGAACTCTAGCCTGCTACCCAAAGTTTCGTGCAACTGATTCCAGAACTTTGAGGCAAACTGGGTTCCTCTATCTGATACAATGCTCCTCGGAACTCCATGCAGACATACGATCTTGGTCATGTAGATCTTTGCCAACTTAGCACTGGTGTAGGTGGTCTTCACCGGGATGAAATGAGCTACCTTCGTCAAACAATCGACTACAACCCGAATCGAGTCATAGCCTGAACGAGTCCTGGGCAATCCCGTGATAAAATCCATGCCTAGCTTATCCCACTTCCATTCGGGTATCGGCAATGGCGGTAGCAATCCTCCTAGCTTCTGATGCTCTGCCTTCACTCTCTGACATACATCACATACTGCTACGTACTCTGCAATATCCTTCTTCATTCCGGTCCACCAGAAAGTGTCCTTCAAATCCAAATACATCTTCGTATTTCCTAGGTGAATCGGATACAGCGAATCATGGGCCCCCTGTAGAATCAACTTCCTGATCTCCGGGTCATTAAGCATATAAATGCGGTCCTCAAACCATAAGGTATCATGCTCATCCTCACGAAATCCCTTAGCTTTTCCTTTACTCATCTTCTCCCTTATCTCTGCAATCTCCTTGTCAGTCTTCTGGGCTTCTCTGATATTATCCATTAAAGTAGGCTGAATCTCCAATGCTGGTACATAGCCTCTCGGAACTATCTCCAAACATAGTTCATGAAGGTCCTCGGCTAACTCCTTTGGTAACTCTCCGGTCATGAGTGTGTTGACATGGCTCTTACGGCTCAACGCATCCGCTACTACGTTATCCTTTCCGGAGTGATAATGCAATCTCATATCATAATCCTTGATGAGCTCCAATCATCTCCTTTGCCTGAGATTCAACTCGTTCTGTGTGAAGATGTACTTCAAACTCTTGTGATCCGTGTACACCTCACAATGATTTCCGATGGGAAAATGTCTCCATGTCTTCAATGCATGCACTACGGCTGCTAACTCCAAATCATGCGTAGCATAGTTCAACTCATGGGGTTTAAGCTGTCATGAGGCATACGAAACAACTCTTCCCTCCTGCATAAGCACTGCTCCAAGTCCTCGATGAGAAGCGTTGCAATATACTTCATAATCCTTGCGATGATTGGGCAGAATCAACACTGGTGATGTAACCAAACGTTTCTTCAACTACTGGAAACAGGCCTCACATTCCTCAGTCCATGTGAACTTGGTGTCCTTCTTCAACAACTCTGTCATGGGCTTTGCAATCTTCGAGAAATTCTCAATGAACCTCTGGTAGTATCCTGCGAGTCCAAGAAAACTCCGGATCTCTCCAACTGTTGTTGGGGCTACCCAATTTGTCACAGTGAGAACCTTGGTGGGATCTACTGCTATTCCTTCTCCGGATATAACATGCCGGAGGAATCCAACTTCCTTCAACAAAAACTCACATTTTCTGAACTTGGGATATGACTGATGTTCTCTGAGCTTCACAAGTACCAAACGAAAATGCTCCTTATGCTCCTCTTCATTCTTTGAGTAGACCAAAATATCATCAATGAACACCGTGACGAACTTATCCAGAAACTCCATAAATACCTTGTTCATCATGTTCATGAAATAGGCAGGTGAGTTAGTCAGACCAAATGACATAACGGTATACTCGTACTGCCCGTACCTGGTGGTAAAAGCCGTCTTGGGTATATCCTGCTCTCGAATCTTCAACTGGTGGTATCCTGATCGCAGATCGATCTTGGAAAATACCTTAGCTCCTTGCAATCGGTCAAACAAGTCATTGATCATCGGCAGTGGGTTCTTGTTCTTGATTGTCACCTCATTCAAACCTCGATAATCAACAACCATCCTCAATGATCCATCCTTCTTCTTCACTAGAAGCACTAGCGATCCCAAGGTGAAGAACTTGGGAGAATATAGCCTTTATCCAGTAACTCCTTAATCTGCTTCTTAATTTCTTCCAAATCTTTTGCGGGCATCCTGTACGGTCTCTTAGATATTGGCCCTGTGACTGGCAAAAGCTCAATCAAAAACTCAATGTCTCTATCCGGTGGCATGCCTGGCAACTCCTCAGGAAATACGTCAGGAAAATCCTTCACCACTGGTACTTCCTCTTATACAACTCCTGATAAGGAATTCACTTGAGTCCTCTTCGGCACATGCCAGGATACATACTTGACCCTTCTTCCTTCTGGCGTGGTAAGCAAAATCGACTTACTGGCGCATTCAATGTTCTGTCCATACTTTGATAACCAATCCATGCCTAATATCACATCCAGTCCTTGCGATTCCAGTACTATTAGGTCTGAGGGAAACACGTAGTTACCAATCCTTAATGGTAACCGATCACACCATAGACTAGCCATATACTCTGCTCCTGACGAGGTTACTAACATGGGTGTCCTAAGGGCTTGGGTTGGTAGGTTATACTTATCCACAAATCCCCTTGATATGTATGAATGCGATGCACCAGTATCAAAAAGAACAATTGCAATAAATGACTTAACCTAAAACTTACCTATTACTGCATCTGGCTGGGCTTCAACCTCCTCCACGCTAACGTGGTTCACCTGTCCTTTGTTGAAAGGATTGGGCTTCTTCCCAGAACTTCCATTGCCATTTCCATTCTTCGCTTTAGGACATTCAGTGGCATAATGTCCAGTCTTCTGGCATTTGTAACAGGTGATGTGGCTCAGATCCCTCTTGGCTGGTGTTGATGGGTTGGTGCGGTTTCTGTTTGTTGCTTCCTCCATTCCCATTACCATTCTTGGGGCCACTATGGTTGTGCGAACTAGCTCCTCCATGGGTATGCTGAAATTGTCCTACCGAGTTTGGGGTAAAATGAGGCTTCTGCTGAGCTCCGGAATTGTACTTCCCTTGTCCATACTTCCTCTTGTGGCTGTCAATCTGCTGCTGCTTCCCTTCAATCATAAGAGCTCTATCTACCAACTCCTGGTAGTTGTTGAAGGTTGCTACCATCAACTGCATGCTCAGCTCATCATTCAATCCTTCCAAAACTTCTCCTGCTTAGCTACATCCGTAGCAATGTCATCTGGGGCATGACGTGCTAGCTTACTAAAGTCATCCACATACTGGCCAACAGTGCGTCCTCCCTGGCATAGGTCGCGAAACTCATGCTTCTTCATGGCCATTGCTCTTGCTGAAACATGGGCAGTACGAAAAGCCTGTTGAAACTGATCCCAGGTGACAGTATCGATAGGATAACTGGCGGTGAAATTCTCCCACCATGATGTTGCGGGTCCAAGCTGATGTGCGGCAAAACGCACCTTCTCCGCATTTGTGCATCCTGCAGTGGTCAACTCTCTTCCCATCTTGCAGAGCCAATCATCTGCAACTATCGGCTCGGTGCTACTGGAGAACACCGGCGGATTTAGCCTTAAGAAACGGGATAAATGATCAACATGTGGTGGTGGTGGTGGGTTGTTGTTTTTGTTGTTCCCCTGATTCTGATTCTGGACTAGTATTTGCATCAATGCATTCTGCTGCTGGATCAACTGGGTGAGCTCCGGTGGGAAAGCAAATCCATTGTCATGTCTCGGGGGCATCTGAGGGTTTAGAAAAGATGAGAATATAGAATAGAATGAGGTCTAGAGAGAAAACACTACCCATATGCACATGAGATAAAAAGCAAACAATATCACTTCAATCAATTCAAACAAGGGCATACAACGGTCTAGCTATCGTTACAAAAGTGCTCAGACTATACTATATACATGGGGGAATACTACTACTGTCATGGTGGTCGACTAGAAAGACTACTCCGATGAAGACTTCATGATATCTGCTCCAGCTTCATCATAATAGTCATCATCACTATCGTCTGGGTCCGAGTCGGTGTCGTCGATGATGATGTAGTTCTCTGGACAAGTGTAATCATCGTCTTCTCCTCCAGTCGCGGGAAATCCCATGAATACTTTTAGCTTCTTATTCATATCATCATTCTTCTCCACGAGTGTTGTCATTTCCTCCTCATATCCATCGCGCGTAGACTTGAGTTCTTCCTCCAGCTCCATGATCTTGGTCATGGCCTTCTTCAGATCCATCATGCATGCGCACATTTGGTTCTCTTGGCGATGTATGTGCTGGTTTAATTCCTGGATGAAAGTGCAATTGATCTATCCTTCCTGGTGCTGATCATCTCCCATTGCTCATCTCGGCACCCACAAATCTGGTAGATAGTATCCTTGAGATCCTTGTGGTAAACTTCTCCAATGCGTCCCATGGTGATGTGGGCTGCCATGCTCTTTACTAGACTCCAGGTGGTGCATCAAAGGTAAACTCTGTGGGCTCAGTGACTGGCATGAACGTCTTTCCTGGAACTTGAACTTGAATCATCCAACGCTCCTCTTCGGGTAAAGTGGCGATGTAGGTCCCGGTGAAGCTTGGTACTCCAATGTTCAGGTATCTAGTGACTTCCTTCAAGTGACGTCCAAAGGGTGTATCTTCATCCTGTTGCGCGAACTTGTTCCTTGCATCCGCCATCCTAAAAGAGTAGAAAAGATGAGGAGTCAGGAATGAGAAGAGAGAGTAGTGATCTAGGGCTTTTAGCTTAGTGGTCGTGTCTTACAGTCAGCGTGTGCTCTGATACCATCTTGTAGCGACCAGACCTCAAACAGTCTGATCTCTGTGCATCGGTGTCATCCCTGGATCGGTAATGCTGACACGCACAGTACTTGAAGGATTTAAAACAGAGTAGCAATCACACAGTTATTACATCGAATGTCTCAAAAGAGAACTTATTACAATAAATATGGCTTAAGGCCATCTAATAACGATAACAACGGAAGGGTTGGAAGATAAGCGAGTCCATCAATTCCAACGGCATCACTGAGTATAGAACCACGACCTAAGGCACCTTACTCATCGTCTGAAAAGTCTGCAACATGAACGTTGCAGCCCGAAAACGGGTCAGCACATGGAATATGCTGGCAATGTAACACATAGAGAGTAATGAATAGAATAATGCTATATTACATGCATACATGGCTGGTGGAAAGCTCTATAGTTACATTTTTTGCGTAAAGCCAATTTTTCCTTACTACAAAGGAATAAAGTTTATTTAACTATCAGGGTGGTTGTTAAACATTGAGGATGGTTGAAAGCATTCTCAATCCCAATTAAGCATCATCATTAAAAACCCAATAATATTAATTAAAGTAACATGATGAGATTCACATGATAATCCAGGTACTAGATACTCAAAACGTCCATAACCGAGGACACGGCTAACCATGATTAGTTTATACACTCTGCAGAGGTTTGCACACTTTTCCCCGCAAGACTCGATCTTCTCCACTTGATTTCTCGCACTACATGGTGTTTGAGAAACGGATGACCGAGACACAGTCTTTCAGAAGCATTAACTCTCTACTCCGGGTAGACCGTACCAACCTACCTCCCCTACATCTTCTAGTCTACCTCTTCAATAGCTCATGCAACTTAATCAACTATGCTATAGCCCATAGCAGCTTGCGGCTGCACACAGAAGTTTCTAGCATGAATAATCTCATGATCCCTTTGAGCCTGGGTGGCGGTCCATAGGAGAATCACATGGTACCCCGGGATTTCCAAAAAGATACAGGCAACACTGGGTTCCCCAGGTGCCTCAATCCACCCAGATGTGAATTTAAGTTGCCACCTTAAGTAAACCATTAAATTAAACAATCTCACATCTGTCATGGATACACTCACCCAATCCCAGTCTACTAGCATAGCATGGCAATATAAGAAAACATAGAAGTAACTCCCAAAGGTTTTATAATAAACAAATAATATGTTCTACCTCATCTACTTCCAAAAACCCACATATTAATCAGATCCTAATCATGCAATTGTTTGAGGATTGATCTAATGCAATAAAACTGGGTAGTAAAGAGATATGATCAAAGTGTTACTTGCCTTGCTGATGATCCGTGAAACCTAGAGATTCGAAGTAGCAAGCGGCGCACTCCAGGTATTCTATCACAAACAAACAAGCATACAATAAGCACTCATCTAATGCATAGGTAAAACTCATATAAGAGATCTAACCAGAAAGTTCAACTTAGGAATTCCGGTTTGCAAAAAGAATCAAACCAAACGAAGCAACGAAACTCAAACGGCGAAAGAAACAAGCTTCATTTACTAATCTGGACCTAAGTCAAATTTTATAGTAGCAAAGACTTGTTTGAGTTGGTTAAACGGAAAAAGGGTTTCGAGACGAAACTCTAGGCGCTTGAATCGCCTGATTCTGATAAACGAGCGAAAAGTTCTACTAAAACGAAAAACAGATCGGAAATCACGATCAGAAATAATCGCAGAAAATCCGAGAAAAAAAATGGACGAACATGCTAACGAACGAACGTTCGCTGTCTGCGGAAAAAAAAAAAGAAAACCATTCGTTAAAACGAACGAACGAACGGGTGTCCGCTAAATAACTAAACCAAAAAAACAATCTATAAAAAAATTCGGGGTCTAAAGTAAAAACCGATGGTTTTCTCTCGAAAATCGCGGCGGCGACTACCTCCGGCGGGTCCGGCGAGCGAGGCGGCAAGCTCCGGCGGCGGGGGGGTCTCGCGAGGGCGGCGGTGTTAGGCGGCGGCAAAAGTCTTGGCGGCGGCGGCAGGCGTTAGCGGCAGCGCCAAGCCGGCGGCATGGGCGGCGCATGGATCTGGCATGGCGGCGCTTAGGTTCAAGCGGCGGCTGGGCTGGGGCGGCTCAGCGCCTCGGGCTTTAAAGTCCCGGCCGGGTCAGTGTCCCAGGCGGACACGGCCCGGTAAGTCGTTTTTTTAAAAAAAAATATTACGCGGAGAAAAACAATTAAAAGAAATACTAATCGGACTCCAAAAATCCCGAAATAAATTTTCCCCGACTTCTAAAATCAAGACGGACAAGATGAACATTTATTTGGGGCCTAAATAAAATTTTGAAAAACGTGCATTTTTCCTAAATTCAAATAAAATAGCAATAAACTCCAAAATAAAATCTTATTTGATTTTATTATTAAATCCTCAATATTTCTTTATTTTGGGAAAGTCATTTTATTCCCTCTCGCATATTTTTTTTATAATATAAATAATTGAAGATAAACTAAATAAAATCAAATGATCCTATTTTCAAAATTTGAGAAAGCTCAAATATGAAAATAACGAAATCCCCAACTCTCTCTGTGGGTCCTTGAGTTGCGTAGAATTTCTAGGATCGAGCCAAAATGCAATAAAATATGATATGCAGTGATGATCTTATGTATAACATTCCAAATTGAAAATTTGGGATGTTACAGGGACCCCCTACCCGAGATCCGCCGGTTTTGACACCGACAATCGGGGCCGACAAATTGTAGTGCCCCAAGATCTTCACTGTGCGCAGAGACCAGGTCAAGCTTGTGGGAATCATTTTCTAGACTACAAGCGAACATAGATCAACAAAAATTAGATAAAATGTGTTGTCTAATTATATATATATATATATATATATATATATATATATATATATATATATATATATAGGACAAATGTTTCCTACAAGCGTTAGTAGTTACCACCACTTGCGTTTTGTATATGTTGTATGTAGTATCTGTCGAAACCGAGAATATATACGTGTAGTATGTAGTATATAACAATGTTTAGGTAGTATATATACTAATTTTTAGGTAGTATGTACCATATTTTGAGTATGCTCTTTTTACGTACAAATATATACGTATTTCACAAATATAACCAAAACTATGGACTCATATGCAATTTTTCATGTAACTTGTTTTGAAATATCTTAGATATAATTATACGAACATATTTAAAATAATTAAATAGTATATATAATAGCATGGTAGTATATGAGATATGTGGGGTAACTACCACGGGTGGTAGGATGGATTTTCCTATATATATATATATATATATATATATATATATATATATATATATATATATATATATATATATATATATATATATATATATATATATATATATAGTGGTAGTTACCCTACATGTCTTATATACTAGCATGTGGTACTATATATACTATTTTATTATTTTAAATATGTTCAGATACTATATCTAAGATATTTCAAAACAAGTTACATGAAAAATTGCATGTGAGCCCATAGTTTTGTTATATTTAAGAAATACGTACATATTTATACGTAAAAAAGAGCATACTCAAAAAATGATACATACTACCTAAAAATTTGTATGTATACTACCTAATCATTGTTATATACTACATACTACACGTACATACTTTCGGTTTTGACAGATACTACATACAACATACAAAACGCAAGTGGTGGTAACTACCACTGCTTGTAGGAAACATTTGTCCTAAGAAGGAGAAGAAGAAGACTGTTGTACTTGAATGGATAACAGTAACAAGTTCGGAGAATTCAGCACACGAATAGCCCAACACAGTCAATTTTGGTGCATGAATGACCCTGATTCTTGTTCAACCTAATTTATCAAGTACATACAATCTCTCAACAAAAGGCGCATTCTCAATGACCATATAATAAAACACCGAAACTGACAGCCCTGGGCAGCGCCACAAATGCACATAAATTGTACAAGTATTCATCGATGTGATGTGGACGCTACTGAACCCATCCATCAGCTGAAGATGAAGGTACCCAAGTGATGTACAGCCGCCGAGCAGGCGCTCCAAATCATCCTTCGAGATGCGGATGCCCATGAGCTTGAGGTGCTTCATTTTAGGGAGATGAAGAGCGCGCGCGACATCAATCGGGGGGAAAAGGCACTACCTGAACGTAGCACAATGTAGTGTGGGCGCGAGCCGGAGCGTGGACAGCGGCAGTGAGCGCGGATGTCCAGCATGAAAGCTGAGCTCCACGGGTCGATACAGGGCTGGGGATAGGAACTAGTAGTGAAACCTGGGTTCGGCCTTGTAGTTGGAATTGAACTTGCCGATAGCAAGGCGTCTGACTGGCCCAGGGTGCGTGCTGAGGATGTGGGGATAATGAGTCCAAAAGTTTGTGCTCTTTGTTGCATAGCTCGTCATCGTCGATGAGCTCCAGGGGTGGAGTGCCAGAGGGGGCACCACCGTCGGGAGAGTATAGAGGTCCGCACGGCAGATTTAATGGGGTGGAGGGATATGATGGTTACCAACATCTTGTCAGGGAGGCTGCTGATGAAGTCCATGCTCGCCGAAGCCTCTTGCAGTTCTAGCACGCCCCGCCCCCATTTTTTGGCCGACTCATCCTCCATCTCGCAGCAGGCAGTGATCCTCGGCGGTGGTGATTGTAGATGAGAATGAAGGAATGTTCTACGTACCTTTGCAAGGCAGCCGAAACCAAAACCAGCAGTAAATTGGTAGCGCTCATGGCTCGCTTCCCAGTACGGTGAGCGTGCACAACAAACTGCTCGTAGTCATCCTCTCTAATCAAACAGCTACACGCAATAGTAAATGGTTAGTGGAATGCCCACGGTTGGAATAATACGACTGTTTGCGATAATAACATGGCAGTTGTTTGTTCTGAAATTCCTAGAAAAATCAATTTATAAAAACGCAAAACAAACCCTGAATAATTTCATATTTTTAGCACGACACTCCTATACTTGCATATTGCCTCTATAAAATAAATCAAGGCGGGAAGAGACAGTGTATGTCGTTTCACACACAATGGTCACCAAGTTCCCTCTCAGAACCATGAGGCTTCTTGAGAGAACCTCCAGTTTGCATGAAGAAAATATGGGTCAAAACCGAGTTGAAGAGGGTAATAATATTTAACTCCAGGTTACAAAAGGTACAAAAGCACAAGGATTAATTGTTCATCAAGTTTAGACAAAATCTAGATTGAACAGGACAATAACATCTAACTCAACCAATGTTTTTGGCAGTCACAATCAAATGGATCGGTCTAAACCATAAAATCAAGCTCATGGGTCAGAAAATCTACTGGTACATGAAGACAAGTTGTTGTAAATAGAACACGAGCACGATCAGAAGCCCTTTTGTCTACCTGAAACTTCTTTTTATGTTGTTCAAGGTGTACATCCATGAGAAAGTTTTGGTTAAGAAACTTAATCCTCACGGAAAATAGTACCCTCGCATACAACAGGAAGAATGTGACAAAGCTAGTGTTTGCATGGTTGGATGCATATCCTTCCAGTGTTATTGTCCTCAAACGAATGTCATGAGAATAGAGAAATTCCTGGTGCTTTGTATGTCATTGATTGGTAATACCTTTTTTCCATGTGCTTTTGCTGAAATAGACATGAAGTAAATACAGTTAATGTCTAAAAAAAGAGTGTGTCCGAATAATCACCTCTATATACAAATTCTCCAGACATGGAAAGCATCGCAGGAAGCCAATAATCGTGTTCAGATCAAAACACCACATACTGATATGTAAGGTCTTGACAGAACCTGGCACCATTGATAGGGTATCCATGGGCAAGCTCTTCATTCAGCATAGAACATAATATTAGTACCAAAAGTATACTCCAAGATGATATAAAACTAATGCGCATAAATGAAAAATGCAGCTTATGATTACAAAAGTGTTGATGATATAAAACTTATGCGCACAAATGAAAAATGCAGCTTACATTACAAAAGTGTTGATGATAATATACAGTACCTGAAGTGGAGCCAACCAACATCTTGTAACCTTGAAACGGGCCAGGAATTACACCCAAGGTCTTCAGTTTAGGCACGGAGACCACAGTTATTTGCGAAGGAGCAACTTTTCGAGTGAAGGGGCATCTTTGATGATGAGCTCCTGTCCTTTAAAGAAATCCCAATTCTTACAAGGTGAGGATTGGAGACAACGGATATGGATTTATTTTTCAAAAACAAGCAGCAAGCGCTCCAGGGAAGGGCAGCAGGAGTGGGTGATGTTGTGTAGTGAGGCCTCCGATAGATCAACCACCACAAGCACAAGTTTTTTAGTAGTGGGTGCTGAAGCATTTGTACTAGATTATCTGCTAGATGGCACCTGGCCAAGGTAGCAGTGTGGAGAGAGGAGGAAAACCATGAGATGGACATCGATGGTGAGGGCACAGCTACAACGCTTGGTGGGAAGCTATTTTCATAATAATGGTAGAACTCAAGCTGCTGGAGTTTTTCGAATTAACGGGATGTCAGCCAGGCGTCCACCATGCAGGGTATGTGCAGCAGGTAGCATGCTGAGATGCAGAGGCATTGAACGGAGCCCTGGTGGGAGGAGATGATGGCTCCATGGAGTTCAAAATCATGAACGACAGATAGCTGGCGGTAGTCGAGATTAAGAGGCACGGTGCGCCATAGAGTGTGCCACCGAGATGCGATTACCTATGTGCAGCAGCCATCCTAGGTGGGGAGAAGAGAGATGACCTCCCCAAGTATGGCGTCTGGGAGATCGCTGATGTGGTCGCCCGAGATTCTATGGGTTTCTCGGATCCAGGGGCCGTGGCCGCTTCTGCCCGCGCTGCCGGGTGCAGGATCTACAACCGGCGGCGCCACTGGCCGGAGCCTCATTAGTGTAAATACCAATGTGGGGGGATTATCACAAACATATATGTAGGACATTCAAAATCAAATCTTAAGATCTGGAACAAAAACATTGGCACAAACATATATGTAGGACATTCAAAATCAATTCTAAATATCTGGAAGAAAAAAGGCACAAATATATGTAGGACAATCAAAATCAATTCTCAAGATCTGGCTACGAATTATTAGCAAGAATGCTAACCCTAGTCGGATTATTAGCAAAAAATCATTTGTACAAACCAAATAATTAATCACTAACCATAGAAGGATACCATTCAAACAATCAATACACTACACGAATCTAATGAATCTTACTCTGATTTTATGAACTGGGAGAACATTACAATAGGATTTCTATTCCAAAAAAATAAAGGGGGACTAACCGGTTTTCTGTCGGAGTCAGAGTTGTTGGTGGAGTAGCTATAGACCACCAGCTCCGGCTGGGGAGGCACGACGGCGGTGACAAAGTCAAGGTCCCGCTATTGCCTGCGCGAGGCCTCGTCGGTAGCGACCGCAACCTCTGTGTCCAGCTTCACGCATTGCATGGGTGCTTCGCCAACCTCGACGTCGCCACTCCCTCCGATGGTGTGCTTTGGCAGCATCCTCATACACTCAGGCGGAGGTGACCAGTTTGGACGGGGGGTGTGACCGCCTATTATGACCAGCAGCTCCACTAGAAGAAATATGTTAACTTGCGACCATCAATATTGATCATCGAAAGGTCATTGTTTTCATTTGCGGCCTTTTTGTGACCAAAAATAGTTGGACAAAAGCAGATCATCTTTAATGAAACTTGACGACCTTTGTTGTGATATGGTCATACAACGCAACGACCAAAATAAAAGGTGATTGGTTCAACGACCTATTATTTTGGTCATTGGTTGTCTGCCCAGGACACATCGGATCCAACGTGTTAAGCTGACGTGGCAAAATTGCGTGCAAATGAATTGGTCGTTGATAAGAATCAGCCCGGTCGAATTTGGTGTCTATATGGGCTGAGCCCAGTAATTCAGCCCATTTAATTTTTTTTCCTACCAATTTTGATTAGCCACACGGGCCAATCCCTACAATTTGGCCCATTTATCTTTTTTCTGCCAAATTATGTTTAACGAAATGAGTCCAGCCCAATGTTTTCCAGGCTTTTTCTCTTTTTCTTTCCTGGGCCTTGGTGAAAGGACCACGATGTCGCCTAGAGGGGGGTGAATAGGCGTTTCAAAATCTTTTACAGATTTGGCTATATCCTAATGCGGAAATAAACTAAGCGGATACTTTTCAAGCACAAATCCTAAATATACTAGGCTCACTAAGTGCACCAACAACTTAGCATAAACAAGATGAGAACAACATGATATGAGTAAGCACAAGTAAGTCACACAAACTTACTCAGTGTATATCACGAGCTATGGAAATGAATAATACACACAACCACAAGTAAGCAATACAAGCTTACACAAATTGTATCTCAGTATATGGAATTGAATGATACAAGCAAACTCAAGTAAGTTACACAAACTTACTTGAGCAATATCACAATATATGGAAGTTTATAACACAAGTTAGCAATACACACTAATCACAATGTATATCAATAGTAGCAAGTATGAATTGTGGAATATGAAGTGTAGGCCTAAATAATCTCTACAAGGAAATGGCCAACACAATATAATCAACCACCACAATATAATGAGGACAACAAGATATAGTGAATGCACGGTCAAATGACCAAAGTAAACCACAAGTAAGGAGTTAGGGTTAGGGATAACCAAAGTCACGGAGACGAGGATGTATCCCGATGTTCACTTCCTTGGAGGGAAGTTAGTCACCGTTAGAGAGGTAGATGTTACCACGAAGGCACACCAACGCCACAAAGGCTCACCCTATTCTCCTTGAGATATCACCACGAAGGCGATTCTCAACCACTAGTGGTAGACATTGAGGCGGCCTCCAAACCTTCACAAACTTTCCGGGGGACAAATCACAAGTTGATTCCTCACTGGAGCCCTCCTACCGCCTAGGAGTCTCCAACCTCCAAGAGTAACAAGAACAAAGGGGAAATGCTCAAGACTTTCTCAAATCACGAATTCCTTTGGTCAAGAGAAGGAGAGGGAGTGGATCTTCACTTGAGAGGAATCTATCTCAAGAACTCTCACAAATCTCTCCGGGATCTAAGATTTTAGGTAGGCGAAAGGAGAGGGAGCTTTTCTTCAAGTGTGGGTCAAGATAGTTGTGTTGCTCAACCCCTCCACGAAGTAGTGAAGGGGTATTTATAGTGTGGCCCTAAAAGGCCGTTGGGGAAGAATTTTGCTCAGGAAAGTGTCGGATGTCCGGTGGATTACCGGACGTCCGGTGGCAAAACAGGCACCGGACGTCCGGTGGAACACCGGACGTCCGACGGCTGTAGCACGCCATCAGACGAATGTATCAGGATATTTGCGAAACAGGTTTGACGGACGTCCGACATTTTCCGGACGTCTGGAGACCGGACGTCCGGAACTTACCGGATTTTCGTCCATTTGGTTCTGGATTGGCGCACCGGATTTCCGGACGTTACCGGACGTCCGGCCAAAATAACAGCAGGAACCCCAAAACTAAAACATGCATAACTTTCACATCCGGACTCCGATTTTGATGATCTTGGGCTCGTTTTGAAGCTATGGAAAAGCTCCAAGTCCTCAGATAGAGAACCACCCATAATAAACCAAAATGGAGGGTTAAAATTATGCAAAGGTTAGATCATATATTTTGGGAAACTATTTGGCTTTGGCTTTTCTTTGATATATAGGATATGAGTGGAATTGTGTATAGAAGATGTTGACTTGAGCAAATCCATCACAAACCCCTTTGATCCCCTCTTAATAGTGTGGGATCACTATAACTCAAGAATCATAAAAATAGCTACACTACATAGCTATCAAGAATCCATTCTTGAATGTATGTGTTTCTTTGGTGGTCATCACTCCCCAACACTAACGTCAAAGGAACTAATACCTTTGACACGATCTGTTCACTTGAGCTTGATGTTGATGTTTCTTCTTGTCTCAAGATGAAGGCAAGACATTGGTGAAGTCTTCAAGTCTCTCCCCCATACACAATGTGGGGAAGCTTTGCTTTGTATTCATCTTCACCTGTCCATCATGTGATCATCCACAAGCTTCAAGCATGTAATCCTTTGGGATGGTTATCTTGAACTTGCCCTTGTCAACCATGATCACCAACACTTGATGTCATCCTCTCATAGACACTTGAAATCTCTTACTCGATGCGAACCCATGAGAATCACCTAACCCTCAAAAACATAGACAACACATAGTATGGGTTAGTACACAGAGTGCAATTGATAATTTCTTATCATACCACAAGATCCTATGTGGTGCATCATTTGCGCTCGTGTGTTGACCATTTAGAGTTCGATCTTTTCAACCTATATCTCTACTCCATGTTTAATCTTGACGTCTTGAAGGGTATATTGAATTCTTCACTTGAATAGCTTGCTTGAATACTTGATCAATCATGACTCAACACATGAGTCCATTATGATCATATCTTTGAGCCACTCCTAGAGTTCATCATTCATCATCCTTTTAATATCTTGATCCATTATGGCTCAAACCATAGCTCTAAGCATGGCAACCTTAAGATACTCCAATGAACTTCATTTTGATCATCTCAATGTAATTGTTGCTTCAAAGGAGTTGTCTTCCATTATTCTTCAATCATATTCCAATGAGACTAACCTTCAAATGTATATCTCAATGCAAACATTAGTCCATAAGGATTGTCACTAATTACAAAAACCACACATGGGGACTACATGTACTTTCAATCTCCCCCATTTTGGTAATTGATGACAATCTCAACAAGAGGGTTTATATAAAGAATTTTTACACAAGCACGTACTTTTTCTAGAATAAATTGTATACTTACGGTGACTTTGATAGCATTAATTATCACAAACAAACTTGATGTTTATCAAAACCGGTTGTACTAACATCAAAACACTACACAAGCATTTGATGTTAGTAAGACCTCAATATATAGAGCAAGCTCCCCCACAATATATGCATGTGTCAATGAACTTTGAATTTCATTGCATATATTGGTTGATATAAACTAGTTGGAGTTTTTTTTCTATATATTCATTCATGCAACAAGCATATATAACTAGGGTGGATTTGCATGAATGACAGCAAGAACTTCAAAAGATATTTATCTTAAACCTTCTAAACTTCTCCCCCATTGGCAACAAATGCCAAAATGGAAGACAAAACATCTAGAAGACCAATATAGTATGAGTTCCTCCTTGATGTGTACATATCACAAAATGTGAGTGAACGCAAATGCACATATACAATAATTAAAAATTTGAGGAGCTCAGAATCTATAGAATGCAACCAGATATGAAGATATGCAAATAAGCATTAGACATGAGAGGGAAACAATCAAAACACATGAGTGCGCAAGATTATATGTCCAACATACAAGCACTCACGACACAACCTCTTACCGAAGCTACCATAAGAATAAGAGTAAACAAACAAAGTGGCCGGCAAGGAATAAATGATATCAAGGAAAGATATGAACTTTCTCATGTAAAAAAATTTCTGAGTGTCCAATCATAATCATGATATGTACCCACAAAGAAACTTTGCATACACAAAATAGACGCAATTGATAAGAACATGATATACACAAGTGAATCCATTATTATACAACTGAAACCTAGTCATAATAGCAAGGCACATGGCACAAAGCACATGGCACAAATTGATCTCATTTGCATAACACAAAGTGAAGCAAGCAATCAAAAGATCCGATAAGCCAAAAGGATAAAACAATATTATGATTTGGGCAAAGGAGTGTTCTAAGGAAAATAGAGAAGCTCACCATGATTTGTGCACTATTTAGAATTTTGTATTAGGATGCAAGTGCACAAAATAGGATCATCACTCCCCCAAAATCAATAGAAACACAAGATAAGAAAAGAAGCCTAGCATTTGCAACAAACATATGGTTGAGCAACATGTAAATGAGGCAACCTAAGAATAGGCACAACCAAAATGATGTATGTGAGTCACGTCAAAGCACTTGAGAAGACTAGTATAAGGATGATAATTAAGCATCAACATAGCCTTGAGTAAATGAGATACAAGGTGCAAGACATGTCCTTCCCACACAAACGAAGTTAAGAAGGTCACACACACATCAAGAAAATGGGTTCACAAGCTCACTAATAGCAAACTAAAAGTCAGAGCTTGTGACAACCCATGATGAAGATAGGAAATAATAGGCTTGTCAAGACAAGCATGAGGACAACAATATTCACCAAACATGAGTACACTAAGATGCAAAGAGGTAAGACATGCACAACAAATGCTTCCATGGAGCCACCAAAAAGATATAAAAAGTGAATTAAATGGTGGACATGAAAGAATAGGGATATCAACTAGAGATGTAACTTCTCTCACGTGTATAAGATTCTAGGTAGATGATATCCACAAAGAAGGATGTACACATAAAATAGTTACAAAAGGAAAGAATAAGGTATCCAAACGGGAGTCATAAAATATACCAATGAGATCTTTGCTTGAAAGCATAGCACGTGGCTTAATATAATCTTATTGTATATTAATGAACTCCAAACACACAACCATCAAAGACATCATAACTAGCAACAAGAGATCATGTTGGGATGCTTTGAGAAAGGAAACAAGTATCACAGGAACGAGTCAAGAAATTCATGCCATGATGCAACCTACACAAGGTTGACCCCATTTCTATATATATGCATGAAGTAAATACTTGTTACCGAGATAGCATTGGTATGAAGTCGTAGATCAATAAAATGTTCAAGCTTGGCTCTAATTTCCTCGTAGTGCCACCACCTTCATGAATAAGCCAAGCACCCAATGCTTCTCAAATGTACCTAACACATTTGAAGTACAATATGGTCCCCAAACTTATTGGGTCCGAAGTAGTTAGCATAACTACAACACATAGGGTAAAACCACTTAAATATGTGCCAATTGACATGAATTTGAATTTCATGCACATCTTAGCTATTAAGAATTTGATGGATTTACCATATATATATATTGGATCAAATGAGGCAAACAAGGCATGTGAATTTACACATACTAAATATGCATGTACAAGCCTACCAAAATCCAGGGAGATACAAATTGGGCAAATGACCACATAACCGTTAATACTTCCAATAACATTACTAGTCATTTATGTTGTCCAAAATGAATCAAAGTGACAAATCAACATATGATAGCACAAAAAGTTCAACATATGAACCAAGGAAAAAAAACAATGAGCATATAAGATATGCATTGCACACATACTCATAGGAATATCTCACTCAAGTAGATATAGGACACTATAAACAATGAGATAACAAACCCTCATATAGAGCAATAAGATGAATTCGAACAAAATGGTATTTCGGGTTATCATCCGGTGTAGAAACCAAATAAGTACATGATCATCTATACTAACACAAGCATAACATGAGAGTTTAGAAATAAACATAATGCTTGGATAGCATAATATTAACATTCCAACTAGATAGATCATTATGCAAAGCAATAATTGGAATAGCTTTAATCAAATGATTTTCCAAATATGATTTTAAAGATAACCATGAGCAAAACCGCACAAGAATGCCATACGTAAACAAGATATTGCGTGCCACGAAGATATAAGATAATCTCAAATATAAATTCTAAGTGGCATCCCTCAAGTGTTCATATTAACAAGGATCGTGATATGCACAAAGCATATCACTCCCCCATAATATGATGATCCATGTATTATCCACAAGAAGCAAATAAAACCCAACTAAGGATAATTAATGGAGAGAATTTGAGTTTCAAATGAGCTTTACATACCATATAGTAACTAGATAATATTGCACTAACAATACTAGGTGGTATCCCACATACATACACATTTAAGGTTTGTGATATCCGTAAATATCTCAAAAGAGCCAAGGAAGATTCAACTAATGAAGCAATAAAGGCTTGAAACCACACACACAAATATATGAAGTGCATTACAACCTACAAATGCTAGATAACACAAATCAAGCATACTAGGAAGCACAACTATACAAGCACATGCTAGGTACAAAACCTAAACATGAAAGGGACATAGTGACTTTCAATGTAAACAATGCAAGTACAAGTTACCGCAAAGAGGAGTATTGGATTGATAGATATGATGATAATCCACTTGACTTGGCATTAACCATAACATATGGTGAAAATAGTTTTTCTTCATGAAGTAGCCAAGTCTCCAATGCCCTCCACACACCTATTGATCAAGTTTGAGTTTGATGGTCCCCAACCAAGTTGGAACCTAAGAAGTTAGTAACAATAGGCTTGGCAACCCAAATGGTCTTGTCCACTTTCAAACTTCTTTGGGAACCCACAAACTTGGCAAACACATTGCCAACAATATCCTTCCTTAGCGAATAATGATTATTGACTATAGGAGGCTTAGATATGTTACCGTTGGGACAAGATGAAGCTATGTGTCCCTTCTTATGGCAAATATAGCAACATGTGCTCCCCTTTCTCTTCTTATTTACCTTTTCAACTTGGAGAGCATTATGTTGGTTAGGCATGGGAAGAGGCCTTTCATTATCTTGATATTGAACTTGAGGCCACTTCCCTTGATGCTTCACATTTGAAGCCTTCTTCTTCAATGGACAAGATCTCACATGGTGTCCAACATTCTTGCACTTGAAGCAAGTAATGTTGGCCGAATTCTTGACTTGATCTTGTCCCTTCTTCTTGTTCTTGGACTTCTTCTTGTTGGAGATGACATCAAGTCCTATTTTGTCTTGAGGGTCCTTTTGCACACTCAAGATATTATCACAACATTTTTCCAAGTCTTTCTTCAAACTAGTGACTTGGGCCTTGAGCTCTTTATTTTCCTTTACAAGGTTAGTATTAATAAAAGAACTAGAGGAAGTAGAAGCTTCATTGTTAGAGCAAAAAGGCATGGTGAGAAATTCATTACAAGATGTACCAATATCATGTAGAGAGGAATTGCAAGGACTAGCACATGACAATAAGGCATTTCAAGTAGAAGATGTGCTAATATCCACATGAGACTCACATGATTTTACCTTGGTGACCATAGCCTCATGAGCTAATTTTAACTCATCATGAGAGATTTGAAGATCCTCATGAGTGCCTGAGAGCTTTTTATGACTTTCTCCCAATTTCCCATAATTGCTAGTTAGCAAATCAAGTTGAGTCCTTAGCTCAACATTTTCTTTTAGTATCGATGCTTCACACAAGATAGAGTTAGTAGCACAAGCATCATTATTAATATGAGAGGAACATGTAGAGGCTAGAGACTCCGCATGAGTAGCTTGAAGTTCCTCATGAGACTTAGAGAGTTTGGTGAGCTCTCCTTTGACCTTCTTGTAGTCAAGGTCAAGGTACTCAAAATCCTCTTTAAGTTTACAATGAGTAACTTCAATCTCTTCTTTTAAAGACCTCAAGTCACTAAGACATTGATGAGCCATAGCAAGTTCATGTTCAAGTTGTTCACTTTTTGCTTGCTCGTAAAGGAATAAGTCGTTACGTTTTTGAAAGCAAGCAAGAACATCTTGGAGCCTTTTATAAGTGTTATTTTTAGCTCTACGAAGAGTTTTCCCAATCTCATAGAGATTTTGAGTCAAGACTTCATCATCTTCCATTACTAAGAGAAGATGATACCTCGTCATTATCACTAAGAGAAGATGATACCTCGTCATTACCTCTTGCCATGAGGCACATGTGAACACAAGGGGTTGATGATGATTATTTTGGAGAGGAGGGTTCTTCATCAACCAAGTGTGCCGCATTTTTCTTGATTTCCTCTTGTGGTAAGCCACATGTTGGTGAAGTGAAAGATGTTGAGGTATGCAAGTAATCGGAGGTGGAAGCAATACAAAGCTCTTCATGATTTAGAAATGTGGAGAACTCCTCCATTAACTCCCCAAAAATAATATTGTCTTCATCAAGATTAGACCCACCATATATATCTTCAATTTTGGTCCAAGCCTCATGAGCCAACGAACAAGATGAGATTGACTTGAACACCTCGAAGGTTATAGCTTGGTGAATGACACTTAAAGCTTCACAATCAAGATGCATATCATCAAGTGATGGAGATTGTCCATCCTGTAGATTTGAATTCCCTACAACCACAATCCGCAACGCATTTGGACCCATGGCCCGAAAGTGAGAAAGCATGCGTAATCTCCATATAATGTAATTTGTGCCATTAAAACAAAATGTGTCATCATGCACTAGTTCACTAGTCGACATCGTTACTCTCTAGGCGGTTAAGCCTAATAAGGAAAGACCTAGCTCAGATACCAATTGAAAGGACCACGATGTCGCCTAGAGGGGGGTGAATAGGCGTTTTAAAATCTTTTACGGATTTGGCTATATCCTAATGCGGAAATAAACTAAGCAGATACTTTTCAAGCACAAATCCTAAATATACTAGGCTCACTAAGTGCACCAACAACTTAGCATAAACAAGATGAGAACAATAGGATATGAGTAAGCACAAGTAAGTCACACAAACTTACTCAGTGTATATCACGAGCTATGGAAATGAATAATACACACAACCACAAGTAAGCAATACAAGCTTACACAAATTGTATCACAGTATATGGAATTGAATGATACAAGCAAACTCAAGTAAGTTACACAAACTTACTTGAGCAATATCACAATATATGGAAGTTTATAACACAAGTTAGCAATCCACACTAATCACAACGTATATCAATAGTAGCAAGTATGAATTGCGGAATATGAAGTGTAGGCCTAAATAATCTCTACAAGGAAATGGCCAACACAATATAATCAACCACCACAATATAATGAGGACAACAAGATATAGTGAATGCACGGTCAAATGACCAAAGTAAACCACAAGTAAGGAGTTAGGGTTAGGGATAACCAAAGTCATGGAGACGAGGATGTATCCCGATGTTCACTTACTTGAAGGGAAGCTAGTCACCATTAGAGAGGTGGATGTTACCACGAAGGCACACCAACGCCACGAAGGCTCAGCCTATTCTCCTTGAGATATCACCACGAAGGCGATTCTCAACCACTAGTGGTAGACCTTGAGGCGGCCTCCAAACCTTCACAAACTTTCCGGGGGACAAATCACAAGTTGATTCCTCATCGGAGCACTCTACCGCCTAGGAGTCTCCAACCTCCAAGAGTAACAAGAACAAAGGGGAAATGCTCAAGACTTGCTCAAATCACGAATTCCTTTGGTCAAGAGAAGAAGAGGGAGTGGATCTTCACTTGAGTGGAATCTCTCTCAATAACTCTCACAAATCTCTCCGGGATATAATATTCTAGGTAGGAGAAAGGAGAGGGAGCTTTTCTTCAAGTGTGGGTCAAGATAGTTGTGTTCCTCAACCCCTCCACGAAGTAGTGAAGGTGTATTTATAGTGTGTCCCTAAAAGGCCATTGGGGCATAATTTTGCTCAAGAAAGTGTCGAACGTCCGGTGGATTACCGGACGTCCGGTGGCAAAACAGGCACCGGACGTCCGGTGGAACACCGGACGTCCGACGGCTGTAGCACGCCATCAGACGAATGTAACAGGATATTTGCGAAACAGGTTTGATGGACGTCCGACATTTTCGGACGTCCAGAGACCGGACGTCCGGAACTTATCGGATTTCCGTCCGTTTGGTTCTGGATTGGCACATCGGATTTCCGAACGTTACCGGACGTCCGGCCAAAATAACAGCAGGAACCCCAAAACTAAAACATGCATAACACACATCCGGACTCCGATTTTGATGATCTTGGGCTCGTTTTGAAGCTATGGAAAAGCTCCAAGTCCTTAGATAGAGAACCACCCATAATAAACCAAAATGGAGGGTTAAAATTATGCAAAGGTAGATCATATATTTTGGGAAACTATTTGGCTTTGGCTTTTCTTTGGTATATAGGATATGAGTGGAATTGTGTATAGAAGATGTTGACTTGAGCAAATCCATCACAAACCCCTTTGATCCCCTCTTAATAGTGCAGGATCCCTATAACTCAAGAATCATAAAAATAGCTACACTACATAGCTATCAAGAATCCATTCTTGAGTGTATATGTTTCTTTGGTGGTCATCACTCCCCAACACTAACGTCAAAGGAACTAATACCTTTGACACGATCCGTTCACTTGAGCTTGATGTTGATGTTTCTTCTTGGCTCAAGATGAAGGCAAGACATTGGTGAAGTCTTCAAGTCTCTCCCCCATACACAATGTGGGGAAGCTTTGCTTTGTATTCATCTTCACCTGTCCATCATGTGATCATCCACAAGCTTCAAGCATGTAATCCTTTGGGATGGTTATCTTGAACTTGCCCTTGTCAACCATGATCACCAACACTTGATGTCATCCTCTCATAGACACTTGAAATCTCTTTCTCGATGTGAACCCATGAGAATCACCTAACCCTCAAAAACAAAGACAACACATAGTATGGGTTAGTACACAGAGTGCAATTGATAATTTCTTATCATACCACAAGATCCTATGTGGTGCATCATTTGCGCTCGTGTGTTGACCATTTAGAGTTCGATCTTTTCAACCTATATCTCTACTCCATGTTTAATCTTGACGTCTTGAAGGGTATATTGAATTCTTCACTTGAATAGCTTGCTTGAATACTTGATCAATCATGACTCAACACATGAGTCCATTATGATCATATCTTTGAGCCACTCCTAGAGTTCATCATTCAAATCATCCTTTTAAGATCTTGATCCATTATGGCTCAGACCATAGCTCTAAGCATGGCAACCTTAAGATACTCCAATGAACTTCATTTTGATCATCTCAATGTAATTGTTGCTTCAAAGGAGTTGTCTTCCATTATTCTTCAATCATATTCCAATGAGACTAACCTTCAAATGTATATCTCAATGCAAAGATTAGTCCATAAGGATTGTCACTAATTTCCAAAACCACACATGGGGACTACATGTACTTTCACTTGGCCTTTCCACAATCATTTATTTTCATTTTATTTTTTACCCAAAATATTTGTCCAATATAATTTGAGCCTTGGCCTCTTTAAGGCCCATTTAACGAACATTTCCAAACCAATTTGAATAACAATATGAATCAGGTTAACACCAATTAGCAGAATGTTACGAAAATATCTCAGAGCACACATTCTACATATTTCCATCGCAACCATATTTTATACATGTCCAAGCAACCTACAACATGTCGTATTCGAGCATTCAACTGCTGAAATACTTCAGATCAGGAAAAACAAATAGAACTGGCCTATCTAGTACTTCACAGCGACAAAACATGCAATCTGCTTAATGGAAAGATTTATTCTCCAGGTCCCCCTTCCCCCTTAGCAATGAAAGGCTGATGCAAAACATCTGAGCATTCAAAAGAGAACAAAAGGTATGTTAGTGATAGAAGAAATATTACACGAGTACTTTTAAAATAAAAACTAAAGATACACCAGTATATTACCATTCTACTTATTATTATTTTTAACAAGATCATTCTACTTATCTAGAATATGCCTATTCATCAAAATTGGGAATTGAATTGGCACTTATGATAAACTTAGCAGCAAGCAAGCATGGAATGTTTCATATTCAAGGTTTAAGAACCATCATTCAAAAGTTATAGCAGATTGAAGTTCCATTTGAGTATAAGGATAACATTCATATTCAATGAATAGTACCTATTAAACTACCAGGTGCATGATTGAATTAAATAGTCACTAGTTATTCATCTTGCCATCTACTATATATGTGTAATAGAGCAACTATGTCAAGATTAATTCAGGTTTACTAATGTGTGTGTCACATGATACATGCATCAAGCATAAGGACATCAAGCATCAGCCCCATATCTGTTTAGCAAGACGAGTATATACCTTACTTTGTGTCGATGCGATGGTTGGGGCTGTAGTTGAACATATGACGTTGCACATTGCATGTACTTGTCCATTTAGAAGTATGCACTGCAAAAATTTATACAAGTAGATATTAGCATAAAGTAGAGCTTCTACAGTACATGCAAGCTTTAGATATGAAGGACATAGCTTATTTCTTTATCCAACATAATTTATATAAAAGATCTTTTTGCAATACAATTGTCTTATGTACATATGAGTGACACCCAAGTAATTTGAGATGGAAACAAGTACAGCTGGCAATCTAACATGTATAGTGGCACCAGCAAAAGAACAAGACACGGAAGAATTTTAGCTTTACATAAGGTTTAAAAAACAGGACCTTGATACATGAGATTGACATTCACAAGCTTTTTGCATTTTTATTTAGAACTGCATCACACCATTTACATTACTAGTAATGTATTGACATACTTATCTAAAAGAACATATAGAAACATATGAATTTTATTTCTGAATACCAATATAGAACCTCTAAAAACAAGACTAGACATAAATAGAAGGTAACAAGAGCTCATTACACAACTTTTGCTAGCAATTAGGGTACCCTGGTTCCAATACTAACCACATTTGGGCATATCCTACCCTACCAATGGCTAAATAATGCAACTTTATGACTGTCAAGTAGGCCTACAGATCGATGCCGGAGCAGACTCAAACATTACAAACACAATAGCTGAAGCGCAGAGCCGACTCATAGCTGATGCACGCCATGGAGCACGACCTCAATGTTGTTCTTCCTCTATGAAACTTAAGGACAAGAAAAGCAATCTAGTTCCATCTTTCGTAGACACGACAACATACATGAGCCAAAATAACAAACAAGAGGTGCAGATCTAGAACCGATCATCATCATCAATGAAGTGTTTCATCACAGTGCACTGATTGAAGGGCACATGCTAACCTATACCAATGTTGATGACTGATGCGGCTTGAACTACGTCGATATTTCCCCAAAGAGGAAGGGATGATGCAGCACAACTATGGTAGATATTTCCCTAAGTGACGACCAAGGTTATTGAACCAGTAGGAGAACCACGCAACACTACGGGAATGGTACCTACACAAAAAGAACAAATACTTGCAACCCGACGTAAAAGAGGGGTTGTCAATCCCTCCCGGGTAAAACGATAGATAAAATTGTAGTAGATTGGATAAATAGATCTCGTGGGAACATGAGATAAAATAAATAACAATAAATTGCAGCAAGGTATTTTCGCGTTTTTGGATTTATAGATCTGAAAATAAAAGCAAATAAAAATAGATCTTGAAGGCAAATATGATAAAGAAGAGACCCAGGGGCCGTGGATTTCACTAGTGGCTTCTCTCGAGAAAAATAGCATACAGTGGGTAAACAAATTACTATTGAGCAATTGATAGAACTTCAAATAATCATGACGATATCTAGGCAATGATCATTATATAGGCATCACGTCCAAGATTAGTAGACCGACTCCTGCCTGCATCTAGTACTATTACTCCACACATCAACCGCTATCCAGCATGCATCTAGTGTATTAAGTTCATGGATAAACAGAGTAATGCAATAAGAACAATGACATGATGTAGACAAGATCTACTCATATAGGAATAGACCCCATCTTGTTATCCTTAATAGCAATGATACATACGTGTCATTTCCCCTTCTGTCACTGGGATTGAGCACTGTAAGATTGAACCCATCACAAAGCACCTCTTCCCATGGCAAGAAAAATCGATCTTATCGGCACAACTAAACCAAAGATTCGAAGAAGAAATACGAGGCTATAAGTAATCATGCATATAAGAGATCAAAAGACTCAAATAACTTTCATGGATAAAAACATAGATCTGATCATATACTCAATGTTCATCGGATCCCAACAAACACACCACAAAAAGAGTTACATCAAATATATCTCCAAGAGACCATTGTATTGAGAATCAAAAGAGAGAGAGGAAGCCATCTAGCTACTAACTATGGACCCGTAGGTCTACAATGAACTACTCACGCATCATCGGAGAGGCACCAATGAGGATGATGGACCCCTCCGTGATGGTATCTAGATTGGATCTGTGGTTTCTGGAACTTGCGGCGGCTAGAATATTTTTTCGTCGACTCCCCTAGGGTTTCTGGAATATTGTGGTATTTATAGAGCAAAGAGGCGGTACGGGAGGCCACCGAGGTGGGCACAACCCACCAGGGCGTGCCTGGGCCTCCCTCTGGTACTTCTTTGGCCCATCATGTGTCTTCTGGCCCAGAAAAATTCTCCAAAAAGTTTCGCTATGTTTGGACTCCGTTTGATATTGATTTTCTGCGAAGTAAAAACAAGCAGAAAACAGCAACTAGCAGTGGGCACTATGTCAATAGGCTAGTCCCAAAAAATGATATAAAGTTGCTATAAAATGATTGTAAAACATCCAAGAATGATAATATAACAGCATGGAACAATAAAAAAATTTAGATACGTTGGAGACGTATCAGCATCCCCAAGCTTAGTTCTTGTTTGTCCTCGAGTAGGTAAATGATGAAAATAGAATTTTTGATGTGGAATGCTACCTAACATGTTCATCACATATTCTCCTCTTTGTAGCATGGACATTTGGACATTTATATGATTCAAAGCAATAGTCCAGCTTTGACATGAAGATTTCAATACTCAAGCATATCAACAAGCAACCATGTTATCGCGGGAAACCACAGCCACCTATGGGACGAAAGGTCCCTTGCTGGTACAGTGGGGAGATGGCACGTTGCACAAAGAGCATAGGGGCGTGGAACAGCACGACAGAGATCACACGAGCAGTTTACCCAGGTTTGCACCGCCGTGAAGCGTAAAACCCTACTCCTGCTTTGGTGGATTAATGGTGGAAAAATGGTGGTGGTCGTAGCACGTTTGCCCGGCAGGGTTGCCTCAGGGCGAAACGGCTATGTGCGTTTGAAATGTCAGGGGGTGGACAGGGTCCAACCCTCTCTGTGGTTTCCTTGGGCCTCCTTTTATGGACTAAGGGGCCACCACAGTGGAAAATTAGTCATTATGCACTGATAAGATAGAAAATAGTGCTATCATACCTAACTCTACAACCTGACAGAGTGCATTAAATGCGCCGCTCAATGTCACATCGTTGCTTGTCCGGCAAGCCTTGCCGGGCTTTTTTGCCAGCTTTGCGCCTCCTCGCTCAACACGTCGTAGGACGGGTGTCGTCTGTAGGTATTTCCTGTAGAATGAGGTTGCCATGTGGCGAATGGCTGCCACTTAGTCACTTCGCGGCTTGACACCGCACTGATTGACAACGTGCATCATGGCAAAGTGGTTTGGTGAGGTGGCTCTGCCCCCGCAAGTCTCGGCAGGCCCTGCCGAGGTTTCTTGGAGGTTTCCTTCCGGGGTGACCCCGTCCTTGCCAGGATCGTCTGCCCAGCAAGGGAGGTTTATCTCTTTGCAGTATCTGACTCCTCTAACTTGGTCTTGGTCCTCTTGATCTACATGTTGATCCTTTGAAGATCTTGATCTCTTGTACTTTGGCCTGATCTTGTTGCTGTAATCTTGCTCCCGTGCCTGTGCACAGTCTAGGAAATGGACCCAGGGTTTGTTGCACTGACAAAAGCACCCGGGCCTGCCCCAAACACGCTGCCAGCATCGTCGGAGTAGGCCCTAATAAGTGCACAGGAAGGGGTGTGGCAGAAGTTAGCCTCTTGAGGTATTCTTTGCTTCTTCATTAATCCTGAGCCCGGTCTAGTTTCTGGTTTTCCTGCGTGTCGTGTAAAGCCAATCATTATGGGGCCACTCATGTAATGGCCCGTGAATCAGTTTAACGCACGGGGTAGAAATTGCATGCATCGCACGGGGTAGGTAATGGAGGCGCATGGTGCGGGGGAGCATCAAGGCGAGGGCCCGGTTTTCTTGAATTGGCGGACGAGGGCGGCGGTCGCTTGTTGAGGGAGCGGCTCTCCTCCTTGGCCCACCTTTAAAAGGAGGGGTGAGGGGAGAGCAGAGTCATCCACCTTTGCATCCCTTCTCCTCCATTTTCTGCCTCCTGCCAGTTATGTTAAAGATAAGAGCCTGGGGCCAGGCCTCGGGTTCCAGCCTGGGGTTGGTGCCGCCAAATGTTTGTGCTGACGCATGGGGAGTAAGTCTGGTCCATGCTTGGAGAAGACGCCGTGGACAAGCTGCCCGTGGCATGAGTATGAAGCTTCCCCATTGTGGGGAAATGCTTGCCCCTTCTACCATGGTCGATTGCCCAACGGGTAGTGCAGCATTCAGCCCTGGGCTATTGTTGCTTGTTGGCTTGGCAACCAAGTTCTCGGTGTCCTTGGTGCTCGCCTGAGAGGTGGGGCTGGGGATCATTGGTAATCCTAGCACTTCCACTTCCGGAGGCTATGGGGCTTATGTTGATGAGAGGCGCACCTTCTTGCCCACCGAGGTGGGGAGCGGTGCGCCCTGAGCCCCCTGGTCGTCTTGTCGCTTGTCATATCTCTGGGGAAAGTGCCGGACTGCGAGGTCGGTGTTCCCCTGGAATGGTGTTGATGAAGATGAAGCCTGGGAAGACGGAGAAGGCGGGAGGCAGGCTGTACAGTCAGAGTATGATAGCACCGACGCGTTCGTATCATAGTGGCGACCTACTGCCTCATCTTTCTCCCCTTCCCCTCCTTTCCCGGGCACCGTCATCACTGTTTTATTGGTTGTCGGGGAAAGGGTCGCCCTCCTGGCGCTTTTGCTTCCTCTAGTGGTCTTCCAGCTAGGCTCTGACGTCCTTCTCTGCCGGTGCTTGTATTGGAGCCTCTTGACTAGTCCTTGAAGCGGTGACCAGGGGGTCGCTGAGGTGCTCCCTCTGTCTTTCTCCTTCGCAGCTTTGCCACTCCCGATCTTGTCGGGTCGTGTTTGGCCGGCTCTGACGGGATCCGGGTTGGCGTTGTGCCGGTGCGCCTCCTGCCCTCTTCTCTTCCCACCGCACTACCTGGGACAAGAGGGACGGGGAGAGGAGTTTATGGGGCACTTATCTTTTTTCAATCTTAAATCTGTCGGCACTTGCCAAATTTTAGTTCAAATAATGTAATCTCTCGAGTCCATGTTTGTATTGTGTAAGGTTTGTACTTGTTTGATCAGCATATTAATGAAAAAGATGAACCTTCCCGGGAAGTCGTGCATGTATATGTCCATGTAGAGGTGGAATGGCTCTTTACTTTAAATAAACGAGTTTTCCCCGGCAGGCTATCCTGCCGGTACCCTTTTATTTTGTTGCCGGAGAACTGAGCCTACCGAGCACAAATAAAGGTACCAGCCCCCCGCCAATCTCTTTTTATCAAAGGCCACTGCGACCATCCTGGTCGAAGCAATGTTCAAGTCCAGGGATGGGAGCACCTAAGTTTCAAAGAGCGGCGATGTTTTCTCATGCACAGGTTTCAGCTTACAGAACACTTATGGACAAGAGGTAGAACTTATCTGTTTGGCTTGCAAAGATCGCAGTGCTTGTTTATCTTCCCAACTCCCTGTAGAGGCCAAGCTTGTGGCAGGAACCTGCAGCCTTATGTAGATGGGAATGATGCAAGATGCGACCTTATCTATATGCATATGCAATGCTCATTAAATGCTTATGCAATGCTTTTGAAATAATCATGCATGCATGCAACTTGTCGGGGGGGGCCCAGCACTTCGTTTATTTCTTTGTACCTCAGGGTCTGTGTCTGGCTTTGTACAAGGGGTTACATGCAGCTGAGGCAAGGCCGATACAAAAGGGTGGCTGCCGGGCAGGGCCCGACAACCACGCCTTACGGGTAGAACTTATGGAGATTCTCAATATGCCATGAGTTTTGCAATTGAATGCCATCTCCAATCTCCAGACAGACTGCGCCAGGTCTGGTGACTCAAACTACCCGGTAAGGGCCTTCCCGCTTCGGCATCAACTTGTTTGTACCCTTGGCGGACTGAACGCGCCTAAGGACAAGGTCGCCTTCCTCAAAACAACGGGCATGAACCCTGTGACTGTGGTAGCAATGCAGGGCTTGCTGATAGCGTGCAGCATGTGTAGCAACCTGGAGACGGTTCTCCTCGAGTAGCACAACGTCGTCACACCGGTGTTGATCTTGCACTACTTCATCGTAGGCAAGCACTCGACGTGACCCGTAAATGAGTTTCATGGGGATAACTGCTTCTGCCCCATAGACTAGGGAGAAGGGACCTTCCCGATAGCTTGATTTGGTGTCGTTCTAAGGGACCAAAGAACTACCGGCAGCTCATCGATCCACCATCTGTCATGCTTCTCCAGCGTGTCAAAGGTTCTTGTGTTGAGTCCTCGTAGCACTTCAGCGTTCGCCCTCTCAGCTTGCCCATTGCTTCTGGGATGCGCAATAGAGGCAAATGAGATCTTGCTTCCGAGGGCATGAACATATTGCATGAAGGCGCGGCTCATGAACTGGGTGCCGCTGTCGGTAATGATCCTTGCCGGGACCCCAAAATGACACACCAATTCTTTCAAGAACTTGGTAGCTGACTGAGCAGTCACCTTTCTCACGGCAGTTCCTTTTAGCCACTTTGTAAAGTTGTCAATAGTGACGAACAAGAATTCAAAGCCCCCGGCAGCTCGGGAGAAAGGGCCGAGGATATCGAGCCCCTAGACCGAAAATGGCCATGACAAAGGGACCGTCTAAAGAGCTTGTGCAGGCAGGTGGATATTTTTGGAATGGAATTGGCAGGCTTCAGGTTTGGTGACTAGCTCAATCGCATCTTGGAGGGCTGTGGGCCAATAGAATCCTTGCCGGAATGCTTTCCCAACTAATGCCCTTGATCCAATGTGGGAGCCGCACATGCCTTTGTGTATCTCAGCCAGTAGTTCCTTTCCTTCTTCCTGGCAGCTGCACTTTAATTTCACACTATTGGGCCTCCTTCTGTATAGAGTGTCATCAACAAACTGATACATACTGGCCCTCCCGGAGGTAAAAGGCATTCTTGGGGTGTAGGGGCTGGCGTGCTTCTCAAAATACATGATCCATTCTTGGGGTGCTTCCTTGTCGGGGATAACTGTTTCCAGCACTTCCTCATTAGGGGTTGGCGTCCACTCTGCAATAAACTCTGCCAATGCCCTGCTTTGAATTGCTGATGTGCTTTCAAACTTCACGCCAAAGCTGGATAACTCCAAAGCCCGATCCACTATTCTGCCGATAGCCTTAGGATTTGGGAGTATCCTTTGCAAGGGGAAGCTAGTGACAACCGTGATCTCATGGGCTTGGAAGTAGTGGAGCAGTTTCCTTGAGGCCATGATGAGACCAAAGATCAATTTTTGCACACCAGAGTACCTCGATATAGCTCCTTGTAGCAGGGAACTGATGAAGTATACTGAGTGTTGCACCACATTCTTCTTTGCCGTGTCCTTGGGGTCGCCCTCGCTGTCGTGATCATCCCGTCCTGACCCTTATCTGACTCTGTCGGGCCTTGCTCACTTTTTGCTTCTTCCACCTCCAGCTGTGCCACTAAGGCTGCACTAACCACTTGATTGGTTGCCGCCAAGTATAGCAGCAACACCTCTTGTGGTTTGGGGGAAACCAAGGTGGGACAGAGGATAAGTAGGCCTTCAACTCTTGCAAAGATACATCTGCTTCTGGGCTCCACTTCATGGGCCCTGCCTTCTTCAGGATTTTTAAGAACAGCAGGGCGCACTCGACAAACTTCGAAATGAATCTGCTTAGCGCGGCACCGCACCCTGTCAGACACCTCACATCCTTGACTGTCCTGGGCGCCTGGATCTGCTCGATAGCTTTGATCTTGTCAGGGTTGGCTTTGATCCCCTGATGGGATACAAAGAACCCAAGTAGCTTGCTGGAGGGAACGCCAAACACACACTTCTCCGGGTTGAGCTTCAAGTTGATCTTGCGCAGATTAGCAAATGTCTCCTCCAAATCCTGGATGAGGGTCGCTCTGTCCTTGGTCTTGACCAGAATATCATCCATATAAGCATCAATGTTTCTATGCAGCTGTGGCTCAAATCAATCTGGACCGCCCTTGCAAAAGTAGACCCGACACTCTTTAACCCGAATGGTATGCGGACAAAGCAGTACGTACCACATGAGGTGATGAACGAGGTCTTCTCTTCATCTTATTTGGACATGAAGATCTGATGATATCTAGAATATGCATCAAAAAAGGAGAGCAAATCGCAACCTAAAGTGGAATCCACAATCTGATTGATGTGTGGCAGGGGAAATGGGTCCTTCGGGCAAGCCTTGTTGAGATTTGTGAAATCTATGCAAAGCCTCCATTTCCCATTAGCCTTGCGAACAACCACTGGATTTGCTAACCACATTGGATGTAGCACTCCTCTGACCAAGCCAGCTGCCTCAAGCTTCTTAATCTCCTCTGTAATAAACTACTGCCTCTCCAAGGCCTGCTTCTGAACTTTCTGCTTGACAGGTCGGGCATGTGGGCAGATAGCAAGGTGGTGCTCGATTACCTCCCTGGAAACACCAGGGATATCAGATGGTTGCCAGGCAAACACATCGATATTCGCCTGCAGGAAGGAAACAAGCGCTCTTTCCTATTTGTCGTAAAGGACACCGATGATAGTGAAGGTACCATCAAAACTAGCCAGCCCTACCGGGACCTTCTTCACTTGCAGTGCAGCAACCTTGGATTTCTTGCTGTTGGAACTCTCTGACAAGTCATCAACAGGCGCAGCACACTCCGAAGAGGTACGCTTCCCGGATTCCTTGCCAGCGTCCCTGTTATCCTTCTTCTTTCCTCTGTTCTCCTTGGCGGGAGCTGCCATTGCCATTGCCTCTGTCGCGACTGCGTCCCGTTACATCTTATCCACGCAAATGATTGCGTCCTTCTCATCTGATGGAATGGAAATGACTCCTACCGGCCTAGGCATCTTCAAGGTTTTGTAGGCATAGTGGGATGCCGCCATGAATTTAGCCAGGGCTGGGCGTCCAAGGATCTCATTGTGCTGCAGGGGGAGGTCGACCACATCAATCACGATCTTCTCAGTCCAATAGTTCAGTTGTCCCCCAAATGTCACTGGCAACATGATCTTTCACTTAGGATGACTCATGTCGGGATTAACTCCTTGAAACGTGCCCATGACCTTTAGCTCTTCCTCTGCTATCTGAAGTTTGCTGATGACCTTTGGGGAAATCAAATTCAACCCGGCCCCGCCGTCAACCAACATTTTTGTGACCTTGAGGTTTCAAATTGTTGGAGAGACCAACAATGGCAAACATCCTACCGCAGTAGTACGGTCAGGATGGTCCTCTTCGTCAAAGATGATGGGCGTGTGTGACCATTTGAGCGGCTTCCGAGCCTCTGTCATTGGTTCCACGGCATTGACCTCACATGCCCACCATTTGAGTTGGCGGTGAGAGGAGTGCAGGGATGCACCCCCGTCAATGCATAGGGCATCAGCGGCCTTCTGGAACTCCTGCTCACTAGTTTCCTCTTCATCCCCTCCATCACTCTCATCATTGCAGGCTTCCTTCGCTCGACCCCTGGCGGGTTTTCCTTGGTTCTGGAAGGGTTTGCCGGGGCGATTTGCTTCACCACCTCGGCCCTTCCCGCCAGCGGCATTCTGACCTTTTTCCTTATTGCACTTTTCATATTCTGCTCTTTGCCTCTTGACAAGCTGCTCAACCTAATAACACTCTTGAAGATCATGGCCCTTGGTCCGATGAATCTTGCAGTACGGCCCATCGCCTTTCCCAGCCTTCTCGGCAGCCGCACCCTCCCGGCAGTTAGCGCACATGGCAGCCTCCTTGCCGGGAACTTTGGCTTTAGATTTCTTGCCATCACTGCCTTATCCTTGCGCCTGTTGCTGCGCGTCTTGCGCTTCTTCTGACTGGTGACTTCATCATCATCCTCTGAGTCAACGTTGAAGCAATCCACTTCTCTGGGAAGTTTCCTTCCCTCCTCCATTCAAGCACACTTGTCCACCAAGGTGTAAAGCTCCTTCACAGTCTTGGGCAACCGCACATTCATCTTGGAACGAATCCTGCGGCTGCGCACATTTGATTGGAAGGCGGCTATCATAGCTGCTGGATGGATATTTGGGATGTTCCTATGGACTCTACTGAATCTCTGCAAGTACTTCTGGAGAGTCTCTCCTTCTTTCTACTGGAGAAGCTGCAAGTCACTATGCCGCTCTGGTTCTTGATGGCCGCCAGTAAAGGCGCCAATGAACTCATGGCACAGGTCAGCCCATGACAAAATGGAGTTCTCCGGCAGGTGCATCAGCCAAGACCTCACATTGGACTTGAGCACCAAAGGGAAGTAGCGGGCAAACACCTTCTCATCCCTTGCCCCGGCAACTCGAATAGCGATGGCGTAAATGCTCAGAAACTCAGCCGGGTTTAGCCTCCCATCATACTTCTCAGGTATCTCTGGCTTGAACATGTGAACGGATGGCCAACGGACTTGCCGCAGCTCACGAGTAAAGGCAGGGCACCACACATCGAAAGGTAGGCACCCTCCAACCTCGAGCACAGGCTCATCAACATCGGGACCATCACACCATTGGTCCGACAGTGGTCACCGCGGCATCGCTCAGTGACGATGCACGCGTCTCCCCTTGATACGTCTCCAACATATCTATAACTTTTGATAGTTCCACGTTGTTATATTATAATTCTTGGATGTTTAATAATCATTTTATAGTCATTTATATCATTTTTTGGTACTAACCTATTGACATAGTGCCAAGTGCCAGTTGTTGTTTTCTGCATGTTTTTTACATCGCAGGAAATCAATACCAAACGGAGTCCAAATGCAACGAAACTTCACGGAGATTTTTTATGGACCAGAAGACACCCAATGGGACAAGGCAGCGCTTGGGGGGTGCTCCGAGGGGAGCATAACCCACTAGGGCACGCCAGGAGGCCCAGGCGCGCCCTGGTGGATTGTGGCCACCTCGGGTGCCCCCCGGACCGCCTCTTTGCTCTATAAATACCAATATTCCAGAAACCCTAGGGGAGTCAACGAAAATCAATTCTAGCCACCGTAGAGTCCAGAACCACCAGATCCAATCTTGGCACCATCATGGAGGGGTTCACCACTTTGATTGGTGCCTCTCCGATGATGCGTGAGTAGTTCTTTGTAGACCTTCGGGTCTGTAGTTAGTAGCTAGATGACTTCCTCTCTCTCGTTTGATTCTCAATACAATGGTCTCTTGGAGATCCATATGATGTAACTCTTTTTGCAGTGTGTTTGTTGGGATCGGATGAACTTTTAGTGTATGATCAGATCTATCTTTTTATCCACGAAAATTATTTGAGTTTCTTTGATATCTTATATGCATGATTTCTTATAGCCTTGTATTTCTTCTCCAATATTTGGGTTTTGTTTGGCTAACTTGATCTATTTATCTTGCAATGGGAAGAGGTGCTTTGTAGTGGGTTTGATCTTACGGTGCATGATCCCTGTGATAGAAGGGGAACCGACACGTATGTATTGTTGCTACTAAGGATAAAACGATGGGGTCTATTTCTACATAAACAGATCTTGTCAACATCATGTCATCATTCTTATTGCATTACTCCGTTTCTTCATGAACTTAATACACTAGATGCATGCTGGAGAGCGATCGATGTCTGGAGTAATAGTAGTAGATGCAATCAGGAGTCGGTCTACTAATCTTGGACGTGATGCCTATATAATGATCATTGCGTGGATATCGTCATGATTATTTTTAGTTCTATTAATTGTCCAACAGTAATTTGTTTACCCACCATTTGCTATTTTTCTCGAAAGAAGCCACTAGTGAAACCTACGGCCCCGGGGTCTCTTTCTCATATTATTTGCCTTTGCGATCTATTTTTCTTTTTTTTTTATTTTCAGATCTATTAAACCAAAAATACAAAAATACCTTGCCACAATTTATCTATACATCTATACATACTAATAAACCAAGGTGCGTTTCTCCAATTTTTTCATCCGTTCACCAACGAGTTTTTTTATCCAAGGTGGTACTAAATTTTTGTGGGTCCATCTGTTAGAAAAGAAAAACAATTTTGTTCCGAAATTTATACATGGGACGCGCATGCTTCGGCCCAGGAAAGCAAGCCCGTTTGTTTCCTGCCCGTTCATCTGAAAAAACATTATTTACCGCACAGGGCGGTAAATAGTCAGAATTTCGCACATGGCGCCAAAATTGGGTCCGCCCGTTTTCGTTTTTTATCTATTATGTTTCTGTTTTTTGTCCTTTATCCTTATTTTTTATATTTCCTTGTCCCATTTTATTTTTCCTTTTTTATATAAATTTTATTTTTCATTTTTTTCAGAATTCCATTTTTTGTTTAAATTTTCATAAAATCAGCAGGATTCAAAATTTTGCTCCAATTTTGAAATATATTTGGATCTTTAAAAAAATTTATACTCGTTCCATTTTTTCGAAACTAAAAAAATGTTCAAATTCTTAAAAGAGTGTTTACATTTTCCAAAATTGTTTGAGATTTTCAAAATAAATTGTATTTTTGAAAATGATACAAATTCGAAAAATATTCATGTTTATTGAAGTGTTCACAAATTTAAAGTATTGTTTGTATTTGAAAACACATTTAAAAATTGTTTTCAATGTTCAAAACATGTTTCCATTTTCACAAATTAAAAAAAATTGTTTTCTTAAAAAATGGTTCATATTTTCAAAACGTGTTTGTGAATTTTAAAAAACCATTTCAAGTTTTCTTCATATTTTTCCAAATTTAATGAAATTTTCAAAAACAGTGCTCGCATTTTTTAGAAAAAGAATTAGGATTTAAAAAATTGTTCATATTTCAAAGAATAAATCAGAATTTCATAATTATTACTTTATTTTTTGAAAACCTCAACAAAGATAAAACAATGAAAAAATGTTTTGAATGTTAGACTACATTATGTTCTTAAACATTCATTTTGGCCATTTTTTAGCAGGACCTGTTTGTTCGAATAGCTATCAGCATGTGTTTGAGATATTGAGGTCATGAGTCTAATCTTTCAAGTTAGCGGTTGTTTTGAATTTGTATTCGTGTCTTACAGACACACGCCATTTTGGTAACTGCCAGTGGCCTAACCCAGACGCTAATTGTTGTGCATTCCACTTGCCATTCGATGATAAAAGAGAATATGTTGGTTGGCTATATTTAAAAGAAATTGTAGGAACATGCCGATAAAAGAGAATATGGTGGTTTTGCTCTGATTAAAAAAATGTAGGCAAGTAAGCGCTAAAATAATTAAAGAAATTAAACCCTGGTAAAGCAGAGACTACCTAGTTATGAGCTGATTATGGCAATGAAATGGGATTCACTATATTAGTAATCCATCCAATTACACCATCGTAGGAGAGTGTGGTCGAAACAACTATGCCCCAAAGGTCACCGTGCAGCCACCAAATGAGGAGGCAACCATAACCTAAACACGGAGGCGGACCCGGAGGGAAAAAAGGCGCGAGTCAAGTGGTGCCCACCACACCAACCAACCCTACCACTATGAAGACCTCGCAGGCTAAACATGACCCGTGGGAACACCGCAACTCCTTGCTATGTCGCCCCACCGCTGCAGAGACCATTTTGATGGACACATCAATTACCTCTCTCGATGCTTCTTGCAAAAAAATCTCCCATTGCAACGCACGGGCATATGTGCAAGTTCTTATTTATTTTATTTGGCGTTTGATCTATCAATCTACTACAATTTATTCACGTCCATTTTCCCAATTTTTGGCACCGTTACCCGGAAGGGATTGACAACCCTTTTAATACGTCGAGTTGCGAGTAGCTGTTATTTGTGTGTAGGCGCCGCTTACGTGTTGTTGCTTGGTTCTCCTACTGGTTCGATAACCTTTGGTCTCATCACTGAGGGAAATACCTACCATCGTTGTGCTGCATCATCCCTTCCTCTTTGGGGAAATACCGACGTAGCTTCAAGCCGCATCAAAAGGAATTTCTAGCGCCGTTGCTGGGGAGGATCTTAAACATATACCAGGTTCCTAATCACAAATCTCATCTCCTTACAATTTACATTATTTGCCATTTGCCTCTCGTTTTCCTCTCCCCCACTTCACAAAAATTTGCCTCTTTATTCGCCCCTCTTTCTCGTTCATCACTTTCTTGCCGGATCTATTTTTGAGTGCTATCTTGTTGCGTAGTCATCATGACTCAAGAGAACACCAACTTGTGTGATTTCTCAAATACCAACAATGATCACTGGTGTGCATCGGTCCTAAACAAACATTTTAAAACCCCTTTCCGCGACGGCATTTGGAACCGTTGCCAAGTGAGTGTGTGCGATAGGGTGTCCTTCCCAGACGACCCAGAAATCGTCGGGGATAGGCCCTCCTGGGACCCAGGCTGGGGCCGTGTGCGATCGAGCGAGGCATCAAAACCCAATCATTTCGGTAGGTATGTACATCCCACACGGTGAATCCCATAAATCATTTCCGTAGGTATGTACATCCCACACAATGAATCCCAGAAATCATTACCGTAGGTATGTATACCACACATAGTCAATCCAAGGAACACGTTTCCGTTCTTATGTACATCCCACGCAGTCAATCCAGGGAAAACGTTTCTGTTCGGATGTACATCCCACACGGTTTTATGTATACGCTCGTGTGTGAAAGGTGTAACTATCACACATGCTCTGTCTTGGTTAACTATTTGCTTTCATTAACTACATCACACCCGATTTCATGTAGAAAACGATGTGGCATTGGGCTATCCATCGCAAGCGCTTTTACTACTAGAACCGTTTGCAAAGGTCCATGACCGTCTGTTCTATTTTTATTTTTGCCTACAATTTATTATTCTAATTGGAAATTTTGAAATACGAAACATGCAATTCAAATTCTCAACACAATGGTTCAACAATGAATCCATAAATAAAATTGCCAGTACAATATGTTCAGTAATTACAGGATTAGGCAGCAATTAACTATGATGAATCACAGTATTTAAAGGCGGTAAAGGTGGAGAGACAAGTGTAAATCATTTTGACTGGCGACGGTGTTGAAGAAGCGGAATGCCCATAATGTGCCTTCCTGCATGCCATAGGCATGAACCACTTTTGTCCAACCGCTTGTGACGATCGCACGCCCATCCTTCACCGCCTTTAGGAAGACTTCTAGAGCATTATCATGGTAGCATGAATTATATACTTTAACCTTAGTTGCCTCCACTCCGGCCATGCAGTTTGCAAGGTAATCATCAGTAAATAGCTTCGGAAACCACTGGAAAGAGAAAAATATCAGATACTAAGGTCTAATAGAGTAACTTGTTGTGGGCAGGGAGAAAAGGCAACACATTACTTACCATCCTAAAGTTTTCTGTTGTCTTCGACAAAGTGTAAATAAAGAGCTTAATTCCAATCACCCGTTTCTTTCGCCTAACAATCTTTCTTAGTTTCCTCACTTGACGCTTGTTCATGAATATCTCATTGCCCCATACGCAAAAGGGATCGAAGCGTGGATCAGTACCCCTCATATATGTACCTACAAGCAACTAGTAAATGTTAGAAGCTAAACTGAGATTGCACAAATGATGTAAACTATAACTACCTACGTTCCTAAGTACAAGTACTTTTTTTGAGATTTCAATATGAACTATATATGGATGTATATAGAATTATAGATATAGTTTAGATTAGAATCTCGATTCACTCATTTTGCTCCTTATGTAGTCTATATTGGAATCTCTAAAAATACTTATATTTAGGAATAGATGGTGTATAAGACATGGGATGCAGCTAACCTCGATGGCAAACAACAGCATCACCCATTGTAGCCTTGTGTAAGTACATGAAAAGCCAATGTTAACTACAACAGGGTTAACATCCACCAAAAATAGCAAATGGTAATAAAACAGCAGCATCTATAGTGATATCTTCATTTCAGAAGAGTAGCACGGTAGCAAACTGACAGATTAAAAAATGGATACAACAGTTAATTGCAACAGGCTTAACAACATCCTAATTCATGTTTTGTAAGTTTATAGCCATTGAAATACAACTCTTTAAAAATGGATTCAACTGTTAATTGCAACAGGCTTAATAGCCATTGAAATCGGTATTGACAAAAATGCAATTGGCAGAGTTAAACATCACAGTGCAGGTGCTGCCAGAGCAGATAATGGCCCAGTTGTCTCTTAAAAAGAAGGGAAAATAGCTCAAACATGTTAGGCTTGTTTACTACAACATGCTTAATACATCGACAGTACAAAACATAGCCATTAATTGCAACTGGTACTGCTAAGATTGAACTTGTGGGTACATACCTGGTAAGTCCTGAGAGGTAGTTGCTGGGGCACTTCATCTTGGCCAGAGCCCGCCCAAAGTCAGCGGCGGCGGAGGCGAGCTGTTCCTCCGGGTCAAAGCGTGGATCAGTGCCGCTGACAGTACCTACAGGCAACCAGTAAATGGTAGAAGTTAAACTGCAATTGCACAAATGATGTGAAATACTATAAGACATGGGATGCAGCTAACCTTGACGGCAAACAACAGCATCGGCCATTATGACCATGTGTAATTACATGGACAAGCATGTTAAGTACAACAGGGTTAGCATCCACCAAAAATAGCAAATGGGGCAGCATCTCTAGTATATCTTCATTGCGGAGAGTAGCATGGTAGCAAATGGACAGATTAAAAAATGGATACAACTGTTAATTGCAACAGGCTTAACAACATCCTAAGTCATGTTTTGTAAGTTTGTAGACATTGAAATTCAACTGTTTAAAATGGATTCAACTGTTAATTGCAACAGGCTTAATAGACATTGAAACCGGTACTGATAAAAATGCAATTGGCATAGTTAAACATGACAAGGCAGGTGCTGCCAGAGCAAAGAATGGCCCAAATGTCTATAAGAAGGTAGGGATAGTTGCAAAAACGTGTTAGGCATGTTTACTAGAACATGCTTAATACATCCACCGTACAGAACATAACCATTAATTGCAACTGGTATTGGTAAGATTGAACTGGTGAGTACATACTTGGTAAGTCCTGAGAGGTAGTTGCTGCTGATGGATTCATATACCTAGGGTAGGGTATTAGGCCTGACCTAAACGTCCTACCCAAGGGCACTCGTAGAAGAGATCATCTTCGGTCGACCAAAGAGGGATCCACTGACTAGATGGAAGGACTCGACCATGGAAGACTCACTCACCATGAAGACTCACTCGACCACCGAAGGTCGAGAAGGCACTCCATGCCAAGAACGGTTTGCTATTGAATAGACTTAATGATAGTTAAAGCATTTTATGAGGGCGTTACAAGAAACCCCTAACTTAATGTACTTTATTCCCTCCACTACGTGGGCTGGCTGGGGTCTGGCGCACTCTATATAAGCCACCCCTCCACGATAGAAGGGTTCAGATTCTTGTAATACTCATACTCATAATCCACTCGACCGCCTCGGGGCTCCGAGACGAGGGCTGTTACTTCCTCCGAGAAGGGCCTGAACTCAGACATCCTTTGTCTCCACAACTGCTCCATAGCTAGGACATCGCCTCTCCTTAACCTACCCCTACTTCTACCGTCGGACTTAGAACCACGATAGTTGGCGCCCACCGTGGGGCAGGTGTTTTAGCGATTTGTGGAGGAGTTGCAAGATTCGAGTACCTTCATCATGATGACTTCGGAGTTTTGGGTGAGGGGCACGAGATCCGTCTCGGTGCTCTCACTTTTGTCGCCGACGACCAAGATGGCTCCAGGAGGCCCCTCTTGACGCCGAGGCGCCCCCGTCCGCTGGGCGACGACTTCGCGCATGTGTTCAAGGGCGTTTTGTCAAGGCAACCGTCGACCAGATCGGTCGACTCCTTATCGGTCGCCCGCCCAGATCTCCCACCAGCCGCAAGCGCCTGCCGGTCGAGGCTTCAGCGGTGGGTGAAGCACGGTGGCTCGCCAGACATACCACCGCCCAGTCACGCTATCGAGCCCGACGAATCCTCTACGGCCTGCTCGATCTGCCGACCGGCTCGAGAGATCGTGATCCGAGTGTGATAGCAGTGATCCAGCGGCGGAGATCCTCATGGTCGACGGCCTCGCGATCCTCCCGGCCACCACGGCGGTGGAGCCGCGGAGGAGGAGACCCCTGCAAGAACACGAGGAGTACCAGCCCGAGACACTCGACTCTCTGCAGAGAGAAGAGCTTCGTCGCAGAACATGGATGCACTACATACTCCTATCGCCGAGAGACCCACGAGGCTCGTGCCTTGGAGGAAGCACGTTTGGCCAATGTGGCTGAACGCGCCGCTTGGAGAATCTTCAGCGAGCACTTTCGGCAAGGCAACGACTCTCTGAATCCGGTCGACGTCGGCTCTTCCCGCCGACTCGGTATACCGACGCCACTTCAGAATTTAGCAACCGCAACTCGCGATAGCAGTAGTCTATCCAGCCGCCCGGTCGGAAGTCGGAAGAGGCTTGCAGCAGATCGTAGATTTACTCCGAGCGGCAAAGCGATCGTAACTCAGCCGTGTCGCAGTCGCGCAACAGGATTCACAGCCGATCCGTCGCTGCGAACACTGTACAGTCGGCTCACAGCCCCAGATCGCCTCCGCGGCGGGAAGGGCGCGACAACCGGCGAGAGCAGCTCGGAGACCGATTCGACCGAGATGACAGGCGTCGAGTGCCCCTTTCCTCCGAGGGAAGGGTCAGACGCCTCGGCGGCAAGATGACGATTTAGATTCAAGATAGGCGAAGGGTTCGGTCGACCCTGTGGAACCGAGCTTTGATGCGCGGTCCATTATCGTGCAAGGCTTGGTCGACCGAACAGAGCCCATCGAGGAGGACCGAGAGGATGCACCCACCAGCAATGAGTGCATGTCTCTTGTCCGGAGTGTTTTAGCAGGCTATCGAGCCATGATGGTCCCCCAATTTCAGATTGGCAACAGGAGTCAGCAAGTTCATCGGGGAATCTAAGCTCAAACTTGGCTCGAGGATTACCGAGTGGCTGTTCAGATTGGCGGTGGGAATGATGAGGTGGCCATGAAGCATTTGCCCCTCATGTTGGAAGGTTCGCAGAGCATGGCTGAGTCAATTACCTCACAAAGAAAGCATATATACTTGGGAAGATTTGTCCCAGTGTTCGTCAGACTTTTGAAGGGACTTGCAAGCGACCGGCTGGTTTGTGAGCTGCAAGTTTGTGTGCGAAGACCAATGAAACTCTCCGAGAGTACATTCAGAGATGGATTACCTTGCACAATCTTGTGGAAAATGTGTCCGACCATCAGCGGTTTGCGCCTTCAAAGACGCGGCGTCAAAAGCAGAGAATTGAGTCTGAAGTTCGGTCGAACCGGGACATGACCACGAGTCGAATGATGGAGATTGCTAGCAAATACGCCTAACGGCGAGGAAGAAGACCGACCAAGCGGTAAATACAAGCCAAGTCATCGGAGAAGGGCAATTCCAATCGGAAGCAAAAGCGCAAAGTCGAACCAGCAGCTCTCGGAGAGGCCCCGCCGTGACTCGGGGAAGTTCAGGGAAGCCCAAAGGATCACGGAATCAAGAAAGTGAAAGATAAAGAAGGAAATGACGTGATGGATATGCCATGCCATATTCACACGAAGAAGGATGAAGAGGGCAACATTATTTACCCGAAGCACACCACTCGCCGATGTCGACTCGATCCGGCGAAGCCAGGCAAACAGTCTAAGGACAAGGAGAAGGAGCCGACAAGGCCGGAGATAAAGAGGATAGTGAGGAGGAATACCGCACGTCAACTCCACTCGATGATCTTCGCAGATGTGGAAAGCAAAAGTCGATGAAAGTCATCAACCGAGAGGTGAATATGGTTGCCCAGTTAAGCCAAGTTATGTGAAGTGGTCCCGGACACCCATCACATTCGACCAATCGATCACCCGACTCACATTGCCACCTCGGGCGGCAAGCGTTGGTGGTCGATCCGATTGTCGAAGGCACTCGATCGACAAAAGTGCTGATGGATGGTGGTAGTGGGCTGAATTTGTTGTATGCGGATACTTTGAAAGGGATGGGCATTCCGATGTCCCGATTGAACGCCAAAGAATATGAGTTTCCGGAGTCATACCGGGAAGAAGGCCAACTCACTCGCCAAATAGCCCTGGACGTGGTTTTGGTGATTCCAAGCACTTCCGCAAAGAAAAGTTGACCTTTGAGGTTGTGGATTTTGAGTGCATACCATGCCATTTTGGGAGGCTCGCCTACGCACGATTCATGGCTCGACCATGCTACGTGTACCTCAAACTGAAAATGCCAGGACCCAAAGGAGTGATCACTGTCACCGGCGATCGGAAGAAGGCAGAAGAGTGCTTTCAGAAGGGCTCGAAGATTGCCGACTCCCAAGTGACAGCGGTCGAATTCGACGAGTACATGCAAAACGCAGATCCGAGTGATTTGCTGCGATCTAAGAAGCCAGCCACAGAGTCTGCATTCAAGTCGTCTGGTGAGACAAAGCCCGTCCATATTCATCCGACTGACCCCGATGCAGCTCCGACCCACATATCCACAACACTCGACTCGAAATAGGAAGAAGCGCTCATCCAGTTCCTCCGTGAGAACTGGGACATTTTTGCATGGAAGCCGCCGACATGCCAGTGTTCTGAGGGATCGGCTGAGCATCGCCACGAGTCGACAAGTCAGCGAAACCAGTCAAAGAGCATCTCGGCGGTCCGCCGTCGTAAGAGAAAAGCTATTGGTGAAGAAGTGGCTCATTGTTGACAAAGCAGGATTTATCCGAGATTTACCACCCGAGTGGCTCGCTAATGTTGTCATGGTCCCCAAGAAGGATAACTCACTCCGCATGTGCATTGATTTTAAGCACATTAATCGGGCCTGCCCGGCGATCATTTTCCTCTCCCCGCATCGATCAAATTGTCGACTCGACATGCGGGTGTGAGAGGTTGTCTTTTCTAGATGCATATTCCGGTATCACCAGATCCGCCTCAGATGGACCCGACGAAATAAAAACAGCTTTCATCACTCCATTCGGGTGCTTCTGCTATATCACCATGCCATTCGGCCTCAAGAATGCCGGAGCCACATTTATGCGAATGATTCAGAAGTGTCTTCTCACTCAGATCAGTCGGAATGTGGAAGCGATATGGATGATATAAATCGTTAAGTCGCGAAAAGGTTCCGACCTGCTCGCCACCTCGCCGAAACATTTGCCAACCTCAGAAGGTACGATATCAAGCTCAATCCGTCAAAGTGCACATTCGGAGTTCCTGGTGGAAAATTACTCGGTTTTCTCGTTTCCGAACGAGGAATCGACGCTAACCCAGAGAAGATCGGCACTATTCTCCGAATGAAACGCCCTGTGCGAGTGCACGACGTCCAGAAGCTTACTGGATGCTTGGCCGCTTTAAGTCGATTCATCTCACGACTCGGTGAAAAGGCATTACCTCTTTACCGATTGATGAAGAAGGCTGACAAGTTCGAGTGGACTCGGAAGTGGATGCAGCGTTTGCCGAGCTAAAAGCTCGCTCTCCACCCAGCCGGTGCTTGCTGCTCCAATCAGCAAAGAGCCTCTGTTGCTTTACATTGCAGCCATCGGACAAGTTGTCGGGTTACGGCTTACGGTCGGAGGGAAGAGGAAGGAAAGGCCTTCAAAGTTCAGCGCCGGTGTATTATTTGTCCGAAGTTTTGACTCCATCCAAGCAGAGATACCCTCATTATCGAAGCTTGTGTATGGTATATACATGACCACAAAGAAGGTTGCTCACTATTTCTCCGATCATTCATCACGATTGCCGCCGACGCTCCTTTATCGTGAGATCTTGCATAATGAGACGCGAACCGGTCGAGTGGCGAAGTGGGCGATTGAACTTCTTCCCTTGATATCAAATTCGAGGCAAAGAAAGCCATTAAGTCCCGTGCTATAGCGGATTTCCTTGCCGAGTGGATTGAACAACAACAACCGATGAAGTTCACTCGGAGCATTGGACCATGTTCTTTGACGGCTCCAAAATGTTGAATGGTTCTGGTGCTGGGGTTGTTCTGGTTTCCCCCAGAGGAGATAAGCTTAAGTATGTGCTCCAGATTCACTTTGACTCCTCCAACAATGAGGCAGAGTATGAGGCCCTTTATATGGATTGCGATGGCCATCTCACTCGGCGTCCGTCGCCTCGATGGTTTATGGCGACTCAGATCTAGTGGTCAATCAAGTGATGAAGGAGTGGGACGAGAAGCCCGGCTATGATCGGATCTGCAATGCAGTGAGGAAGCTGGAAAAGAAGTTTGAGGGGTTGAGCTCCATCACATCCCCGATCGAAAAATCAGGCAGCAGATGATCCGCCAAGATAGGGTCCAAGAGGAAGCCATTCCGAGTGGCGTGTTTTTGGAACATATACACACTCCGTCAGTCAAAGAAGATCCCTACACAGAGGAAGCTCCACAACCCAAGAGCGCCACGGACTCGACTGAGGTTGAGGTCCCGGCAGTGGTCGACTTGGTCATGAAGGTTTTAGTGGTCACTCCCGATTGGACAATTCCATACATCGCGTATATTCTGAGAAAGGAACTCCCAGAGGATGAGGAAGAGGCTCGGCAGATCGTCCGTCGATCCAAAGCCTTTACCGTTATCAATGGGCGGTTATATAGAGAAAGCCCAACGGGAGTCGGACAAAAATGCATAACGCCGTAAGAAGGTCGAGTCATACTCAATGATATCCACTCGGGGACCTGTGGTCACTATGCGCCCTCTCGGACCATTGTAGCCAAAGCATACCGAGCTGGATTTTATCGCCAAGAGCAAATGAGATGGCGAAAGAAATAGTGGACAAGTGCAAAGGATGCCGTTCTATTCCAATATGTCACACAAGCTGCGTCAGCCTTTGAAGACCATTCTCGCTCGTCGGCCTTTCGCAGATGGGGTTGGACATGATCGGTCCCTTGCGAACGGGTCGGAGCGGCTTCACGATGTAATCGTAGCAGTCGACAAGTTTACCAAGTGGATTGAGGCTAAGCCAATCAAAAAACTTGATGCTGGTACTGCTGTTTCCTTCGTCAGAAAGTTGACGTTCAGGTATGGAGTCCCGCACAGTATTATCACGGACAATGGGTCAAATTTTGACTCGGAAGAATTCAAGGATTTCTGCAACTCCCAAGGCATACGAGTCGACTACGCTTCAGTCGCCCATCCGCAGTCGAATGGACAGGCAGAACGAGCCAATGGATTGATCCTCAAGGGTCTGAAGCCCCGGTTGATGCGAGATCTCAAGCATGCGGCTGGAGCTTGGGTCGACGAACTTCCTTCAGTGCTTTGGGGTTTGCGGACCACGCCTAATCGGTCAACTGGGAGAACTCCTTTTTTCCTGGTCTATGGGGCAGAAACAGTTTTACCGAGTGATCTCCTTCACAATGCTCCGCGAATTGAACTTTATAATGAAGCAGAAGCTGAGCAAGCGCGTCAGGATGCAGTCGACCTCTGGAAGAGGAAAGGAAATGGCTCGATCCGCTCGACCATTTACCAAAGAAGACTTGCGCCACCAGACGCCGTAAATGTGAGAGGTCGAGCCTTCCAGAAGGAGATCTGGTCCTTCGGTGGATCAGCAGAAGCAACATAAGCTTGCTCCCTCATGGGAAGGTCCCTTCATCGTCACAAAGGTTCTCCACAATGGGGCATATCGTCTCTACAATGTCGAACACGATATCGATGAGCCCCGAGCTTGGAATGCGGATCTGCTCCGCCCGTTTTACACTTAAGGTTTTTCACTCGGAAGAGTTGTAATAAAGTACTCCTGTAGCTCACGAGCTTTGAAGTAATAGTGTCATAATTCCTTCATTATTTTTGTCACTCTTTATTTTGTGTCGAGTAAAATTTTCACCTCCCCGATGGGTGGCTTAGTCGCGAATCCGTTACGCCTAAGTTTTTACAAATCCTACCGAGTGGTAAGCGGACTTCCACTCGGGAGCTTAGCTGCAGCTCGGTGCTCGCCTAAGTTATTAAAAATCCCACCGAGTGGTAAGCCGGACTTCCACTCGGGGCTTAGCTGCAGCTCTGCTCGCCTAAGTTATTAAAATCCCACCGAGTGGTAAGCCGACTTCCACTCGGGGCTTAGCTGCAGCTAAGTGCTCGCCTAAGTTATTAAAAATCCTACCGAGTGGTAAGCGGACTTCCACTCGGGGCTTAGCTGCAGTCAAGGACTCGCCTAAGTATAAAGTATACTGGCAAGGAAAACGAGGCACAGGTCGACTGCGGCCCTCTCCTCCGAGCTACACCATAAGTATGATGTGCGATTGCAAGGAAGATGAAGTGCAGGTCGACTGCGACCCTCTTCTCCGAGCTTCGACACAAATACAACGAAAATCCTACCAAGTGGAGAGCAAACCTCCCACTCGGGGGCTTAGCTGCAGCCCAGTGCTCGCCTAAGATATAAGAAATCCTACCGAGTGGAGAGCAAACCTCCCACTCGGGGGCTTAGCTGCAGCCCAGTGCTCGCCTAAGTTATTGAAATCCTACCGAGTGGAGAGCAAACCTCCCACCGGGGGCTTAGCTGCAGCCCAGTGCTCGCCCAAGATATAAGAAATCCTACCGAGTGGAGAGCAAACCTCCCACTCGGGGGCTTAGCTGCAGCCCAGTGCTCGCCTAAGATATAAGAAATCCTACCGAGTGGAGAGCAAACCTCCCACTCGGGGGCTTAGCTGCAGCCCAGTGCTCGCCTAAGTTATTGAAATCCTACCGAGTGGTAAGCCAGTCTTTCACTCGGGGGCTTAGCTGCAGCCCGGTGCTCGCCTAAGTTATTGAAATCCTACCGAGTGGTAAGCCAGTCTTTCACTCGGGGGCTTAGCTGCAGCCCGGTGCTCGCCTAAGTTATTGAAATCCTACCGAGTGATAAGCCAGACTTCCACTCGGAGGCTCAAGTCTTTCGCCTAAGGAATAAGTCGATCGCAGAGGCGTCTCATTGTCAACCCGCAAAGAGCAATTCAAGCCGAGAGCAATCATTTCCAAACATCCAATCTAAATTTAGGTCGACACCTAAAATAACCGAGAGTGCTCAGGCGCTAAGCCTGTTAAAGTTTTATCGGTTACAATTCCACTCGGCATACCGAGGCAAATTTAAGGTCAAGGAAAGTTTTTTACCCCTCCTGTGGAGGGCTGGATGGAGCAACGAATTCGTCAAGGTCAATCCCGTCGGCAATCCGCGTGGCTGCAGCGATGAAAGTCTCCATGAAGGTCCTGAAGTCGTGCTTTTTGGTGTTGGCCACTCGGAGAGCCGCCAGCTTATCTTCTCGAGCTTCCTTGCAATGGACTCGCGCGGACATTATTGTGGCAACGCTCGCACCGCACCGAGCGAAGATTTCTTCCACTCTTGCACTCGGTCAGGGACGGCGTTCAGTCGAGCCATCAATGACTCAAGGTCATTTTGGAGTGTCTCATTGGGCCAGAGCGTCGAGTCGATGCGGGACGTAGCAACCTTCAGTCTTGCGAGATAATCCACAACAGCAGCAACGCGGGACTCCAGTCGGAAGATGTTCATGGCAGTTTCATCGTTCACCGGGGAATTGACAGGGTCAAGGTTAAATCTCCGGTGGCTGGTTTCTTCTTCAAAGTTGCGGCAGAACTCTGCAAAGACAAAACCCCGAATCAGGAAAACAGTCGAATGGAAACATAACAGTTGGGAGAATTGGTCGAGTGGAGAAGGTTACCTTCGAGCTTAAGGAACAATTTCTTAGCAAGACCACCCAAGAAGCTTTCCAGCTCGTTCTTCTTCCCAGCCATTTGGAGGATCTTCTCGGTCAGGTTCTTCTTGTCAGCCTTCATTCGCTCAATATCCTTGTTGGCAGCGGCCAAAGTAGCCTTCAGATCGGCGTTATCCTGTTCGAGCTTGGCGACTGAGGCCAGTTTTTCATCAGCAAGCTTGATCTTCTCAGACAGCTCAAGCTCCTTCTTCCTTTGAGCCTCCTTCACCTTGCCTGTAAATCGCAGCAAAGTCAAACTTGAAGCAAGTGGGAGGAGGAAAGAGTCGTCGAAATCTCACCAAACATACCTTTGGTCTCCTCCTTCGCCTTCGTCAGATTCTCTTGCACCAGTTTCAAGTCCAACTCGAGCTGAATATGCTTCGCTCGATTCGATATAGCGTGCCATAAGATCACAAGATTTCTCTGAAGAGTCGGTTGCAAAAATATCGAGATAATCCACTTCCGAGTGAATCAAGAAGAATTGTGCGTTTCTAAGACTACGATCGAATGCAAGCATTCAACCGTAGTCTCGGGGACTACACCGGTGGGTGCACTCAGCGTGCCCCCTTGGTCTTATTCAAGACATAGTCGACCCATCGACCAGATAAAAAAAGCGAGTCGACGATCGACCGGTTCCATTCTTAGTAAGCCTAAGGCGAGTCGACGGTCGACGACAAAAAAAAAAGTCGACCAATCGACCAAAACTTCTTCAGACTGTAATCAATCGCCAAAGTGATCGACCACGCCTCGGGACTACACCCGGTGGGTGCACTCAGCGTGCCCCCACTGGTCTCGTAAACACATTCGTTTCATTCGGTGATGATCAATATTTACTTATGAAGCCTAAGACCGATCGCCCGCAATGACCTTAGCCTTGGGGACTACACCGGCGGGTGCACTCGCAGCGTCCCCGCTAACACGGAGTTTTTATTGACACACCTAGTGGGTGACTGCTATTGCTATGAATTTGAGAAAGAAAAGTTTTGATAGCATATCCTAACAGAGCATGTGGTGGTCGATCGACTGAACATTGCTCTGAAGGGCGAGCTGGCATCGAAGCTGCTTGGCTCGCATCCCGGCGATCTTCACCGCTCCATCATGATCCCGCTTGACGGATCGCCTCCTTAGCAACATCGCCTTGGTCCTCCGGGACGTGGTGCGTGGTGAAGATCGAAGGTTGTCGGCACTTTCGGCGAAGTGGGCGAGCACTTGTCGGCCGGTACCGCGAAGGACACGGTATGTCGAAAGTGCCGACCTCCCTTCCGTCTAACGGTCTCGGCGCCGTCGCACCTTGGGCTTCTTTGCGATAGATGCCTTCCTGCTCCTCCTAGTCCTCAATGGCTCCTCATCCTCATCATCGTCGTCGGGAAGAGTGATGATGTCATTAGTGGGAGCTTGAGAAAAGAGTTAAAGTCGAAATCTTGAGTCGATCGACTAAGAACAAGAATTAAGGATATAGTACCGGGGTTTGAGGTGGCGGCGTCCTCCATCTCATGGTCGTCGACCTTAGCTGAGGTTTGAAGTCGCTTGTTGAAAATCCAAAGAATCATCGACCGATCCAAGTATCAACCAGAGACAAAATTTATATAGAACAAGAAGATTTAAACAAGATGTTTACCCCGAGATGGTGGGGATGGACACTTTCATCTTTGGCGAGGCTTGGTTGTCCTTGGCTAAACTACCTTCTTTGCTTTGGCACTTTCTCGGTCGGCACGGAGAAGCAGTCCGAGGCGTTTGGTCGATCATGAACGATCGCAACTCCTTACCGCGCTCAGCCGAAGGGTCGTGCACAAGTTTTGACCGCCTTTCCAAGAGCGGTGGTGCGACCTCCTCCTCTTCATCCTCGTCATCATCGTCCTCGTCATCGTCATCATCGTCGCCGCCGCGTCTCCTGCAGCATCTGAATCCCACTCTTCCTGGCTCTCACCTCCACTCGCTTCCCCTTCCTCAGTCGGAATCTGGGCGCCGTTGGGCATCGAGTATAGCTCTGTGAGGGCCTGGAAGTATCAAGCGAGTTGATCGACCAAATTCTGTAAACGCACTCGACAAATATACAACGGAAAAGCAGAGCAAGTGTACCTTATCGGAACGCTGTCACGATCAAGCGGAGAAATCCTCCGGGATCGCGAGATTGTCCTTGTTCGATGATCGAAGCCATCCATCTTTCCACTACGGAATCGTCGACTGCCTCCGGGTGGACACGAGTCTCGTCGTCGGTGCCGCGATACAACCACATACAGTGACTCCGGAACTGAAGGTGCTGGATTCGCCTCCAAAGAAAAACCTCCAGGAGGTCCATGCCAGTCACTCCGTCCCTAACCAGCTGCACCACGCGGTCCATCAGCATCTTCACTTCAGCCCTCTCTTCTGGAACAACCTTCAGGGAGGAGGGTCTATTCACTCGACTCATGGTGAATTCAGGAAGGCCAGTCGACTGCCCCGGCGTCGTCTCATTCCGGCAATAGAACCAGGTCGACTGCCAGCCCCTGACCGACTCGGGAAAATGCATAGCTGGGAAGGTGCTTTTGTTCCTCAACTGGACCCCTAAACCACCACACATCTGGACTACTTGGGTCTTCTCGTCACCAGGGCTTGCCTTCTTCACAGTCTGAGAGCGACATGTGAAGATGTACTTGAACAAACCCAGTGCGGTCGACAACCCAAGAAGTTTTCGCACATAGACACAAACGCGGCAAGGTATGCGATGGAGTTTGGAGTAAAATGGTGGAGCTGGGCTCCGAAGAAATTCAGAAAACCTCGAAAGAAGACACTCGGTGGCAACGAAAAACCCCGGTCGACATGGGTGGCCAAAAGCACGCACTCACCCTCTTCTGGTTGAGGCTGCCACTCTCGACCGGGAAGCCTCGCGGCTCCGTGGGGAATCAATCCGTCATCGGCCATATCAAGGAGATCCTTCTCCCTGATCGTCGACTGGATCCAGTCTCCCTGGACCCAGCCCTTCGGCAGTTTGGATCTCGACGAAGAACCACCGCGACCGGTGGATCTCCCCTTCGCCTTCTCAGCCGCCGACGCCTTCTCAGCCACCGACGCCTTCTTCGCACGCTCCAGCATCGTCGTCTTCTCTTTGCCCATGGCCGCCGGCGGAATGCGCAAGGGGAGAGATGGCAAGGGAGCAGCAGCGGAGGTGGAGAGCGGAGACGGAGAGAACTAGGGAGGAAGAACAAGGTACTGTGCATGAGCCTCCGGAGTTACATTTATAGCATCCTTCCAGTGGATGTGGTGGACCCAAGCAATCCAATCATATCCCGAGCAGCCACCTTTGCGCGATACGTGGAGAAAGCGGCGCGGAAATCGGCGCCCTATTACGTCCCATCCAAGCGCCATGATCTGTTCCGTTGCCAAGGCTTCCCCAAATTTCGTATCCCGCGAGATCCGCGGGCGACGGATCAGTCTGTCAAGTGCGAGATCTCCTGCGATCCGTTACTCAAGTATAGCAAAGGAAGTCACTCGACTAAAGAACAAGAATGGATCAAGTCGACTGAAGGAAAGTTTCTTGTTATCAACAAAGAAGATCTTGATCCGAGACAACACGTAGCCAGAATGCAAAAAGCAGTCGGAAACAACGTCAACTCCTCCTTCACTCAAGCCTCAATCCATTCGGGGGCTAATGATGGATTCATATACCTAGGGTAGGGTCATAGGCCTGACCTAAACGTCCTACCCAAGGGCACTCGTAGAAGAGATCATCTTCGGTCGACCAAAGAGGATCCACTCGACTAGACTGGAAGGACTCGACCATGGAAGACTCACTCGACCATGAAGACTCACTCGACCACCAGAAGGTCAGAAGGCACTCCGCAGCGCAACGGTTTGCTATTGAATAGACTTAATGATAGTTAAAGCACCTTATGAGGCGTTACAATAACCCCTAACTTAATGTACTTTATTCCCTCCACTACGTGGGCTGGCTGGGGTCTGGCGCACTCTATATAAGCCACCCCTCCACAGATAGAAGGGTTGATTCTTGTAATACTCATACTCATAATCCACTCGACCGCCTCGGGGCTCAGGGACGTAGGGCTGTTACTTCCTCAGAAGGGCTGAACTCGTACATCCTTTGTCTCCACAACTGCTCCATAGCTAGGACATCGCCTCTCCTTAACCTACCCCTACTTCTACTGTCAGACTTAGAACCACGACAGCTGGGGCACTTCATATTGGCCAGAGCTCGCCCAAAGTCAGCGATGGCGGAGGCGAGCTGTTCCTCTGGGTCGAAGCGTGGATAAGTGCCACTGACATGTGTACCTACAGGCAACTAGTAAATGGGTAGGAGTTAAACTGCAATTGCACAAATTATGTGAAATACTGTAAGACATGGGCTGCAGCTCACCTCGACGACAAACAAAAGCATCGGCCGTTGTGACCCTGCATAAGTACATGGGCAGGCATGTTAAGTGCAACAGGGTTAGGATCCACTAAAAATAGCAAATGGGCAGCATCTGTAGTGATATCTTGAGTCATGTATTGTAAGTTTGTTGCTGGTATTGGTGAAATTGAGCTGGACATGGTAATATTTGAACATCACATAGTGTGTAGTACTGAAATAAATAAGGCACGAACAAGCTTAATAAATCAACCGTACAAATCATAGTTGTTGCAAGTGGTACTGGTAAGATGTAGCTGGTCAGATCTTACCTGTTAAGTCCTGGGGGTAGTCGCTGGGGGACTTCATTTGGGCCAGAGCCTGCACCATGTCGGCGGCGGCGGCGGAGGCGACGTGTCCCTCCGGGTCAACACGCACAGTGGCCATCGCGTCATTGTCGTGGGAAACGGACACCTATGGGGCAGGGCCCCTTTCTGTCCGGCAAGGGAGCGGAGAGCGCACGAAGAGCGGATCGAGGCGGAGCACGCGAGGGATTTTTACCCAGCTTCGGAGCTCTCCGGAGAGATAATACTCCTACTGCTGCTTTGCGATTGTATTCTGTTCTTGCTTGAGAGCATGAGAGTGGTGTAGTTTTGAATGAATCGAACCCCCCCCCCTACGTTGCGCATGGGCCTCCTTTTATAGGCACAAGGGGTCACCGACAGGTGGCAACGCAGTCAAGGGTACAAATGTAAAAAGGGGGGTTGGTACAACTACCGCTACAGTGCACCCTACCTAACTCTGACGGCAGGAGACAAGAGCATTTAATGCCCGTCCGCATCGCCTAAATAGTGCAGAAAAGCGATCGTTAGGGGCGCCATCGCCTGCCACGATGGCCTTCTCGTCATCTCTACTTGCCACCTCGCACCGCTTGGCTGCACAGCTTCCCGCCACGTGCGTCTGGGATGGTCTCGGCGCGACACGTCGACGGGTGCGCTGGAGCGTGGGTATAGAGTGGTGGCCTCGCCATGCAAGCGCCTTGCCATGATCGTTGTCTTCTTTGCACCGAAAGCTTGTCGCTCGTCGGGTCTTGCCGGGACGCGCGGCGCGCCGCGACAAGTTCTTTGAAGTGCCTTGGTTGGCCTTCCCGGCAAGCTCCTCTTGCCGGGGCCTTGTCCTTCCCGGCAATCTCCTCTTGCCGGAGTCTTGTCTTCCTAGTTTAAACACTTTGTTCTTGAATGGCATCAATAGGAACTACGGAGGATCTTGGCGGACGCCCGGCAAGCCTTGCCGCGGGACGCTCCGACTGCCCATGCACAAGTTCGGGATACTATGGTAACCCTACTTTAGTACACCGACATGAGCCCTCGGGCCTGGGCCACACACGGTGCCGAGCGCTATTGGGCCAGGCCCAAAACAGGGCACGGGTACACGCGGCCTGGGTCCATACCAAATCTAACTCCGTATCCACCGCGCCCTCCCGTAACGGCACGCGTCAAACGCGGCGTCGTGGGAGAGATCGTGGGTGGTTCTTTAATCGAAAAAGGCGTAACGTTTGCCTCCTCCTCTTTATAAGCAGGGGAAATAGGGGCCGTTCCCCCACCTTCGCCACTTGCAGTTGCTTCCTCAGAAATCTCCGCCGCTCCCCTCCGCTTCTCAAAGCCGAAAGAGAGCAGCACTCCACCGCCCGTCGCCGCCGTCGCCGCCAACGCCCTCGCCCTCCCCCACCACTTCCGCCATGGCCCCGAAGACCAGGAAGGGTGCGAAGTCAGCCGAGGCGCTGCGGCTCGAGGCGCTGCGCAAGGAGCGAGCGCTTTTCCCCTCCGAGCTCACCGCAAAGGAGCTGCGGGAGTGGTTCTACCTCTTCTGGTCGACGGAGACGTGGGCGCGTCCGCGCACGCAGGTACTCTCCGCCGAAGCTTCTACTTCGAAGCCGTGTCCAAAAGGATACTACTTCTTTCCTTTGTTCTTCTATTGCGGGCTCTGCCCGCCCTTTTCCGATTTTTTCTGTGATATCATGAATACCTACGGGTTTCATCTCCTTGACTTCACCCCCAACGCCGTTCTGACAATGGCGGTTTTCGCACATCTCTGCGAGAACTTTGTTGGAATCCACCCAAATGTTGCCCTTTTTCGCCACTATTTCATCCCCCGAGCCGAGAAAGGAGAGCCCTTAGCTGGCGGGATCGCCTGGATCTCAAGAGTCGGCATGAAGGAAGTGTATCTGGAGGGGGAGCTCCACAGCAAATGGGAGGAGTGGAGAGCGGAGTGGTGTTGGATTGTTGATGAGAACCAGCATCCATTCACCAATTTGTGCCAAGCCCGAGTAGTGCGCGGCGGCGACTGGAGCGCCCTGGCGGCGGACGATGCCAGATTGAATATCGCCACCACCCGGATCTTGAGGCTCAGGCTTTCCGGGCTTACTGTGGGGGCTGTTGGCGCGGATTTTCTTCGCCGTCGCATCGCCCCTCTGCAGGAGAGGGGGAGACCCGCCTGGTTGTTCGGGGGTCCGGCGGATATCATGAGGCTGCGCCCAGGCCTCAATTTTAACTTCACTGTCATGGAGTTGGATGGGACGCTGAAGGAGCTGTTCAAGCACGACCCCAACCATCCCGAGTGGTTCAGGCTGCCGCAGGGCGTTGTCCCGTTGTGCAATAACTCCCAGCTCGACCGCATCCGCGCAATGATGCCGGAGTACGACTCGCATGGGATTATCCCAACGTGGCAGGAGCCCGCCGACAACGTCGTGTAGAATTTCTTTGACAACTTGGTGGAGGTGGCGGTCCGTGCCGACGAGCAAAGGCTTCTCACCCGCGACACTACTGATGATGAGATGCGGCGCATCGCCACCAGGGCGGAGGCGGCGGCAGCCGCCGCCGCGGGCGAGTTCGGGTTTACTTTGGAGGAGGCAGAGGCAGCCGAGGCGGCAAGCCTTGCCGACCGGGAGGATCTTGGCGGGGAGGTCATTGGCGACGGAGAGCCCGAAGCCAAAGCGAGCGAGCCTGCCGGGGGTGCAAGTGGCCAGCCGTCTTCGAGCACCTTCCCATAAGCGGAGCCCTCAGTGCAGCCCCCGGCTCATCCAAGAAGGCGCCTCCGCAGGACCGGGGACACATCAGGGCGGTATACGGGCCAACAGTCGCCGCGTCGCGGGACACGCTCCACCGCGAGAAGCACCATTGTCGCGGGAGCATCTCACGCTGTACCGGCAACTGCAGCAGGGTCTTCTCGGGCCGCCGCTTCAGATCCTGCCGCAGTTCCCGCCAAGCGTCCAAGGGAGCCTAATCCTCTGCCTCGCCGTGCTGAAAGGGTGCCAGACTTTGATCTCTCCGCGCTCAGCTCCGACGAGGAGGAAGAAGAGGAGGACGAGTAAGTCTTTTCTTTTTGTTGTACTTATGGTTCTTCAATTCTTTCTGGTTCTTGTCTTGTTTCTGATCTGGCCTCTTCTGAACCTTGTTCCTTTCCAGGACTCTGGCCCAGAGAGCGGCGAAGAGGGCCAAGGTCCCCGTGGTTGTCATCGAGGACGATCCTGCTGTGGCAACAGAGGACGCATCCGAGACCACCCTGTCGGACCCGGCAATCTCTCCCCGAAGCAGCCCCCAGCGTAAGTATTTGTTCACTTCCTGTTGTGGGGCATGCATGGGTGCTCTTTCCTTGCTGATATCTTGTTTATTGGTTTGCTTGTGTAGGAGCAGAACAGGCTCACCAGGAACAACCAGAAGCTGCCCCTGAGGTGCTATCTGCTTCAACTACGCCGCCAAGGGGTAATTCTCCGGCAAGGGAGCGCTCTCCGGCAAGAGAGAGGTCCCCGGCAAGGGAGGAGTCTCGGCAGGGGGCAGTACCAGTGACCCTCCGGTGGTGGAGCCCATGACCGTGGATCCCAGTACTGGTAATTTCCCTTGCTTGAAACTTCCCTTGGATTCTTCTTCTGATCTTCTTTTTTGGATATTTGCCTGACTTCTTCTCCCTCTTCCTGTCTTCAGATCCCCCCTCCACTGAACCGATGGAGACCGAGGCCATCGGCGAGGAGAATGTGCGCGGAAATACTGACGATGCCGCTGCTACTGAAGAAGAGGCCGGCGCTGATGATCCCGCCGAAGAAGAGGCTGCCAGGGGTGCCGGCGCAGGAGCTGGCGAGGGGTCCGGCGATCGTACTAACGACCCGGGGGCCGCAGGAGCGCAAGGCGCTACGCCGACCGCCGATCCCTCTGCCGCTGATGCAGCGCCAGGCTCCGAAGAGCCCCAGCCCGGCGCCTACTTGAAGGCCGGCGACGGTGTCTTCATGAAGCTCCCCTGGGCGTCAAGCTCCAGGGCGCCGGTCAAGGGAGAGACTTTTGATGGAGAAGTGCTCGCCTTCGCTGGGCTGACGGTGGTGGGCGCGCCAAGCAGCAGCAGTGGCAAGTCTGAGGAGGAGCAGCTGCTCCGGAAGTTGGTGTCACTCTACCGCGCCCGCCAAGCGAAACTGGAGTCCCGGGAAGCGCTTGTCGCGCAGGCGGGAGTGGACATAGAGAAGCACGCGGAGGAGCTCCAGAGCCGCAACCAAGAAGCTCTCCGAGTCATTGCAGAGGAGCGGGCGCAGCTCGTCGAAGCGCGGAAGGCTTTCATCCTTGAGAAAGCAGAAGCCGAAGAGCAACAGCGGCTTGCCGCCGAGGAGCTATCCGCGCGGGAAGGCGAGCTGACGCAGAAGAAGGTCAACTTGGATAGCTATGAGGAAGAGCTCGCTGCACGTGAGGAGACACTTGGCGGAGCCCTCAAGGAAGCGAAGGATGCTGCTGCAGCTGCCGAGGCTGCCAAGAAGGAACTGGAGGTGAGGGTGACACAGCTAGAAGCCACCCTCAAGTCAAAGAATGAAGAGCTTGCCATGCTCCAGCGCGAGCGCGAAAAGGACGCCCTTGCCCATGGTGATCTGTAGGGTCGTCTCTCTGAGAAGGGCAAGGAGCTGAGCGCCGCCAAGGATGCCAATGTCGATCTCGAGCTGAAACTGGCCACGCTAACGGAGACGCCGGACGGCGCCAAGAAGCAGGAAGAGGACTTGAAGTAGGAGATCAAGGCCAATGAGGCGCTGCTGACGAGGGCTGCCGAAACTCAAAACACCTTCAGGGCTACCGTGGAGCTATGGACGGAAGGCCTCGTCAACATCGCCGCAGTCATTGACGAGGAGCTGGCGCAGCTGGATTTGGAGGGCTTCGGGGACTCTTCTGATGAGAACCTCCAGCCCAGCGCCAAGCTCACTCTATTCTTCAAGGGCGTGGCGACGGCTCTCTAGCAACTCCGGGAAAGGATCCCAAGGCAGCTGGCTGACGAGTCACGCGCAATCTGCGCCAGAGTCTTGGAGAAGGTGTTGGTGAAGGTGCTCTTTCGCAACCCGAGCCTCAACCTCACCAACGTCCTCAAGAAGCTTCCGGCGGGTGCTGATCTTGCAGAACTCATAGCCCTTGTCACACCCATTGTGGACAAGGTGAATGAAGTCAGGAGGGTCGACGGTGATCGCGTAGACTAGGCCACCTTTTTCCTCCTTTTTCTTGCCGCTGCCAGATATGTCATAAGAACAATCTATTAGAGCGCGGCAAGTCATTTTTGTAATATAACTTTATCTTGGTCAGTATCTGTTATGTTATTTCCTTTACTTGATTCCCTCCTTTGTATGTTTTTGCCCTACGCTTTTAAGGACCTTGCGGTGCAGCACCCTTGCCGCGAAAGTCTCGAGTCGCGGAACATCGGCCTTCTGCCGGGCGGTGCTGCTTCCGCAAGAAAACCTTGTCGCAACTAGTCGCAGCACACTTAAGTTGTTGAGCAGACTCGAAACAAAGTAAGGGCGCAACTAGCTACGAGTTGGTTCCTCCGCGCACAGGTTTTCTATACAAAGCACGGTCGTTCAAGGAAGATAACTTAAGAAATTTTAAAACTGATTGTGCTCAAATTTTGGCAACTTAGCTTTTCTATCGTTTTCGTCCCGGCAAGGCAATGCTTTCTTGAACGACGCCTGGTCCACACCATTATCTCCTCCTCTCCCCCCCCCCCCGGTGAACTTGTGGGCGAGGGAACCTTCCTTTTGGGAAAAAGAAAGAAGAGAAAATAATGATATGGAGCCTTAAGGCTCGTTATTGCTTACCGGGGGTAAGTGCTGCACAAAGTGTCAGATAGTACATGCGAAAAAAGAAAAAATGCATAAAATTTGACAAGATGTGCGAAGCACATGAGCTTTATTTATGCACGGGATCTGCACCCGGCTTTGTACAAAGGGTTACATGCAACAGCGGCAAGGCTTGTACAAAATGTGGTTGCCGGAACAGGTTCCGGCAACTGCGCCTTATGGGTAAAACTTACGAAGATGCTCAATGTTCCAGGAGTTGCTCACCGGAAAGCCATCTTCGGTCTCAAGGCGGACAGCGCCAGGCCTAGTGACTCGCTTCACCCGATAAGGGCCTTCCCACTTTGGTGTCAACTTGTTGGAATTCTTGGTGGATTGAACGCGCCGAAGAACAAGGTCACCTTCCTCGAGACTTCTGGCATTGACTTTGCGGCTATGGTAGCGGCGCAAAGCTTGATGATATCGAGCAGCTCGTACAGCAACCTGAAGACGATCTTCCTCAAGGAGCAGTGTGTCATCTTGCCGCAGCTGCTCTTGCTCAAGCTCATCATAAGCAAGCACTCGAGGCGATCCGTATACGAGTTCCGTGGGGAGAACTGCTTCTGCTCCATAAACTAGAGCAAAAGGTGTCTGGCCAGTGGCTCGATTTGGCGTCGTCCTGATCGACCAAAAAACCACTGGCAGCTCCTCGATCCAATTTCTTCCACACTTGTGCAGCCTGTCGAAAGTTCTGGTCTTGAGCCCGCGCAGCACTTCAGCGTTGCCCTCTCGCTTGTTGTTGCTTCTCGGGTGAGCAGCGAAGCGAAAGCAGATCTTGGCGCCAAGATCTTGGACGGCTGCATGAAGGTGCGGCTCGTGAATTGTGTGCCATTGTCGGTGATGATCTGTTAGGGACTCAAGCGGCAAACAATTGACCAAGAACTTGACCGCCGATCGTGCTGTCACCTTCCTCATCGCTTCCACTTCGCCACTTTGTGAACTTGTCGATTGCCACGCATAAGTACTCAAAGCCCCGACAACTTCGGGAAAGGGGCCGAGGATGTCGAGCCCCTGCACCAAAATGGCCGGGATAAAGGGATCGCCCGGAGAGCTTGAGCTGGTTGATGTATCTGCTTGGAGTGGAACTGGCACGCTTCACACTTGGTTACTTGTGCAGTTGCATCCTGGAGGGCTGTTGGCCAGAAGAAACCTTGCCGGAAAGCTTTGCCGGCAAGGGCTCTTGCGCCAATGTGATGACCACATATGCCTCCATGTATCTCTGCCAACAGCTTCTGTCCGTCTTCCCTGGGAATGCACTTCAATTTCACTCCGTTGAATCTTCTTCTGTATAGTATGTCGTCGACAAACTGGTACATACTTGATTGCCGGGCTACTCTCTCCGCTTCTTCTTGTTCTTCGGGAAGATCTCCTGTTTGAAGGAAATGGACAATCTGCTGTGCCCATGCTGGAGCTTGCGGCTCAACAACAAGGACTAAAGGCATAAATACTGCTGCGGGAATATCTGCTTCTACGGCAAGAACGTGATGTTCAGCCAGAGCTTGGTGTTCCCCGGCAAGCTTGCCGGAGCAAAGCTTGTCGGGAGCGTCTGCTTCAACGGAACAAACCCCTGGGCTTGTCAGAGCAGACTGCTCCTCAGCACTCTTGGTGTTGATCTTGGGGACCTTCTTGGCGGCAGCTTCGGGGAGCTCTGCCGGAAAGTAGTCACCAGAAACCAACTTCCTCTTCTTGCTCTGTCCAGTTGATGGTGTTACGGATGGTTGAGTCAGCTTGAGCACAAAGATCCCTGGTTCCACAGGTAACTTGAGAGCGGCGCACTTTGATAGGCCATCTGCAATGTCGTTTTGAGCTCTCGGAACATGTTCCATCTGCAGGCCGTCAAAGTGCTCTTCCAACTTTCTCACTTCATCAATGTAAGCTTCCATCAACGGACTCTGATAATCTTTGTTTACTTGGCGGACGACAAGCTGCGAGTCACCCCTGACAATAAGCTTCTTGATCCCAAGGTCTGTCGCGATCCTAAGTCCGGCAAGCAAGCCTTCATACTCTACAGTATTGTTTGTCGCTTGCTCCTTGGGAAAGTGCATCTGGACGACGTACTTGAGGTGCTCCCCGGTGGGTGCGACAAGCAGCACGCCCGCACCTGCGCCCTGCAGCAAGAAGGCACCATCGAAGTACATGATCCATTCTTTGCTTGCTTCCTTGACGGGGATGCTCGTCTCTGGAGTTTCTTCATCAGGTGTTGGCGTCCATTCCGCTATAAACTCTGCCAATGCTCGGCTCTGGATAGTTGAAGTACTCTCAAACTTAAGGCCAAAGCTTGACAATTCCAGTGCCAACTCGACAATCCTGCCTGTTGCCTCCGGATTCTGCAATATCCTCTTCAACGGAAAGCGAGTGACAACTGTAATCTCATGTGCTTGAAAGTAATGGCGCAGCTTTCTCGAGGCCATGAGAAGGCCGAAAAGCAACTTCGCGACACCGTAGTACCTTGATCTAGCCCCCTGCAGAAGGGAACTGACAAAGTAAACTGGGCGCTGCACCATTTTCTTCTGCTTCTCTTCTTGTGGCTGCGCAGATTCATCCTTGTCGGGACCAGAGCTTGTCGGGGAAGCCCCCTGCTTATCGCTGGACGTGCTTGTTGCGGCTGCTGGCTCATCATCTGCCTCCCTCTCCGCTACTAACGCAGCACTAACCACTTGATTGGTTGCCGCTAGATATAGCAGCAACTTCTCTTGTGGCCTAGGTGCGACAAGTACTGGAGTGGAGGACAGATATCTTTTCAAGTCCTGCAGCGCAGCCTCCGCTTCCGGAGTCCATTTCATTGGACCTGCCTTTTTCAAAATTTTGAAAAATGGCAGGGCGCGCTTAGCAGACTTAGAGATGAACCTGCTGAGAGTAGCTACGCAGCCGGCAAGCCTTTGTACATCCTTGACGCGCTTCGGTGCTTCGATCTGCTCAATGGCCTTGATCTTGTCGGGATTAGCCTCAATCCCCCGCTGAGACACAAAGAATCCGAGAAGCTTGCCGGAAGGGACTCCAAACACACACTTCTCGGGGTTGAGCTTGAGATTGATCTTGCACAGATTTGCAAAGGTCTCATCCAAATCTTGGATCAGAGTTGCTCTGTCTTTGCTCTTGACCACTATGTCATCCATGTAGGCTTCTACATTTCTGTGCAACTGTGGCTCAAAAGCTTCGTGAACTATCCTTGCAAATGTTGAACCAGCATTCTTTAGTCCAAAGGGCATCCGCACAAAGCAGTACGTGCCACATGGAGTAATGAATGTGGTTTTCTCCTCATCCTCTTCTACCATAAAGATCTGGTGATATCCTGAATATGCATCAAGAAATGAAAGCAAATCACATCCCGCCGTAGAGTCGACAATCTGGTCAATGCGCGGCAAGGGGAATGGATCTTTGGGACAAGCTTTATTAACATCAGTGAAGTCAATACAAAGCCTCCATTTCCCGTTAAACTGCGCGCGACTACTGAGATTGGCCAGCCACGTTGGATGGAGCACTCCTCTGACCAGGCCTGCTGCTTCCAACTTCTTGATCTCTTCAGTAATGAATTCTTGGCGCTCCATTGCTTGCTTCCTAACTTTCTGCTTGACGGGCCGCGTGTGAGGACAGGCAGCAAGGTGGTACTCAATTACTTTCCTGGGAACACCGGGGATGTCAGACGGTTGCCATGCAAACACATCGACATTCGCCCGCAGGAAAGCAACGAGCGCGCTTTCCTATTTAGGGTCAAGCATGGCACTGATGGTGAAGGTACCACCAGTGCCGTCCTCCTTGGCGGCCACTTTCTTTGTTTCTGGCAGAGTTGCCTTCCCCTTTTTACACTTGCCGGTGGAGCTCGATGGTGCGTCCTCGACGGTAGTGCAGCACTCCAAAGAGGTGCGCTTGCCGGAGTGGGCATCAGAGCTCTTGCCGGACTTGGTCTTCTTCTTCCCCCCGGGGGCTTCAGCGGCAAGTGATTTGCGATCTGCTGCGGCTGCTACTTCCCGGTAGATCTTGTCGGTGCAGATAAGGGCATCTTTCTTATCGCCAGGGACAGAGATGACACTTATCGGACCAGGCATCTTGAGCACGTTGTAGGCATAGTGAGAGGCTTCCATGAACTTGGCGAGCGCTGGACGGCCGAGTATCCCATTGTAGGGCAATGGGAAATCAGCAACGTCAAAGGTAACTCTCTCTGTCTTGAAATTCAGCTTGCTACCAAATGTCACTAGCAACGTGATCTCCCCCTTCGGCTTGCTCCTTCCTGGATTGATTCCTTGGAAGGTACCAGTCTCTTCAAGCTCGCTGTCGGGGATCTGGAGCTTCTTGAGTACCGCGGAGGAAATCAGATTCAAGCCGGCCCCGCCGTCAACCAGCATCTTTGTGACCTTGAGGTTGCGGATAGTTGGTGAAACCAACATCGGCAAGCACCCGACCGCGGTTATACGATCAGGGTGATCCTCAACGTCAAAGATGATGGGCATGCTGGACCACTTCAGAGGCTTGCGTGACTCAACTGGTGGTTCTGCTGCATTCACTTCCCGCACCCACTGTTTGAGCTGGCGGTGTGAAGTATGCAGAGAAGCACCACCGTCAACGCACAGAACCTCTGTTGCTTTCTGAAATTCCTGCTTGTCGGCCTCATCCTCATCCATCTCTTCATCTTCGTCTTCGTCTTCATCCTTGTCGCGGCCGCGGGGAGGCCTGTCTCCTTGCCGCTGCTTGGCCTTGCCGCGGCGCCCTCCTCGGCCGGGACGCTTCTTGCCAGATCCTCCACCACCTTCTTGGGCCTTCTCCATGTCCCGTCGTTCGTATTAAGCTTTCTGCAGTTCAACAAGCTGTTCAACTTTCTTGCAGGTCTGGAGATCATGGCCCTTGGTGCGATGGATCTTGCAGTACTGCTTGCCGGAGCCGTCCTGCTTGTCGGCGACCACCACAACCTCGCTGGAGTTACCAGCTTTCGCCTTCTCGGCGCCTCCTCCGCTGCCGGACTGCTCGACAATTAGCACATCCTTAGCTTTCCTCTTCCTATTGTTCCACCTCTGGTTTTTCCTTGCCGGGGCGGCATCCTCCTTGTCGCCGACCTTCGCTCCTGCATTCTCTCCGGGAGTTTCTCCCTTCAAAGACGCGCGCACTGTCGGCCAGGGCATATAGCTCGCTGACATCTCTGATCTTGCACATTTCCATCTCCTCTCTCATCCTGCGATTATGCACGTTCTGATGGAACGCACTGATAACCACGGCAGGGTGGACGTCTGGGATGTTGCGCTGCACTTGGCTGAATCTTTGAATATACTTGCGCAGGGGCTCTCCTTCACTACTAGGGAAAAGGCTAGCAGCAGCGCGGGTTTTCAGGCTAGCAGCAGCGCGGGTGGCCGCGCTACTAATAAGGCGCCATAGACTAACTCATAGTAGTAGTAGCCGCCCCAACCAGCGCTACCATCGTTGAACGATATCGGTAGCGCTTTTTAGAACGCGCTACTATTAGCTAGCGATAGCGATTTCCTCATCCAACGCCATCGCTATCTCTTTCATCATTTTCCATTTCAACTCTCCCTTCGGATGCTAGAAACTAGGTACTATCTTTCATCAAATTCATAAACCATTACTAGATGCGGTAGTACTTTTCGTTCAAATTACTGTCGTGGTTTTAGTTCAAACCACGACGAGTAATTTGGAACGAAGGGAGTACTAAGATAATAATTTCATGCATAGCCAACATGCATCCTCAAGCAAGACATGCATGGTCATATCAACGGCCATCATCATATGTAGTTTTAGATGATATCGACGACGATCATCATATGTAGTTCTAGATGATATAGCCACACACACACATATGTAGTTCTAGATGATATAGCCACACACACATGTAGTTCTAGATGATATCAAGACAATCATCATCCTCAAGCTCGGGCGGTTGGTGTTCTGATAGTAATTAGGATAGCCTGTCCAACACGAAGATTCTTGCCATCGAGGAATTTCTTCCATCCAACCGAGCTTAAGTGTGTGCGACCGTCCGTGTCCACGCGGTAAGTCTGAGTTGTGACGGAGCCCTTGCGATGGCGTAGTCCAGTGAGCCTTCTTCATCGGGCTCGATACCATAACTCACAGATATGCTCTTTGCCAATTTCTGAATAAGAAAACATATCAATTAATAAGCATGTGATCGAACTCTACACTAAAACATATATATCATCGACTAGATTCCACACAACATATACCATATCATTGGACTGCACACTAAGTAATTCACACTATTAATTTGCATTTGTAAGTATAACATACCATATCATGTCGATCAACCATGGTATTTGTCAAGCGGGTCACGAATGGCACCCGACAAAGTCAAGACACGTGGCGGAATTATGTCCCACAGTTGGACACCTCCTCCTCACTCAGCCTTGTTCTTTGAGCTACGATGGCTTCATGAAGTGGGTCCTCATCATCTTCATCATCTTCATCATCTTCGTCATCTTCATCATCTTCCACTAGGTTGCGATAAATGACAGCTAGTTTGGGTCTTTCTACTCGGAAGTTGAAGCCGATCAACTCACCACCAAGAAGATGCATGCGAGCGACTTAAACGGGCCCATCCATCTCCTCCAATCTGCGACATATTGCGTCCTTTCTCGACCTCCATAGTGTATGGCCCCAGAGCCTCAAATGTCACAAAGGTCTCTGTCACTTGTTGAATTTCAACCTCACATTGCATGGGACGATCTGTGTAAACTAAGCAAAATGACACAATGCAGTAATGCCAACACTAAAAATAAAATATTTATTACATTTCATCTAATTTCTTATCACCGCATGACGAAAACTCTCGCCGAAGTAGATGCTTAACAGCTTGCCGGTTGCAAGGCTCTTTCAAGATCTTGACTTGCACAATTGACATAGTGGTGGTGGTGGCGCCATTCTTCCTAAAGCAATATGAGCAAAGGATTACTGAATCAACTAAATCAAAATGTTGTAAGTCAACTAAATCAACTAGCCTACTAAATCAACTAAATCAAAATGTTCTAAGTCAACTAAATAAACTAACCTACTAAATCAACTAAAGCAATATGTTCTAAGTCAACTAAATCAACTAAATCAAAATGTTCTAAGTCAACTAAATCAACTAGCCTACTAAATCAACTAAATCAAAATGTTCTAAGTCAACTAAATCAACTAGCCTACTAAGTCAACTAAAGCAATATGTTCTAAGTCAACTAAATCAACTAAATCAAAATGTTCTAAGTCAACTAAATTAACTAAATGAATTAGCCTACTAAATCAACTAAATCAAAATGTTCTAAGTCAACTAAATAAACTAACCTACTAAGTCAACTAAATCAAAATATTCTAAGGCAACTAAATCAACTAGCCTACTAAATCAACTAAATCAAAATGTTCTACTAAGTCAACTAAATTATATCAACTAAATCAAAATGTTGCATATGAGCAGGAGGGAGAAGGAGGCGACTCGAGGAGGAGAAGAGAGTAGGATGGAGGAGGAAGGCGAGGCGGAGGGGCGGCTTGCCGGTGGCCGATTGAGGGAGAACGGAGGAGGAAGGCGGAGCGAGGAGGGGCCGGCCCGGCAAGCAGTGGAGAGGGAGGACGGAGGAGGAGGCGGCACCGAGTCCAGCAAGGAGGAGGAGGGTGGCCTTGAGATGGAGGAGCGGCGACGGGCGGCGCAGACGCACGGAGGAGAGGGGCAACGCCGGGCGCCTGAGATAGAATTTGTGGCTGTGTGTGTGAGTGGATCCGAAGGAGGAGATCAGGAGATGGATGGCTTAGCAAGAGCGCTTCGAAAAACGCGCTCTTGTTAGGCTATCTAGCAGCAGCTTTTCAAGATAAAGCGCCATCGATATATGTCATGCAAAAATACACATTGATCGATCTTTTGTGTACAATCTGATTCGACAATATGAGTCCTCACCGGTTTAGGAACAGGTGAAGATTCATATTGCAGCCACAAATTCTACACATAGAGTTCAATGAAGATCAAGTGCTTGTCAAAGTGTGGGAAGTAACATATTTAAGGTGGTATAAACTCTCTTCACAGAGCGAGGTGGGACTAAATTTTTGTAGGAAACTTAGCGAGAGCGCTTGTGCGGGAAAGCGCGCTACTATGCTAAGTAGCGTAGCAGCGTCGTGTTAACGCGTTGCTGCTATAACTAGCCTCATGGCGGCCTCAGGAATTATAGCAGCAGCGTCTTTCGTTGGACGCGCCATCGCTATATTTTTACCAGCAGCGAAGTTTACGTGGACGCGCCATCGCTAGTTAGCAGCAACGAAGTTATATTGAGGCGCTGGCGATAAGATTCGTGTATAGGCTTTTCCCTAGTAGTGCTTCCTTCTGGGCGAGCAGATGAAGATCACTTTCCTGGCCATGGGGCTTGTGGCCGCCTGTGAAGGCGTCGACAAACTGATGGCACAAGTCCGCCCATGAGGAGATGGAGTCGTCCGGCAAGTGCATGAGCCAGGATCGACGTTTGGCTTGAGTACCGGCGGGAAGTAGTTGGCGAGATCTTCGTCACGCCCCGCAACCTGCACCGCGATGGTGTAGATGCTTGAGGAACTCCGACGGTGTAACCTGCCATCGTACTTCTCGCACATCCGCTTGTAGTTCTTGGTATTGGGCCTTTGGACTTGCCACACTCACGAGTAAACGCAGGGCAACCTACACAGACGGCAAATCGCTGGTTCTCGGCGCATGCATGTCAACAGCGGGCCCAGCACGCTGTTCGGACTGACGTCGCGCTTCTCTTCGACGCTCGATGCGTGTACGAGCGTCTTCGTGCTGTCGTTCTTGAAGAACTTGGCGTTGATCGCGACGAGCTCGTGGATCCGACGACGCTGTGGAGTCGGTGTCGAGGTTGACCCGGCGAGTCGGCGATCTTGGCCTTCGGGGCGGGGAGTGCACGGTTGTCGCACCCCCACCAGTCTTGTCGCCATCGGCTTGCGCCTGGGCGTCTTGCCGCGGCTTCGACGTAGCTGGCTGCCGTGGAGTGTCGCCGTTGGCGAAGCCGATGAGGCTCTGAATGGTGGCCCTCCAATCGTCAATCTTGTCTGGCGCTGGAGGGTAATCTAGAAGCGATTGGGCTCGCCAATGCTTTCTTCGAGTCTTGGTGGTGGCGGCGAGCGGCGCGAGGAGCGAGATATGCTCGTACTTCTAACAATGTTAGAAGGAGCAGCATCTCGTCCAGGCGACCGTGCCGCGCTTGTGCCAGCATGTTGACGTGCATGCTGATCTTGAGCGTCCCGAGATCCACCAGCTTGGCCTTGACCCAACGAACGTATGGTACCGCGGGTACCATGACGTTGTCGGTTCCGCGCCTCCTGAGACGGGCGCGCGTGCACGGACGCCGAGGTCTGCGCGGCCTTGTCCTTGGACCTGGCGGCGGCATGAGCTCCTTCGTCGGCGCCCGTTCCTCCGCCGGCGTCTACCCCACCGCCCGTTTGCTCCAGTGGCGGTGGGATTGACGCGGACGGTCCAGCCACCTCCGAAGCCTTCTTCTTCGGTGGCATGTTGAAGATGACGATGAAGAAAACGAAGATCTGTCTCGCGTGAACGCCGGATCAGGTTCACGCAACATCGACGCTCCCCCACCTGGCGCGCCAAAGATGTTGTGGGAAACGAACACCTATGGGGCAGGGCCCCTTTCGGTCCGGCAAGGGAGCGGAGAGCGCACGAAGAGCGGATCGAGGCGGAGCATGCGAGGGATTTTTACCCAGCTTCGGAGCTCTCCGGAGAGATAATACTCCTACTGCTGCTTTGCGATTGTATTCTGTTCTTGCTTGAGAGCGTGAGAGTGGTGTAGTTTCGAATGAATCGAACCCCCCTACGTTGCGCATGGGCCTCCTTTTATAGGCACAAGGGGTCACCGACAGGTGGCAATGCAGTCAAGGGTACAAATGTAAAAAGGGGGGTTGGTACAACTGCCGCTGCAGTGCACCCTAACTAACTCCGACGGCAGGGGACAAGAGCATTTAATGCCCGTCCGCATCGCCTAAACAGTGCAGAAAAGCGACCGTTAGGGGCGCCATCGCCTGCCACGATGGCCTTCTTGTCATCTCCACTTGCCACCTCGCACCACTTGGCTGCACAGCTTCCCGCCACGTGCATCTGGGATGGTCTCGGCGTGACACATCGACGGGTGCGCTGGAGCGTGGGTATAGAGTGGTGGCCTCGCCGCGGCAAGCGCCTTGCCGCGGTCGTTGTCTTGCTGTACCCGAAAGCTTGTCGCTCGTCGGATCTTGCCGGGACGCGCGGCGCACCGCGGCAAGTTCTTTGAATTGCCTTGGTTGGCCTTCCCGGCAAGCTCCTCTTGCCGGGGCCTTGTCCTTCCCAGCAAGCTCCTCTTGTCGGAGTCTTGTCTTCCTAGTTTAAACACTTTGTTCTTGAATGGCATCAATAGGAACTACGGAGGATCTTGGCGGACGCCCGGCAAGCCTTGCCGCGGGACGCTGCGACTGCCCGTGCACAAGTTCGGGATACTAAGGTACCCCTACTTTAGTACACCGATAGCCATGGACCGCCATCAGCTCCTGGCGGGGGGTTTTTGGAGGCATGAGGATGTTTTGCAGGCGCCAATTAAGCAACAAGGTCGGGGACGTGATAGAGATCGGTGGGTTACCTGACTGGATCCAAGCAGAACGTAGATGTGGTTGAACCTGTGGTTGCGGCAGCGGCGGTTTGAGATGCCGGTAGGGGGAGGCGCAAGGGAGGGGGATACTGAGGGGAAGGAGATGTGGTTGGAGGAATAAATTTGTTAATCACGCGCCTAATGAAAATTTTGGTGTGAAATTTGAAACTTGGGCGGGGGAAACACACAATGCAGACGAAGCACGTAAAATACTCATGTGCGAGAAAAAAGAAAGTTGGCAGATCCCGTCTCCAAAAAATGTACACATGTACTTGATTTTTTCGGTCAATGGTACGTCTAGTTTATTAGGAAATATCGCACAGATAACTGACTTATGGGTCATTAACGCAAAAACACGCAGACGGGTACGACATAGAAACCGTGTGTTTTGTGATCTTCTAATGATTAACGCAAAAAAACGCACATGGGCACACATGCTAATCAACGCTCAAATCCCTTAAAGGATGCTCTTACCGACATTGTACGTTAATACTACAAACTTAAAGTGCTACTAGTAATTTTCTCTAATACTACAAACTTAAACTCATGCTTCCATCAGGGCATGCTGGCCAGACGCCGGTGTTGTCCTTCTCGGCCTTGTAGGCGGCAGCCCACCGTGCTTCAATCTCCACCAAGCTCTCCTCACCATGGTGTGCGGCCTCTTTTTTCTTGCGGTGGCGGGACACTCTTATCTTGACTGCTTTCTGCCTTTTCCACTCCTTTTGTGCGGCTTTGGCCGCCTCTAGATCCACCACCCATTCGGCCATGGCAGCCTCAAAGTCCGCCCATGTAACAGTCTGGCTGCCGGCAACGATGAACTCGGTGCGGCGAGATGCCATCGCTTCCTTACCATGTGTGTGGTCGCGGGCGGCGAAGAACGTGGCGCGGCGGGATGCCATCGCTTCCTTACCAGTTACTGTGCGCCGCGGTGCCATGGACGATGCCTGGAGAGAGCTCAAGAACGGAGGGGTCGGGCAGCCATACAGTGCGGTGGTATTCAAGAGCTCAACCACACACGACAACAGAAATTTGGCTTCCCTTACAATTTTTCTCGTTCATTATCACACACGGTTCATCTCCATCGCTTCCGGAAACAGTGTGCACTGAGCCTATTGTGTGTTGCGTTATGGTTGGCCGAAACCCCAGCCACGCGGATCGCGCGGGTGCACCGTTTGATGCACCGCGATCGAATGGCAGTCCACGTCCCTCACATCACCCCCATGCACCTGTAGCTGGATTGGACTTATATGCGCTAAATGCCTAGAAAATGCACATAATCCCCTAAATATGGTAAATGAGCCCGGAAAAATGCCAAATTTGAACACAGTGATTTGCAGGGTGTATGATCGTCATAGAAAAAACTCCAGGGCAAAGAACAAAGAAAATTTGGATTCCCCATCAATCTTGAGGATTTCCCTTTCGAAAGCATGGAACTTCCTCGGTGATGATTCGATTTATGAAGGGCGTGCATGACAACATAAGCCAAACCTTCTCAAATTTTTACCAAGGCATGGTGAGGTCATACCATGGCACCATGCCAGGCGTCATGTTTTTTAAGCATTTATTTCATTTTTTATAGTTGAAAACCCAACAAATAGACATTTGTGGTTGACTATTGCCACACATTTAATCGAAATATATGTCCATTCCTTGTAAAAGGCATGAGAATTTACTAAATGGCACGAGCTTGGTTTTCTAGGCCATTCTTGTGGACCCTTTCATGCATAGATTGTTTGAACTTGAATTATGCGCATTAATGCCTAGGAAATGCACATAATCCCCTAAATATGGCAAATGAACCCGGAAAAGTGCTAAATTTGAACATGGTGATTTGCAGGTTGTATGTTCATCATAGAACAAAAAACTTGTGACAAAAGACAAAGGAAATTTGGACCCCCCCCATTCAATCTTGGTGATTTCCCCCTTGAAACCATGAAAATTCCTCAGTGATGGTTCGATTTATGAAAGGCGTGCATCACGACATAAGGAAAACATTCTCCAATTTTTACCAGGGCATGGTGAGGCCATACCATGGCACCAAGCCAGGCGTCATGTTTTCCAACCATGTGTTTCATTTTTTTATAGTTGTTAACCGAATAAACTACGCATTTATGGTTGACTATTGCCACACATTTCCTTGAAATATCTGCTCATTCCTTGTAAAAGGCATAAGAATGTTCTAAATAACACGAGCATGGTTTTCCAGACCGTTCTTGTGCACCTTTTCATGCACCGATTATTCAAATTTGAATTATGTCCATTAATGCCTAGAAAATGCACATAATCCCCTAAATATTGTAAATGAGCCCCGGAAAATGTCAAATTTGAACATGTTGCATTTGAGGCGGTATGCTGATTGTTGGAAAAAACTGAATGACAACCTAGGACGGAAATTAGGATTCGCCTTCAATCTTGGGGATTTTCCCTCTCGAAAGCATGGAACTTCCTCGGTGATGGTTCGATTTATGAAGGGCGTGCATGACGACATAAGCCAAACCTTGTCAAATTTTTACCAGGTCATGGTGAGGTCATACCATGGCACCATGCCAGGCGTCATGTTTTTTAAGCATTTATTTCATTTTTCTATAGTTGAAAACCCAACAAACAAACATTTGTGGTTGACTATTGCCACACATTTCATCGAAATATCTGTCCATTCCTTGTAAATGGCATGAGAATTTACTAAATGGCACGAGCATGGTTTTCTAGGCCGTTCTTGTGAACCCTTTCATGCATCGATTGTTTGAACTTGAATTATGTGCATTAATGCCTAGGAAATGCACATAGTCCCCTAAATATGGCAAATGAAACCGGAAAAGTGCCAAATTTGAACACGGTGATTTGCAGGTTGTGTGTTCATCATATAAAAAAACTCGTGGACAAAAGACAAAGGAAATTTGGACACTCCCCCCTCCCCTTCAATCTTGGTGATTTCCCCCTTGAAACCATGAAACTTCCTCGGTGATGGTTCGATTTATGAAAGGCGAACATCGACATGAGGAAAACATTCTCTGTTTTTTACCAGGGCATGGTGAGGCCATACCATGGCACCAAGCCAGGCGTCATGTTTTCCAACCATGTGTTTCATTTTTTGTATAGTTGTTAACCGAGTAAACAACACGTTTATGGTTGACTATTGCCACACATTTTCTTGGAATATCTGCCCATTCCTTGTAACAGGCATGAGAATGTGCTAAATAACATGAGCATGGTTTTCCAGACCGTTCTTGTGCACCTTTTCATGCACCGATTGTTCGAATTTGAATTATGTCCATTAATGCCTAGAAAATGCACATAATCCCCTAAATATTGTAAATGAGCCCAGGAAAATGTCAAATTTGAACACGTTGCATTTGAGGCGGTATGTTGATCGTTGGAAAAAAAAAACTAAATGACAAACTAGGACGGAAAGGATTCCCCTTCAATCTTGGGGATTTTCCCTCTCGAAAGCATGGAACTTCCTCGGTGATGGTTCAATTTATGAAGGGCGTGCATGACGACATAAGCCAAACCTTCTCAAATTTTTACCAGGGCATGGTGAGGTCATACCATGGCACCATGCCAGGCGTCATGTTTTTTAAGCATTTATTTCATTTTTTCTATAGTTGAAAACCAAACAAACAAACATTTGTGGTTGACTATTGCCACACATTTCATCGAAATATCTGTCCATTCCTTGTAAAAGGCATGAGAATTTACTAAATGGCACGAGCATGGTTTTCTAGGCCGTTCTTGTGGACCCTTTCATGCATCAATTGTTTGAACTTGAATTATGCGCATTAATGCCTAGGAAATGCACATAATCCCCTAAATATGGCAAATGAACCCGGAAAAGTGCCGGAACACGGTGATTTGCAGGTTGTATGCTCATCATAGAAAAAACTCATGGACAAAGGACAAAGGAAATTTGGATCCCCCTTCAATCTTGGTGATTTCCCCCTCGAAACCATGAAACTTCCTCGGATGATGGTTCATTTTATGAAAGGCGCGCATCACGACATAAGGAAAACATTCTCCAATTTTTACCAGGGGCATGGTGAGGCCATACCATGGCACCACACCAGGCATCATGTTTTCCAACCATGTGTTTCATTTTTTGTATAGCACGAGCATGGTTTTCCAGATCGTTCTTGTGCACCTTTTCATGCACCAATTGTTCAAATTTGAATTATGTGCATAATTAACGCCTAGAAAATGCACACAATCCCCTAAATATGGTAAATGAGTTCGGAAAAATTTCAAATTTGAACATGTTTCATTTGAGGTGGTATGTTGATCGTTGGAAAAAAAGTGAAAGACAACCTAGGATGGAAATTTGGATTCCCCTTCAATCTTGGTGATTTCCCTCTCGAAAGCATTGAACTTCCTCGGTGATGGTTCGATTTATGAAGGGCGTGCATGATGACATAAATCAAACCTTCTCAGCTTTTAACCAGGGCACAGTGAGGCCATACCATGGCACCTGCCAACCGTCATGTTTTTCAAGCACATATTTCATTGTTCTATAGTTGATAACCCAGTAAATGACGCATTTGTGGTTGACTCCATTGAAATCTCTGCCCATTCCTTGTAAAAGGCTTGAGAAATTACTAAATACCACGAGTATGGTTTTTCTAGACCATTCTTGTGCACCCTTTCATGCACCAATTGTTAGAATTTGAATTACGTGCATTAATGCCTACAAAATGCACATAATCCCCTAAATATTGTAAATGAACCCGAAAAAGTGTCAAATTTGAACACAGTGATTAGCAGGGTTTATGTTCATCATAGAAAAAAACTCATGGATGAAAGACAAAGGAAATTTGGATTCCCATTCAATCTCGGTGATTTACTATCGCACACGGTTCATCTCTGTCGCCTCTGCGAATCATGTGTGTTCACTCACACATGCAAAAGGAAAAGAAAACCCTCGCCCACTTCGTCCCGACTCACTCACCGCGGTCTCCTCCGCAACTCTGCACCCTAAGCTCGACGGCTGTTGGCGGCAGCCGTAGGTCATGCTCCAAATGGCACCGGATTTCGCCTCCACCGCTTGCCGCTGCCTATCCGCACCGACATTCTAGACTCTGGTCGACTCGGGTTTTCTGCGGGATTGGGCCGGGGATTTTTCTCATGCAGAAGGTAATCAACTTAATTAGAGAAATATTCACTCATCTCTTATCGCAGTCCGTCCGTCGCTGTTAATCAACCGGTGGAAATCGCCATGGAATCTTTTTTGTTCTAGCTGATTCGTGGGTGTTCATTCATGTGTGCACAGTGCGAGCACAAATCGGGCAACTATGGCCGTGGCCAGTCGGAAACGAAGTTCTATCTCACCATTCAATCTCAACCTACCATGGTCGGCATGGCCTAAATTTATGAACATATACCATCTGTTGCTACATTATCTATATATTTGCATCAAATCTTTGTTACATTATCTATTTTTAATTCTATATTTTTGTACTTTGCTTGCATCTATATATGGATATGTTCTATCAGTTACTCCCATATTTGCATCTTGCTCGGTTATTTCAATATATCTAATTTACAAACTTAATTTTCATTTCAATAAGTACATCCCTTGCTTTGCAAGAACAGGAGTAGAAGGAAATCTTGGGCTTTACTTTGCTGATGACTCCTAGGATGTCATATTGACAACACAACATGGGTTTACAATGACGGTTAGCGTAAAACTTGATAAAGATGGTCACTCCTATTTTAATGCGGACCTTTGGAGAAAAATGTCTAGGTGTTATGAACTGAAAGCTGGCAATAAAATTCTAGTGCGTGCACCACAGCCTGGTCTAATTAACATGGATGTTTACTTCCCCAACGTCATCAGCCGACCAAAGTCTGATCAAGGTTAGTGTCCTTTCAACTTTCTCCATGTTGTCATATTACTATTTAAGCAACCAATTGGTCACAATTTAAGCAACCAATTGTGATATCATATTCTGACTCTGTTCCTAGGCAGTAACAAATTCTGTTTACCCATTTATGTGCACTATATATTCTCTGCCATGTTCCGAATGAATAATACCTTTCCACCTTTTAAGCAGGATATGTTGGATGCATAGTGAACGATCTGTATGTTACTAAGCGTACCAAATTTCACTGGAAGGACTTGAAGCATGTCATAAACTTTGTTGATAATCTGACAGAGATAGCACAACGTATGAACGCTGGATTTTGGATGGGATTAATTAGACCTATGGTGCACACACTGAACAAGACCAATTGTGTGCACAAAGCGCTAGTAAAAAGTCTTATTTTAATGTTGACGCTCATAAACTATATATATCTTCAACGATATGTTACAATTGTTTTTTATTCTACATGTCAACAGAAATTGCCCCCTGTAGCCGTTCCTGGATCGATTTCCCAGCGTGGTCGAGTTACACTTCTGCCTGCTAATAACGCCAAAGTGATTGCAAGGTACTGCATTTCCCACAAAAATGGAACCATTCAAATTAACAAGTTCTCGCTTCTCGTGGCAATGCATGCATATTGGAAAATTGGAGACACTGTTCTACTCCTGCTCTACCAAGGCATAGGAGGGCTCTTCCTTTTCATTGATGAGATGCCGAGTCGCCGTGATCAAGCTGCTTCCAGTGGATAGTTGTGGTTGTTGGCCCTCAGCCTTTTAAAATGTGCTAGTTGTTACTATATATGTTAAGTATGTAGATATGAACCATATGGTTGTTGGCCCTTCGCCTCTTAAAATGTGATAGTTGTTACTATGTTAAGTATGTAGATATGGACCATATGGTTGTCAAAACCGTGTTACGAAGATCCTCCTTTGTCGAATAGTGTAACCACTATATATATATGTTACTCAAATGTTGTTACCGAGAGCAGTGATATGGGTCATACTACTATATAGTAGTATTATCACAGCCGTCCGTTGGCACAGATCCGACATGCAGGCGTCATAAATGAAGTTAGTCTCCTGCCGCAGAAATTGGCGGAAATGAGGGGGCCCCGCATGTGTGGCGTATGTATGGGTAGAAATACGAAGCGGGACGGAATGGCCAGTTGGCGGCAGTGGACGGAGTTGTGCGGACGGTACAGATGAGATCGAGTTTCATGGGCCATGGTCCAAGTTTTCCCTACCACCTAGCAAAACGGCCACAGCGAAAAAACATATTAACACCGCCACCGCCTCCGCACATATGGAAAGCAGGGGGGTTGGACGGGTACTGCTGCGCAAGCTTAATTAAAATAAATGAATGAAAAAAAAGAAGGTAAATGCCACGCCGATGCATCTGGATAGCGTTGCACACCTCCGGGTGAATCCAGGCCGAGTAAGGAAGAGAAATCTACCTTCTCCCTACCTACCGCACTAAATGGAGCGTTGGATGGGGCCTTTAATGGGCTCATTTCTTTGGATGCCCCAAATGGTTGGATATTTTCTGCGCCACAAAAAAAGGGTGGGTCGCAAAAATTAGCAAAGCTTGACGCGGGCGTCTGGCATGGAGGCAGAGGCAGAGGCGACCTGGGCGGCGGCGCCTGGCTCGGGTGCAGCGACTGCCGACGGGGGCTTCCCTGTAGATCCGGTGTGCAGGTGAGACAACCTCCCCCTGCCCTCCACTCTATAAAAAAACGTTTCGCCCCCCCCCCCCATCCCTAATTGCATCTTTGTTCGTCGTGTGCGGCGAAGGTTGCCAATCTTCGCAGGAGCGGCGGTCTCGGCGGGTTCGGTCCAAGATGAAGTCAGCGAGGGTGCTGGCTAGAGGAGACGTTGGGTTGCTGCCTCTTCTGTGGCTGCCCATGACAGCTGCGCCGCCGGCGATACCGAATGCAGTGGAGAGAGCGCCCCAGCAGATTCGAGAGAGTCAGCTGTGAAGCCTGATCCAAAATCTATAGGATGGATAAGAAGGTACGTTTAAAAATCATACCAAACTATTTGTGTGGCAAGTTTAGATTCTAATTTGTGTTCGCCATATGAACACAAGGTGAATATTATCTGTCGCTTGCAACGGTGATGTACAGTAGTTCAGAAGTCTGATTCCTGCATAATTAGTGTAGTAGTGATGAATTTACTAGGCACCTGACCGACGTCTCTGCAAACAAAATTGTGTTAGTCTAAGTTTTGTGGTTCGACTTGATTACGGTTATGGATTGCAAAGGAGAAAAAAATTAAGTACTCCTGCTTGATATATGTACTGGAGGTGCAGAACCTTGGTGGTTAGCCAGTAATGCAGAGCTTATCTGTTATGATAGCTGATGATGAATGTAAAAGTGTTGACACTGTGTCAGAAAAAAGATTAGTTAGCAGAATTATTAGAACTGAATCTCCATAGGGTGATTAAGATTGCAGATTTATAAGAACTGATGATAAGTATTTTAGAATTGTTGATACGTAAGAATTGTATTTATTTTGACATCAGCTTGATGTTTTCGTACCAGGGTACGAGTAGGCGCAAATCCGATAGAGCGTACGCCTTGTCCTGGGAGGATGGGAGCGCTTGAGAAGACTATCAGGGGCTTCATGGACAGGGGGATGAAGAAGTAGTCAAGCCAGAGTTAGGGACCACTTTCGATTCCCTGACAGAGGCTTACGATTTTTACAATCTGTATTCGTGGGAACATGGCTTCGGCATTAGATACGGGAAAAGCAGGCTAAATCCTGATAAGAGGAAGACCATGCAGGAGATTGTATGCGGATGCTCGGTACGAATGAATGTTCCAAAATTCGCAATTCGCAATAGCACTGCTGATTCCCTAGCCATCTTTTTGGTACATTACTAACAAGGACAAATGTTTGCCTTGCAGGGGAAACCGCTTCAAGAAAATACAAGATCGTGTAGGTGCGAGTGCCCTGCAATGATTAGGCTGTTGAGGACATCGGACAACGGGTGGTACATCACAGAGCATCGTTTCAAGCATAACCATGTCATGGCGCCTAATTGTGGTGAAATGTTGCACTGGCCGTCACACAAGCACATTAACGTGTACACGAGAGACCTTGTTCGTAACCTAAGGAAGAACAACATCAACCTGAGCAAGGTGTACAGCATAATCGGAGGGTTCTTTGGGACAGTGGAGAATGTGCCCTTTACGAAAAGATCTCTTCGGAGCCTGTGTGGGCAAATTAGCAGGGACGAGGCAGAGGATGACGTGAGGAAGACAATCGAAGTTTTTGATGAACTAGGTGCAAAGGACCCTGAATTTGTATTTAGGGTACAACCGGATGGCGAGGGCAGGATAAGGAATTTGATGTGGGCAACAGGGGACAGCAGGCTCAATTACAAATTCTTTGGTGATGTAGTCACGTTTGATACGACCTATAGGACGAACATTTACAACATGCCTTTCGGCCTATTCGTTGGAGTAAACAACCATTTCCAGAGTATACTGCTGGCCGGAGTGCTGATTAGGGATGAGCAAGTGGAAAGCTTCCAGTGGGTGTTCACTGAGTTTGTTAGGATGATGGGTGGTGTAGCCCCTCGGACGATACTAACAGGTGTGTGGTATAGCCTCCATGCCAGCATTTCTCTTCTAGCAGTTCTGACCTGGCTTTACGAAACAACTGATGAGTGTATCCTTCCATGTTTATCTCTTTGCAGATCAGTGTGGAGCTATGGAGATCGCCATTAAGAAGATGCTTCCAGACACGGTGCATCGCTGGTGCAAGTGGCATGTACTGAAGAAAGCAAAGGAGAGCCTTGGATGTCTGTACGGCAAAAGGAATGAATTCAGGCAAGAGTTCCATAAAGTTGTGAATCACATGCTAACTGTTGATGAGTTCGAGGAAGCGTGGGGTCAGTTGCTGGAGAAGCACAATTTGAAGAGCCATGCATACATGACTCAACTCTTTGAGATAAGAGAGAAATGGGCAAAGCCATACTTCAAGGGTGTATTCTGTGCTAAGATGACGAGTACACAATGCAGCGAGAGTGCGAACCATATGATGAAGAGCTACGTCCCCCCCGGGTCTCAGTTGCATATGTTTGTGAGGCAGTACATGAGGCTGCAGTTCGATAGGGCGTCGGATGAGAGCTACGAGGAAAAGAGGACCAAAATTGTAAGTATTACTTTGGTGTGGTTGAAAATTCTTGGACACACTAGAGTGTTATGGCTAAGCAGTTTATGTTTGCAGGGAGGAGTTGTGCTGCGAACAAACTCGTCCATTGAGCTGGATGCAAGCAAAGTCTACACCAGATCCATGTTCGAGCAGTTACAGCTGATACTATATGAGGCAGGGGGATACAGAGTTCAGGAGGTAGAGCGAAATGCATTGTATAGGGCTACGCACACAAGACCAGATAAACGTGAGAAATGGAGCAGAGTAGTGTTCATGGTGAAGATGCATGATAGCGGTGAACTATTTGAGTGCGAATGTGGACTTTTTGAGCACATGGGAATGCTTTGCGCGCATGTCCTGAAGGTTAGACTTTCTTGTTACAAATAGCAATAAATGGTTGTTCGACAACTAATGAGAACCTGACTAATTCCTGCTCGTATATGTAACAGGTGATGGACTACCTAGGGATGACTGATATTCCAAAAAAACACATAGTGAAAAGATGGACGAAGGATGCACGGGATGTACTTCCAGAACACTTGCAACATTACCAGCGAAACAAGATCGGTGCAACCACGTTGACTTTCAGGCATAACCGAATGTACGTTCAAGCGCTCGAGTTGGTGAGACTTGGGGATGCTAGTGTTGAAGCTTATGACACTCTGATGGCTCTCTATCAAGCACTTGTGGTGATGAAGCCATTCGAATTGGCACGAGATGGCAAGGGACTATACCGTCTTACGGAGAAAGGGCGACGCACTGAGAGCGCTGTTGAGGTTAGTGCCATTGCAGAGGTGAGCGAGGCGAATTCCGGGGAGAGCAATGCGCTAGCTGGGTTGGCACCTCCATCCAAAAAATTAAAATCAGGCAGGCCAACAAATGCTAGAGACAAAGCGTCGTACGAAGGGATGACAAAGAGGAGCAGGTTCTGTAGCATCTACAAGGCGAAAGGACACAAAAGAACAACTTGCCCTGATCGCGGCGATGCTCCAAAAATTCCAAGAAAGGAAGCGAAGTGCAGTAACTATGGAGTCGCTGGCCATAGGAGGAACACATGTGGCAGAGTTGCCAGCGACTGAATAATTGCTGATGTGGTGTAGGTTTTCCCAGGTTTTTCCTGTAATTTGTGATGTAACCAAGATTGTAACAAACTGATCAGTACTTGTTGTGCGAAATGAAGTGTGTGAGCTTTTAATTTAATACAGATGACAGAAACGCAGCGGTGATGTCTGGTGGTGTAGCTATGCATTGTGCGCACTGCGAGCTGGTGAGGGAGAAGGAAGGTAAGCAGCGTGCACGTACGACTGCCACGCGGTGTGCATTCAAGAGGGTCCGGACGCGTGGATGAGCCGGTCCTTTATTTGAATGTTTGAAATTTGAATACCGGCTGGCGGGATGTGAGCTGCCGCAGTACTACATAATGAACCGTGTGAGGCTTCGACAGCTCGTACCACAAACGCGAGGCTCACTCAGCTCGTAGCAGGCACTCTCTGACGGTGAACATGGCTGCCTCCTTCAGCTGGCCCAGCTCTGGTGTAGTGATCTCCGGTCTAGCTTGGTCACCGTCGGGCTACATGGGCGACGAGGTATGCAACTCCATGTATGAATGCATTACTATTGCTTGCCATGCGCAGTACTGAGCTTCTCCTTCGTCGGTTGTGGCAGAACAACGAGACACTCTCTGGAGAAGGGCAGCTGCTGGTTGGTGATGCAGGAGGCGGAGCATCTATGGAGAACGAGATTTTGGACCTCAACGACGACTAGGTGAGATGTTGGTTAAGTGATTGGCTTGTTTTTTAAGAGTGGCAACATGCGTGGAAGTTAATGACATAGAATGCTTGCGATTTTGGTACTAGCAGGAATCGGTGGAAGGCCAGATAGTTGTGCAGACAGAGGATGATGGGGGACAGGCCAGAGAAGACGCAGAGGTAAGAACTGATGAAAACTTGGTTTTGGATCCAAAATGCTTTCCGTGTGTTGATACGCATCTCCTTTTCTGTCTTTCTTCAGGAGGTTATGCAAATGGTGACTCTGGTCGAAGTAGTACGCGACTATGATCTAGACCTTGCAGATGATGTGCCGGCGGCCTGTTGGAGGAGGGAGAGGAGTCAGGCATCCGCCAGCAAGGCGGCAGTGAGACCGAGGAGGAAGACGATGCAGCCAGCCAGGTGTCCAAGAGGCAGCATCTTTAGTAGGCTCGTGGCCATCCGGGTCTGCATGCAAGTAATCTACCCTTTCCGACCAGCATTAAGAGTGGGTGTGTGCTTAGAAAAAAAGACCGGTATGTATGTTTGAATCGGGAGTAGTGTCGAACTGATTGCCGTGATATGATCACGATGTAATCTAGAACCGATGTATTAGTCAGTGATCTGCTGGCCAGGAAGTCCTTTTTTATTAAAAATCTCGCGTGTTGCTCTGCATTCAATGCAAGACATTTAATTAGTGCAAATGGTTAGCCCTAGTAATTAATGAGACTGGCGCATGCGAGCGTACGAGCTATACTCATCGATGAAGTTAATACAATGTAGGCGCACCTGCTGTCGTACTTAGTGGCAAAGCTAGCATAACTTAATTAGAATATAGCGTATGGGAGGGTGGGCACCAGGGGCTGCATGCATGCAGATAGGTCGATGCGCTTGTGGGCCACTGCATGTGCGATTAACAAGCAGTGCATTCATGCGAATCCAAAACGAGTGGATACGGTGTGACCACTTTGGCAGGAAGTTTCGGCTGATCTGAACTAAAAGAGGTGAATTCACTGTAGCGCGTGTCGGAGGAACAGTAGCTCGCTCGTACCGTAGCAAAAAGATGGCACAAAAACCAGCTGCCATGTCGGAAACAGCACATGCAGAGGGGATGGTCCTTCAGCGTCCGGCCAATGGGAGATGGGACCATATAGATACACTTACCAGTGAACCCATTGTGCTTCACTTTTTTTGGAAAGTTCGAAAGGTACCATCTGCAAGTATGAGCACGGGAGCGAGAGAAACGCCTCCGCCAGTGTGGGTGGTGCATACAAAAATAAGGTCAGTTCGCTTGCTATGCGTGCCGAAAATGCATGTTGCATTTCAAGTTTGTGTGGCGGGCTGGTTTAGGAGGTTAAGCGCGTGGTAGCTGGCGATAGTAAATGAGGAGAGTAAAAAAAGCCAGTCCGGAAGTAATACAGAAGCGCTAAAATATCCTACCGTGGAACGGGTTGAACAGTGGTCATTGAGGGGGAGAGGGGAATAGAAGCAAGAAGCAGAGCAAAGCAGTGGAGAGAAGGGGAGAGCTTGCTAGGGTTGCGTGCTATCCGGCGGGAACGTAGGAGACCGGCGGCAGCGGTGCCTGACCAGACGCAGGCGGCGGTAAGCTTCGTATTCCCCTTGTTAGTTTTTGGTGGCTCGCCGTGGTTTTAATCTGCTGGCTGGCACTGCATGTGCAGCCGCCAATGGCGGAGCTATAGGGGATGGCGTCATCGTCGCGGCGACATCGGTCACCATTGGCGCCTACAAGGAGAAGCGCGTGGGGATACCTAGGCGGCGAGCCGTTCAAGGTGGCGCAGGGAGTAGACCTGGAGAAGACCGGAAGCATGCGGGGTGTGTTCTCCACGGCGCCTCTCCTCGGAGTAGGGTGTCACATCCCTAATTCTGGGCTGACCTACGCTAGCTTCCATGTGAGCATCATGTTTAAATTCAAATGAAACTTGAATTAAGGAATTTTCAAAAGCCTCAGAAAACCGCTAAAAATAACCAACATTTAAATCTCATCAAATGAGTCCAAGAAAATGTTCCTGTAATTCTGTGAAAATATTGGCATGAGGCAAAATTCAAACCAATATTTTTGGAGTCACAGAAATAATTTATTTTGGGTCTTTGATTTAAATCAATAATATATTTGGGTTGAAATTATTTCTGCTATATAAGAAATAATGTTCAATATTTTTGTAAGTTGCATGTGACCTTGGGCTAGTCCTGAGCTTACATAACAATTTACATAAAGTTTATAAAACTGATTAGGTTTGTAAACTAAATCAAAACAAAGCAAATAAATAGAAAACAGAAATAAAAGGGAGAGAGAGCAAACTCACCTGGCTTACATGCGGCCCAAAGATCGCACTGGCCGCCCAGAGCTGGCCCAACCCACCACCGCTGCCAGCCACCACCAACCTCTCGCCAGAAGGACGAGAGGCGCGTGGCCGCCGCGCGCTGGCACGCGCCCGAGCCACCTCCTGCTTCCGCCGACGCTAGGGGCTGGCTGGAGACGCCATGAACCCCCCCGACCCCCTCTGGCCTGTCCACTCCTCCTCTTCCCCTCCTCTGTTTCTCGCACGCAACCACCGAGCGGAGCTCGTCGCCGCCGTCCACTGCCACCACGGCCGCCAGCCACCCCTCGCAGCCCAAACGTACCCCCGAGCTTCGCCCCCATGCCCACTTCTCCCCGCCGAAGCCCACGTCCTCGGAAGCGCAGCAACATCGCCATCGGGCTCCTCCTCATCCTCGGATGCCGACGACCATCGCCGTCGATTTGCTCCGTCCAGTGCGCCCCCGTCCTCGCCATCGCCTCTGCTGGAACCACCGTGAGCCACCGCCCCTTCTCTCTCTCTCTCTCTCTTCCGCGCAAAACCGCCCTCCAGTGAAGTTCCCCGCCGTGGCCAAGCTTCGGCTGCCGCCGTAGCTCGCCGCCGGCGTTATTTCTGACCACCCCGCGGCCTTCCGTCCGGTCCTTTGGATGCGGACGAGCAAGAGGCCCTCCTTGGTGCCAGCAGTGTGACGAACTGCCGTCCCTAACGCAAGTCCGGCGAGCTCTCGCCGTCGGTTTGGTCATCGCCGGCGTAGATCCGGTGATGATGATGTGGCTGCTTAATTAGGGCTTAATCACCTAGTTAAGTAACCACAGTGACACAGACAGCCGGGCCCCACTGCCTAACTAACCGACTGACTAAGTAAGATTAAGATTAATCTAATTTCAATGGGCCCACGTGTCAATTTTGACTATGCTGATGTGGGTGTTGACCTGACCCCACCTGTCTGTGACCTAGGCAGCACTGGGTCACTGACCAGTGGACTTCTGGAATTTAGTTTATTTTATAAATAATCAGGAAATTCCAGAAAAGAGCTAAAACTTCAATAAATCATAGAAATTTAACCGTAACTCCAAATGAAATAATTTATATATGAAAAATGATCAGAAAAATCCAACCTATCCATCTGTACCATTTTCATGCATGATAGACCAACTTTTGTTCACTGTTTAGGTCAAATCAATTAAATGGCATTTGAATAATCACATATGGAGTTTGAATTTGAATCTTGGACAGACTAGGCATGCACTTTTGTTCAACTTGAATAATCACGTAAGTACTGGGTGTTCACTTTTGTTCAACTTGAATAATCACATGCATGATAGACCAACTTTTGTTCACTGTTTAGCTAATCCATGTCACCTGTACAGGTGGGCTTGGGACAGACTAGGCACCGTGGCACGGTGTACCAAGCGTAGATCCACCCGTCGAGGTGGGCTTGGGAACCCTGCACACATCATTTGGGGCCATGAGCGACACCCCGGCCAGATCTCCTTGCGGATGGAACCCGAATAGGCGATAAACCTGGACTAGAGACTTGTGTGGTTAGTCAGGTCGTGGCCGAATCCCTCGCCAGGCTTCCGCTTGAAGGTTGCCGAGATACACGAGGTGTACATGGTGGTAAGTGGCGAGAGCGTGTGTGAAGAAGTACACCCGTGCAGGGTTAACATCATCTATTCAAATAGCCGTGTCCGCGGAAAAGGACTTCTGGGTTGCCTGTACAGTTCATAGACAAGTGAAATTGGATACTCTAAAATGCGCAAGATAAGTGTGAGTGCTATGGATGGCATTCTCGTAGGGAGACGGGAGCGGATCCATAGTGGTGTATTGATATGGTGAATATGTGGACTCGTGTGCGCCACCTCAAAAGAGTCACTTGCAGTCGTAGTTCAGGATAGCTACCGAGTCAAAGCTGGCTTGCTGCAGTTAAACCCCACCATCCCCTTTGTTGATAATGATGCATATGTAGTTAGTTCTGATGTAAGTCTTGCTGGGTACATTTGTACTCACATTTGCCTATTTTATGTTTTTGCAGAGAGACTTCAGTCTCACTAGTAGTTCCGCGTGAACTTCGACATTTAGCTTGTTACCTCAGCTACGATCTTGTGCCCTCGGCAGGATCTGGTGGATAGTCACGCTTCTAAGCATTTTTCATTTGTAGATGTCTGTACTCAGACATGATAAGCTTCCGCTTGTGCTTGACTTGTATGCTCTGAATGTTGGGTCGTGAGACCCATGTTTGTAATATCTCGCTCCTCGGAGCCTATTGAATAAAATACTTGAGTTGTAGAGTCATGTTGTGATGCCATGTTGTATTTGCACATATCGAGCATATTGTGTGTATGTTTTTGAAATGCTTGGTATGTGTGGGATCTGACTATCTAGTTATTTATCCTTAGTAGCCTCTCTTACCGGGAAATGTCTCCTAGTGCTTCCACTAAGCCATGGTAGCTTGCTACTACTCCGGAACACTTAGGCTGGCGGCATGTGTCCTTCTTCGTTCTCGTGTCTGCTCCTCGGGAAATGTCACGCGATGAATACCGGAGTCTGTTAGCCCGCCTGCCCAGTTCACCGAGTCTGTTAGCCCAGTGCTCTGACTGGATTCACTCACGATGACCGACACGTTCGATGATGGGTCATGGATGCCTGTCCCTGTAAGTTTGTGCCACTTTGGGTTTACGACTAGCCATGTCAGCCCGGGCTCCTTATCATATGGATGCTAGCGACACTATCATATACGTGTGCCAAAAGGCGCAAACGGTCCCGGCCAAAGGTAAGGCGACACCCGTGGGGATACCGTGCGTGAGGGCGCAAAGTGATATGAGGTGTTACATGCTAGATCGATGTGGCATTGAGTCGGGGTCCTGACATAGGGACGATGTGCTACCCGCTTGTGGAGAAGACGGGGCTGGCCTCCATGCTCACGGTGAGATGCTCGAGTCCGTTTGACAAGAACTTTTACGGGTACTGCCTAGAGCGCGTGGGCACAACAGACAAGGATACTTTGAGATTCCACTTCCGCGATGGGGAGATCCGTGATATAACAAGGTGGGACGTAGAGAAAATCATGGGGGTCAAGTCTGGGAGTAGGAAGATTAGGCTAGGAACACCTAGAGATAAGGGGAAAAAAGTTGAGACGATACAGAAGTTGTTGAAGATACGTGTAAATGGTAAGCGAGGAATTAGCATCATAGATCTGAAAAGAACTCTTCAGATTTGTGATGCGTACGGGCTAAACAATGAGACAAGTGGGCCGCTTTTGGCAGCATACACTTTGCTCGCTTGCTCAACTTTAGTATCCCCACGTCCACCAAACGCAAATGTGCCAGATGAGCTGCTGGCTTGCGTGGCCAAACCAGGAGAAATCTGTGAGTACAACTGGGCTGGGTACTTACTGGACGTCCTGCGATTGAGTGCTGATAAGTACCAGCAGGAAATCACCCAGGGGGCTACATCTTTCACCCCAGGGGGTTCACATCTCTTCATTCAGGTCGGTTTCGTCTTACCTTTAGGAACCTTGAGAGATTTGGTTCAGTTCAATGAGTGCTAATCCTTCTCTTGATGCAACTTTACTACTTAGAGTGGGTGGATTTTGGTGTCCTAAGTCTGTCGACAGACTTGGTTCCAAAAATTGGAGCGTACACATCTGAAAAAATGAGTGAACTGATCAAGATGGACATTGAGGACAGGGGGCACCGATCCCTTTGTTGAAGGTATTAGATTTAATCTGAAACTGCCAATAGGACATGCCATAATTCGTGATGACCTTGCTGCTATGTACTTCCTTACCTTATGTCTGACACATTGTGACGTGCCTTTTTTGTAGACAAGATCAGTGGACAGCATGATGCAGAGAGGAGAAAGGGTGCATCATGTAATTGCTAGCTTTGCAACCTTGGCACAGATGTGTACCTTAATATGATAACTCTAGCAAGACTATTTTAGAACTGAAAAATGATAAAATCCCTGTGTGCAGCGGAAATCTGGTGTAAGGAGAATAATCGGTGATGAGGTCGTTGATAAGTTTAGAAATGTAATTTTGCAACTGGCAAGTGACCTGAGCGCAGCTGAGGACGAACAAAAACTTAGTGAAAACAGAAAGACAGCGCTAGTGGATGAAGCTCTAGACACAGTGGAAGGGTTGAAGTCAAAATTACTTCACCTTGTACTACATGAGATGGGGTATTTAGATATCACAGACATTGAGATTACATGTTAGCTGCCAACATCCGGATAATCTTCGGAAATGGCATTCGTGAAATTTGTAACATTATTTACTAACTGTAGTTGTACAACCTTTCCGTGTTTTCCTGTAGATGCTATGCAACATGGGCAAGTGGCTCCCCAAAGTGACGGATCTGCAACGGGGGCAGCTGCGGGTGCGACTTTGTTGATGGAGACACGTGGAAGTGTGGATGAAGGAGCAGCAGTATCTTACGGAACAAACTCAGAGGATGCAGCATTATCCTTGATCCGACTGAGAGATGAAAAGAAGATATCTTCGACAGAGCTGGGGGGTGCTGACAATGATGGAGAATCGACTCCTGCAGGTGGGAACAATACATCAGATGAGCACATGAAAACACGAAAAAAAAGGTAAATTGCGTTATAACAAAAAGTAAAACATATGAAAGCCGTTCGTGTATGATTTTTCAGATAGCAATCAGTTGGTCCGTTCTGGTGATGTCATGACAACTGCAAGTATGGATGAAGACCTACAAGGAAACAGAGGTAATTCAGGAACAAGATACGTAACAGAGTGCATGTTTATTTCTTTGGAGGGGCGGTGGTTGTGTGGAGATATAACTGAAATTGTAGGTCTAGCAGGTCCAGGGGATGAAGTATGTGCAGACGACACAAGGCAAGATGTGCGGCATAAGGTGAAGAAAGTGGGAAACAAAAGAGGAGCCCTGCTGAAGAGACTAGAGATGAAGAGACCAAATAAGAAGGTGCGATTTGTGACGGAGGTAGCTGATATAATCCCTCCCAGAGACGACATGCACAACGAAGCAGAAGGTGAGGCTGCCACGTTCCGTTGTTCACAATGTTGCATTTATTTTATAGCAATCGGTAAATAAGAAGTGGTCCGCTATGAAACAGGGGGCATGGCCGTTGCACTAGTGAACCAACATGGTGCTGACTATGGCACAGAGGAAGCTGGAAATGAAGGCGAGCATGTCGAGGGTACGGATGCGGGCGGCGCTTTGACGCCACTTGTACCATCAGATGATGGGTGCGTGGTTCGGGCGTTGCCAACTTTAGAGCACAGAGATAACCTTGAGCTAGATAGTTATTTGGGAGCTGAAGGCCATGAAACTGAGGATGTGTGTAAAACTATAGGCGATAATGAAACAACCGGATCAGAAGAGTGGTGTACGACAGGTATTTTTTAAATTTGTAAAAAATAAAAAATTCTTGGTCAAGTTAGACATTGCCTAAAAAGAGTGAAAATGTTATGCAGCAATGTTAGTTGGTCTTCTCCACAACTCCGAAGCTAATTTGGATTGCCGGGTGAGGGGAGCAGGTAAGAGAACTACTTCGCCAGCAGCATGGCATTTAGTTGTGTGGCTACGGTTTTGAAATTTTTATCTGATGATGCAGGTAATATAACAGCTGAAGCAGATAACCTACGGATCAATAACAGCAGGGAGTGTGCACTGGTGGAAGGTCATGAAGCTGGGGGGGCAGGTAAAACATTAGTGCATGCCCGATGACCTTATTTTTCCTATAAATATAAATCAGAACACAGTAATCGGATAAGTTAACGACATTTCATTTGCGATTGCAGGGCAAGATGTGGGTACAGTTGACAAGGGGGCATTACTACGTCTATTGATCCACATAGTGAATATTGAGATGGATGCAGATTTCCCTGGGAGACTTGGCCTACTACATGAACAGCCTAGAGCAGAGAATGTGATGCTTTTCTGCGATATGTTGAAGACATGCGACTCTGAAAGTGATAGAACAAGGTATGTTCATACCATGACTAAAAGATTAGTTCCTTTTTAATTGAAGGAATGCATGGGTGCTGGTTGACTTACAAGATAAACAAAATGCAGGCGATGGTTCATGCACGAGCATCCACAATGGATTGCGATCAGGGGGGAAGATTTTCTGGATCAATTCAGACCATGGGGGGAGCTAAACAGGCTAGGCATGACAGGGGTTTGGAGGGCCCTAAAATGGCTAGAGAACAAGATGTACAGAGGATCGAAGAAAAGATGGAGAGCCATTCCAGACCCAAACTTAATGGTAAGTAGCATTACCTTAGTTTGCATGTTTTGCATACTTTTAAGATTGAAAAGAATTTCCTATATTTGCTTCAGGTCAAGATTATGATGAAAGACCATCATAGCGAGATAGACATTGCATATGTGCGGACAATGCTCTATGAAGAGTACATTGGGTACAACATTCGATATGTCGAGCAGGTTAGTAGGGCATTTGCTTTGGAAAAGATTCATGGATAAGAGAAGTTTATAAGTTGACTAACTTAACTAATACCACGCAGCTACTTATGTTGATGAATGACATGGAGAGCTGGTCAGTATATGCTATGAACTTGAAGATGAAGAAGGTGGTCATCATGGATCCAACGGATTGCAATGCTGACGACACGACAACAAAAGATAGGCACTGGCGTAATTTGAGCAAATTTCTTAGGGGACTTATTCATTGCATCAACGAATGCTTCCCAGGCTGGGGGATGACAAGGCAGGGCTAGCATGCGGAATACAAATATGATCTACATGAACCTTGCTCCAGGTAAAGTAATCATAATCTTCATGGAATTAACGGACGTACTGTTTGTGTTGATTGAAGAAATTGTTTTGCAATGTGCCACCAGTGAGGACTCTGGGTACTACTGTGTCCACGTGCTAAGAGAGTATGATGGCGACGGGCTTGCTGGCCCTGTGACAAAGGTATAAATTAGAAACGAATAAAAGAAAGACCATCGATTATAATACACTGGATGTCAGCTAAGCATGCTTCCATTTTCATGATGAAGGGGACTGCAAAGTACATACGAAAGAGCCTAGCTTACCAGATGTGCACTATTTCACAAACAGAGGGGAGCTACCAGAGAAGTTGGAGATGATGAGGGCTCGCCCAGCTGTTGATGAGACCAAGGTGGTGTATGTTGATTAGCTCGACCTGCAAGCATGGGGATAATGAAGATTTCAACAATGTGGCAATTAAAAAATTAGTAAACCTATGGGTATCAGTCAGTGGTTATGTACGAACATAAGACTATGTTTGTAATGCTTGTGGTACTTCAGACTACGTCATTAGCTAGTTTCGTGTAATGCCAGAGTTAAGTGGAAGTGTAATCCCAGACTTTAAGTTTGAAACTATCTGCTGCAATGCGTTGAGCTAGTGGGCTAGTTTCATGGTTCCAAGATTTGAAAATCAAAAGGGGGTTTAACAGTTTACTGAGCTGTAGTTGATGCAGTTAGCATGGTGTAGGCTGCGCAAGAAAGACATACAAAAAATGGACATGATTCTGCAACAAATGGAGGGAAAAAGTTCAGGAGTGCCTCATCATGACTGAAAAAGTTTTGTGAACCTTCAATGCAGTTAAATAAGGAAGAACATAAACTTGTGTGTGGGAAAATGAGCATGGTTTGTAAAAAGATTAAGAAAGGGGGGACATGGATGAAGGCATTACTAAACCACGGGATAGTTGAAGATTAATTTGGTACATGTTTGAACGCAGCAAATAGAAAGAACTATATCCATGGATACATGTCAAGACACGAGTTGTCACCACCTATTACAAAGTCATGGTACAAGTTTTAAACGCAGAACAAACAAGACAGCATTACACAGATGTTATCTTCAGGTTGCAACTCCGGATGTTTCATCAGCCAGGTCGTCATGCGCTAAGATGCTCCACATAACGTCGGCTAGCACAGAAGATTGATTGCCTTGCAACTTGAAGGTTTCGTAGAACAAATGAAGGCGCATCCTGTCAATATTGTTTTGCAAACAAAGACGAGTTACATCAGTGAAACTCAAGGATCACGGACGAGGGTGTGGATAAGTACCATTTGCATACATACCTTAGTTAGTTGGACGGTTGCCTTTCTGCCATTGTAGAATCGAAGGAGCTGAAGGACACACACTGCAGAATCTTGCCTATAATTAAAAAAATAGCATGTAACCAAAATTTAGTGAGATGCAGCTTTGAAAAATGGGAAATAAATGAGTTTGCACAGGAATGCTTAATGAAATTACCGAGTGAAAAGTGTGTCTCCTACTCGAGGGTACTTGGTGGTCCAGTTCTCTTTGCTCACAGGCCATCGAGAGAAAAATTCTGATATGCATTTGAACAAGGCTTTGTGTAGTATGGAAACAGCGACATCGTGCATAGCTCTTGCTTCAGGAGTGCACCCACTTGGACCGGATAGAGGATCTAGAACATGTGTTTCAGAAGCGACCATGTCCCACAAATAGAGATACCAGCCGTTTGGGGTTGGAACTGGAACAATAAACTGAGAAAAAACAAAACTCATTAGATTAGATTTACTTCACACACAAGATGAGAAAATGGTTGAATATAAAAAATTGTGCACATACGTGCTGGCAAGCCTGATTTCCAATAAGCCTCATTGGACCGCACACATCAGTATGTATGATTTCCAATAAGTTGGTTGCTCGCTCCATCGTTCCTGAGAACGGAGTCTTGGTCATTTTGCCCATGAGGCATGGTTCGCATGTGTCAAACAATTCATAATCGAGAGACTCTAAAAGTCCATCAGCATGGAGCTTCTTCATGCGCTTGACACCAATGTGACCAAGGCGGTAGTGCCACAAGTATGTGGGACTGTCATTATCAACCTTACATCTTTTGGTATTCACACTATGAATATGTGTAACATCACGTTTGAGATTCATTAAGAATAAACCATTGACCAGCGGGGCATGACCATAAAACATATCTCTCATATAAATAGAACAACCATTATTCTCGGATTTAAATGAGTAGCCATCTCGCATTAAATGAGATCTAGATAAAATGTTCATGCTCAAAGCTGGCACTAAATAACAATTATTGAGGTTTAAAACTAATCCCGTAGGTAAATGTAGAGGTAGCATGCCGACGGCGATCACATCGACCTTGGAACCATTCCCGACGCGCATCGTCACCTCGTCCTTCGCCAGTCTCCGCTTATTCCGCAGCTCCTGCTTTGAGTTACAAATATGAGCAACCGCACCGGTATCAAATACCCAGGAGCTACTATGAGTGCTGGTAAGGTACACATCAATAACATGTATATCACATATACCTTTGGTGTTGCCGGCCTTCTTGTCTGCTAAGTACTTGGGGCAATTCCGCCAAAGTGACAGTTCCTTGCAATAAAAGCACTCAGTCTCAGGCTTGGGTCCATTCTTTGACTTCTTCCCGGCAACTGGCTTACCGGGCGCGGCAACTCCCTTGCCGTCTTTCTTGAAGTTCTTCTTACCCTTGCCTTTCTTGAACTTAGTGGTTTTATTCACCATCAATACTTGATGTTCCTTTTTGATCTCTACCTCCGCTGGTTTCAGCATTGAATATACCTCAGGAATGGTCTTTTCCATCCCCTACATATTGAAGTTCATCACAAAGCTCTTGTAGCTCAGTGGAAGCGACTGAAGGATTCTGTCAATAAGCGCGTCATCCGGGAGATTAACTCCCAGTTGAGTCAAGCGGTTGTGCAACCCAGACATTTTGAGTATGTGCTCACTGATCGAACTATTTTCCTCCATCTTACCACTGAAGAACTTGTCAGAGACTTCATATCTCTCGACCCGGGCATGAGGTTGGAAAACCATTTTCAGCTCTTCGAACATCTCATATGCTCCGTGTTGCTCAAAACGCTTTTGGAGCCCCGGTTCTAAGCTGTAAAGCATGCCGCCTTGAGCGAGGAGTAATCATCGACGAGACTGCCAAGCATTCATAACGTCTTGGTTCTCTGGGATGGGTGCTTCACCTAGCGGTGCTTCTAGGACATAATCTTTCTTTGTAGCTATGAGGATGATCCTCAGGTTCCGGACCCAGTCCGTATAGTTGCTGCCATCATCTTTCAGCTTGGTTTTCTCTAGGAACACGTTGAAGTTGAGGGCAACATTGGCGTGGGCCATTTGATCTACAAGACATGTTGTAAAGATTTTAGACTAAGTTCATGATAATTAAGTTCATCTAATCAAATTATTCAATGAACTCCCACTCAGACAGACAACCCTCTAGTCATCTAAGTGAAACATGATCCGAGTCAACTAGGCCGTGTCCGATCATCATGTGAGACGGACTAGTCATCATCGGTGAACATCTTCATGTTGATCGTATCTTCTATACGACTCATGCTCGACCTTTCGGTCTTCCGTGTTCTGAGGCCATGTCTGTACATGCTAGGCTCGTCAAGTCAACCTAAGTGTATTGCGTGTGTAAATCTGGCTTACACCCGTTGTATTCGAATGTTAGGATCTATCACACCCGATCATCACGTGGTGCTTCGAAACAACGAACCTTCGCAACGGTGCACAGTTAGGGGGAACATTTTCTTGAAATTATTGCGAGGGATCATCTTATTTAAGAGACCGTCGTTCTAAGCAAATAAGATGTAAAACATGATAAACATCACATGCAATCAAATAGTGACATGATATGGTCAATATCATATTGCTCCTTTGATCTCCATCTTCGGGGCGCCATGATCATCTTCGTCACCGGCATGACACCATGATCTCCATCATCGTGTATTCATGAAGTTGTCACGCCACCGATTACTTCTACTTCTATGGCTAACGTGTTTAGCAATAAAGTAAAGTAATTTACATGGCGTTATTCAATGACACGCAGGTCATACAAAAAAATAAAGACAACTCCTATGGCTCCTGCCGGTTGTCATACTCATCGACATGCAAGTCGTGATTCCTATTACAAGAACATGATCAATCTCATACATCACATATATCATTCATCACATCCTTTTGGCCATATCACATCACAAGGCATATGCTCAAAACAAGTTAGACGTCCTCTAATTGTTGTTGCATGTTTTTACGTGGCTTCTATAGGTTTCTAGCAAGAACATTTCTTACCTACATAAAACCACAACGTGATATGCCAATTTCTATTTACCCTTCATAAGTACCCTTTTCATCGAATCCGCTCCAACTAAAGTGGGAGAGACAGACACCCGCTAGCCACCTTAGGCAACTAGTGCATGTCAGTCGGTGGAACCTGTCTCACGTAAGCGTACGCGTAAGGTCGGTCCGGGCCGCTTCATCCCATGATGCTGCCGAAGCAAGATAAGACTAGTAGTGGGAAGAAAATTGGCAACATCTACGCCCACAACAAGTTTGTGTTCTACTCGTGCATAGAAACTACGCATAGACCTAGCTCATGATGCCACTATTGGGGAACGTTGCAGAAAATAAAAAATTTCTATGCTTTACCAAGATCAATCTATGGAGTCATCTAGCAACGAGAGAGAGGAGTGCATCTGCATACCCTTGTAGATCGCGCGCCGAAGCGTTCAAGAGAACGGGGTTGAGGGAGTCGTACTCGTCATGATCCAAATCACCGGAGATCCTAGCGCCGAACGGACGGCACCTCCGCGTTCAACACACGTATGGTTGGGAAGACGTCTCCTCCATCTTGATCTAGTAAGGGGGAAGGAGAGGTTGATGGAGATCCAGCAGCACGACAGCGTGGTGGTGGATGCAGCAGCGATCTCGGCAGGGCTTCGCCAAGCACAGCGAGAGAGAGAGGTGTCACGGGAGGGAGAGGGAGGTGCCAGGGGCTAGGGTGCGACTGCCCTCCCTCCCCCCTCTTTATATAGGGGCCAGGGGGCTCCGGCCCCCTTGGAGATCCAATCTCAAGGGAGGGGCGGCCAAGGGGTGGCTTGCCCCCCAAGGCAAGTGAGGCGCCCCCCACCCCTAGGGTTTCCAACCCTAGGCTCAGGGTGGGCCCAAGGGGGGGCGCACCAGCCCACCAGGGGCTGGTTCCCCTCCCACTTCAGCCCATGGGGCCCTCCGGGATAGGTGGCCCCACCCGGTGGACCCTCAGGACCCTTCCGGTGGTCTCGGTACAATACCGGTGACCACCGAAACTTTCCGCTATGGCCAAAACTGAACTTCCTATATATAAATCTTCACCTCCGGACCATTCCGGAACTCCTCGTGACGTCCGGGATCTCATCCGGGACTCCGAACAACTTTCGGGTTACTACATACTAATATCTCAACAACCCTAGCGTCACCGAACCTTAAGTGTGTAGACCCTACGGGTTCGGGAGACATGCAGACATGACCGAGACGACTCTCCGGTCAATAACCAACAGCGGGATCTAGATACCCATGTTGGCTCCCACATGCTCCTCGATGATCTCATTGGATGAACCACGATGTCGAGGATTCAATCAATCCCGTATACAATTCCCTTTGTCAATCGGTACGTTACTTGCCCGAGATTCGATCGTTGGTATCCCAATACCTCGTTTAATCTCATTACCGGAAGTCACTTTACTCGTACCGTAATGCATGATCCCGTGACTAGACACTTGGTCACATTGAGCTCACTATGATGATGCATTACCGAGTGGGCCCAGAGATACCTCTCCGTCATACGGAGTGACAAATCCCAGTCTCGATTCGTGCCAACCCAACAGATACTTTCGGAGATACTCGTAGTGCACCTTTATAGTCACCCAGTTACGTTGTGACGTTCGGCACACCCAAAGTACTCCTACGGTATCCGGGAGTTGCACAATCTCATGGTCTAAGGAAATGATACTTGACATTTGGAAAAGCTCTAGCGAAACGAACTACACAATCTTGTGCTATGCTTAGGATTGGGTCTTGTCCATCACATCATTCTCCTAATGATGTGACACCGTTATCAATGACATCCAATGTCCATAGTCAGGAGACCATGACTATCTAATGATCAACGAGCTAGTCAACTAGAGGCTCACTAGGGACGTGTTGTGGTCTATATATTCACACATGTATTACGATTTCCGGATAACACAATTATAGCATGAATAATAGACAATTCTCATGAACAAGGAAATATAATAATAACCATTTTATTATTGCCTCTAGGGCATATTTCAAACACACCGCTGCCGACGGTAACCCTGTTTGCTCCTCGCCATCATTCTCTGACCCTCTCTTCTCCCTTCTCCCCTAAACATCGAACAGGTCGCTTCAACACCCAGTGCAGTGCTCATAGCCGGGCGGTGCAGTCCCTGCAACCACTGGATTCCGGCGGGATCCTCCTCCTGTGCCGGCCGGCGACGTGATGCTACGTCTTGAGCTTGCGTTGGTTTTCCTCGAAGAGGAGAGGGTGATGCAGCAAAGTGTAGCATAAGTATTTCCCTCCGTTTTGAGAACCAAGGTATCAATCCAGTAGGAGGCTCCTCAAAAGTCCCATGCACCTACACAAACAAACTTAGAACTCGCAACCAACGCAATAAAGGGGTTGTCAATCCCTTCACGGCCACTTGTGAAAGTGAGATCTAATAAAGATAGTATGATAAGATAAATATATTTTTGGTATTTTATGATATAGATGCAAAAAGTAAAGATGCAAATAAAGGTAGATTGAAAGCAAATATGATAAGAGATAGACCCGGGGGCCATAGGTTTCACTAGAGGCTTCGCTCAAGATACCATAAGTATTACGGTGGGTGAACAAATTACTGTCGAGCAATTGATAGAAAAGTGCATAGTTATGAGATTATCTAGGCATGATCATGTATATAGGCATCACGTCCATAACAAGTAGACCGACTCCTGCCTGCATCTACTACTATTACTACACACATCGACCGACTCCTGCCTGCATCTAGAGTATTAAGTTTATAAGAACAGAGTAACGCATTAAGCAAGATGACATGATGTAGAGGGATAAACTCATGCAATATGATATAAACCCCATCTTGTTATCCTCAATGGCAACAATACAATACATGCCTTGCAACCCTTTTTGTCACTGGGTAAGGACACCGCAAGATTGAACCCAAAGCTAAGCACTTCTCCCATGGCAAGAAAGACCAATCTAGTAGGCCAAACCAAACTGATAATTCGAAGAGCCTTGCAAAGATAATCAATTATACATAAAAGAATCCAGAGAAGATTCAATTCATAGATAAACTTGATCATAAACCCACAATTCATCGGATCTCGACAAACACACCACAAAAAGAGTTTACATCAAATAGATCTCCACAAGAGAGGGGGAGAACATTGTATTGAGATCCAAGAAGAGAGAAGAAGCCATCTAGCTAATAACTATAGACCCGTAGGTCTGTGGTAAACTACTCACAACTCATCGGAGGGGCAAGGATGTTGATGTAGAGGCCCTCCATGGTTGATTCCACCTCCGGCAGAGTGTCGGCGAAGGCTCCAAGATGGGATCTCGCGGATACAGAAGGTTACAGCGGTGGAAATTGTGTTTCATGGTGCCCCGGATGTTTTCGGGGTACGTAGGTATATATAGGAGGAAGAAGTACGTCGGTGGCCGCCCGAGGGGCCCACGAGACAGGGGGCGCGCCCAACAAGGGGGCACGGCCCCCTATCTCATGGGGCCCTCGGAGGCTTCTTGACTTGCACTCCAAGCTCTCTGGATCATGTTCGTTCCAAAAATCACACTCCCGAAGGTTTCATTCCGTTTGGACTCCGTTTGATATTCCTTTTCTTCAAAATACTAAAATATGCAAAAAAACAGCAATATGGGTTGGGCCTCCGCTTAGTAGGTTAGTCCCAAAAATGATATAAATGTGTAAAATAAAGCCCATAAACATCCAAAAGAGGTAATATAATAGCATGGAACAATCAAAAATTATAGATACGTTGGAGACGTATCAAGTATCCCCAAGCTTAATTCCTACTCGTCCTCGAGTAGGTAAATGATAGAAAAAGAATTTTTGATGTGGAATGCTACCTAGCATAATTCATAATGTAATTTTCTTTATTGTGGCATGAATGTCTAGATCCAAATGATTCAAAATAAAAGTTCATATTGATAAAAGAAATAGTAACACTTCAAGCATACTAATCAAAGTAATCATGTCTTCTCAAAATAACATGGCTAAAGAAAGTTATCCCTACAAAATCATATAGTCTGGCTGTTGCTCTATCTTCATCACACAAAGTATTTAATCATGCACAACCCCTATGACAAGCCAAGCAATTGTTTCATACTTTAATAATCTCAAACTTTTTCAACTTTCACGCAATACATGAGCGTGAGCCATGGACATAGCACTATATGTGGAATAGAAGGGTGGTTGTGGAGAAGACAAAAAAGGAGAAGATAGTCTCACATCAACTAGGCATATCAACGGGCTATGGAGATGCCCATTAATAGATATCAATGTGAGTGAGTAGGGCTTGCCATGCAACGGATGCACTAGAGCTATAAATATATGAAAGCTCAACAAAAGAAACTAAGTGGGTGCATCCAACTTGCTTGCTCAAGAAGACCTAGGGCACTTTTGAGCAAGCCCATCATTGGAATATACAAGCCAAGTTCTATAATGAAAAATTCCCACTAGTATATGACAACATATGAGACTCTCTATCATGAAGATCATGGTGCTATTTTGAAGCACAAGTGTGGAAAAAGAGATAGTAGCATTGTCCCTTCTCTCTTTTTCTCTCATTTTATTTTTTTATTTTTCTTTTTCTTCTTTTCTTTTTTTTCTTTGGCCTTCTTTTTTTATTTTTGGCCTTTCTCTTTTTTTTCTTTTTTTTTCTTTTTGTAAAGTCTGAAGCCTCATTCCGACTTGTGGGGGAATCATATCCTTCATCATCCTTTCCTCACTAGGGCAATGCTCTAATAATGAAGATCATCACACTTTTATGGATTTACAACTCAAAGCTAGAACAAGATATGACTCTATATGAATGCCTCCGGCGGTGTACCGGGATATGCAATGAATCAAGAGTGACATGTATGAAAATTATGAAGGTGGCCTTGCCACAAATACAATGTCAACAACATGATCATGCAAAAAGCAATATGACAAAAGTAATGCGTGTCATATGAACGGAACGGTGGAAAGTTGCATGGCAATATATCTCGAAATGGTTATGGAAATGCCATAATAGGTAGGTATGGTGGCTGTTTTGAGGAAGGAGTATGGTGGGTGTATGGTACCGGTGAAAGTTGCGCGGTACAAGAGAGGCTAGCAATCGTGGAAGGGTGAAAGAGTGTGTATAATCCATGGACTCAACATTAATCAAAAGAACTCATATACTTGTTGCAAAAATTTAGAAGTCATCAAAAACCAAAGCACTACGCGCATGCTCCTAGGGGGATAGATTGGTAGGAAAAGACCATCGCTTGTCCCCGACCGCCACTCATAAGGAAAACAATTAATAAATAAAAGTGTGCTCCAACTTCATCACAAAGCGGTTCACCATACGTGCATGCTACGGGAATCACAAGCTTCAACACAAGCATTCTTTAAATTCATAATCACCCAACTAGCATGACTTTAATATCACTACCTCCATATATCAAAACAATTATCAAGCATCAAATTGATCATGGCATCCAATTCACTTTCTATGATAGTTTTATTATACCCAACTTGGATGCTCATAATTCTAGGACCAACTTTATGATCATACCAAATACCATGCTGTTCTAAAAGACTCTCAAAATAATATAAGTGAAGCATGAGATACTAGCAATTTCTTCAAAATTAAGACACCACCGTGCTCTAAAAGATATAAGTGAAGCACTAGAGCAAAAACTATCAAGCTCAAAAGATATAAGTGAAGCACATAGAGTATTCTAGCAAATTCTAATCAAATAGGCTTCTCACAAAAGGTGTGTACAGCAAGGATGATTGTGGTAAACTAAAAAGCAAAGACTAATATAATACACGACGCTCCAAGCAAAAGATATATCATGTGGAGAATAAAAATATAGCTCCAAGTAAAGTTACCAATGAACGAAGACGAAAGAGGGGATGCCTTCCCGTGGCATCCCCAAGCTTAGGCTTTTGGCTATCCTTGAATATCTTGGGGTGCCATGGGCATCCCCAAGCTTAGGCTCTTGCCACCCTTTATTCAATAGTCCATAGAAGCTTTACCCAAAACTTGAAAACTTCACAACACAAAACTCAACAGGAAATCTTATAAGCTCCGTTGGTGAAAGAAAACAAAACCACCACATAAGGTACTGCAATGAACTCATTATTTATTTATTTTGGTGTTAAACCTACTGTATTCCAACTTCTTTATGGTTCATAGACTGAATTACTAGCCATAGATGCATTGAAATAAGCAAACAACACACAAAAAACAGAATCTGTCAAAAACAGAATAGTCTGTAGCAATCTGTAACTAATGCAAACTTCTGTAACACTAAAAACATACGAAAATAGGAAGTCCTGGAAAATTTGTTTATTGAACAGCAGCAAAAAGAATCAACGCAAAATCATGTTCCTGTGATTTAACAAAATTATATTCGTGCGCACAAAGTTTCTGTTTTTCAGCAGAAACAAATCAACTATCATCGTAGGTTATCCTATAGGTTCTACTTGGCACAAACACTAATTAAAAGATAAAAACACATCTAAACAGAAGGTAGATGCAAGATTTATTACTAAACAGGAGCAAAAAAAAAAAAAATTGGTTGCCTCCCAACTAGCGCTATCGTTTAACGCCCCTAGCTAGGCATAAAAAGCAAAGATAGATCTAAGTGGTGCCGTAGTACTAAGATAGATCTTGAAAGCTTATCTCATATTATCTACGTTCGGAAGCAAGTTTCCTTTGAGGCAAGCAAAAGTAATCAAAAGGGCTAAATTTCGTGGGACAAAGATCCCCAAGATCAATAACAGGAGGAACGGGTTCCTCCTTTGGCCCTTCATAGTGCACAACTATTTCATCACTAAAAGCATTCTTTTGGCAAAATCTTGTGAGCCTATACTCAAGAGAGTATCCTAGCTCATTTTTTCAAAGGGCAAAATCATTATTAAGCTCGTTAATGCAATCAACCAAGACATTGGTAGGAACCTTTTTTCTAAGGTTTTCATTAAAAGCGACATAGTCCGAAGATTGAAAACGTCTAATTTCCTCTTGATCATAGAGGATCGCTTCTATAGGAGGATGACCGGTGTCCACCCTATAGTGAGCAAAGATTTCTTTGGCCTCTCTTATGATAAATCTAAACTCATGAGCCAAAAAGATAGTAACAGCACGCTTAACAGAAGAATGCTCAATATTAGAGAATTCTAGGAAAATTATTTGTATACAAGGATGCATATGCATAAATTTTCTCTCAAGTTCAACTACAAGCATAGCGATAGCATCCGCAAGACTACTAGTTCTATGAAGAATAGAACAACCCATGGAAGGTAAAGCACCAGCACAAGTAAAGAAATCTTGAATAACACCTTTGCCAATGATGTTACCACTACCGATTCAAAACTTTTTAGTATGCAAGATAGGGGGTTCATCGGCCGGAGCCTCGGGATTTTCTGTGTTATCATTATTGTCCATATCAACGATAATCTCCCCAATTTCAGACATAGCGGCAAACAAAAGCAAGGCAGAAGAAAGCGAGCAAAAAGGAGAGGAGGATATTGGGAAAGAGAGGGCGAATAAAACGGCAAGGGTGAAAAGGGGGAGAGGAAAACGAGAGGCAAATGGCAAATAATGTAAATGCGAGGGAGATGGGTTTGTGATGGGTACTTGGTATGTTTGACTTGAGCGAAGACCTTCCCGGCAACGGCGCCAGTAATCCTTCTTGCTACGTCTTGAGCTTGCGTTGGTTTTCCTCGAAGAGGAGAGGGTGATGCAGCAAAGTGTAGCGTAAGTATTTCCCTCAGTTTTGAGAACCAAGGTATCAATCCGAAGTAGGAGGCTCCTCAAAAGTCCCATGCACCTACACAAACAAACTGAGAACTCGCAACCAACGCAATAAAGGGGTTGTCAATCCCTTCATGGCCACTTGCGAAAGTGAGATCTAATAAAGATAGTATGATAAGATAAATATATTGTTGGTATTTTATGATATAGATGCAAAAAGTAAAGATGTAAATAAAGGTAGATGGAAAGCAAATATGATAAGAGATAGACCCGGGGGCCATAGGTTTCACTAGAAGATAGCATAAGTATTACGGTGGGTGAACAAATTACTGTTGAGCAATTGATAGAAAAGCGCATAGTTATGAGATTATCTAGGCATGATCATGTATATAGGCATCACGTCCATAACAAGTAGACCAACTCCTGCCTGCTTGATTAATATTGATGATATGGGTAGTACAAGAGTAGATCTACCACGAGATCAAGGAGGCTAAACCCTAGAAGCTAGCCTATGGTATGATTGTTGTTCGTCCTACGGACTAAAACCCTCCGGTTTATATAGACACCGGAGAGGGCTAGGGTTATATAGAGTCGGTTACAATGGTAGGAGATCTACATATCCGTATTGCCAAGCTTGCCTTCCATGCCAAGGAAAGTCCCATCTGGACACGGGACAGAGTCTTCAATCTTGTATCTTCATAGTCTAGGAGTCCGGCCAACGGTGATAGTTCGGCCATCCGGACACCCCCTCATCTAGGACTCCCTCAGTAGCCCCTGAACCAGGCTTCAATGACGACGAGTCCGGCGCGCATATTGTCTTCAGCATTGCAAGGCGGGTTCCTCCTCCGAATACTTCATAGAGGATTTTGAACACAAGGATAGTGTCTGGCTCTGCAAAATAAATTCCACATACCACCGTAGAGAGAATAACATTTACACAAGTTCAATCTGCTGATGTATTCCGTGACGTGACATCACACCACGGCCAGGCCTTTATTCGAATCATTTTACCGTTCCACCTCAGCGCGTTTAGCGAAGCGGTTTCCTTGGCACGTCTTGTCAAAGCAGAGATCGTGTCCCCTTATTCTGGGATTCTCATCAATACGGGCATGGGTAACCCAACCGCGCCATTGATTACGGTGACTGGGAGATAAGCGAGTTTTATCAGGCTGGTGGGGATGCATAGTTTCGTCCGTCTATATAAGGGGATAAGGATCCACCTTTTTACCTACGCCTTCTTCCTCCTTTGCTTATCCATTTCCGCGTACTCGAGCTCCAGCGCCCAAGTCCGCACATCTCGCCTCAACCTTCCCCGGCCATGTCCGGAGCGGGAGGCAAGTGGATGGCCTCCTCCGTCACGGAGGGGCACATCAAAAAGTTGAGGAAAGCCAGACGAGGGGCAGCTCGTCCCCACCCCCAGGCCCCATGAGAGGGTGGTGTTCCTTACCCATTTGTCCGGGGGCTCATGTTCTACTACGACCTGGATTTCCACGATTTGGCCCCGAACTTCATCCTCAACATCTCGGCGTTTATCGTTGTGTGCGAGGCCTTCCTCCGCATCAAATCCCACTTCGGCTTATGGCTGAAGACCTTCAATGTCAAGCCGAAGGTAGTGGGCGGCCAGCAGGCAGAGTACGGAGGTGCCATGGTGGGCAAGATGCCCAACGTCATATGGCTCGAGGGCGCCTTCGTGGAAACCATCAAAGGGTGGCAATCGGGGTGGTTCTACATCACCGAGCCGCGTGACCCTGAATGGGCAGCGGCCCCCGAATTCAGATCTGGCATCCCCACACGGCTCACCTCCTGGAAAGAGAAGGGCCTGACATGGGGTGATTTGGGAGAGCTGACCGGACTCCAAACCTGCGTCCAAAACCTTGTGAACAAGAAGATCAAGCTCGTCAACGCAGTCCAGGTCATGCTCGTCCGCCGGATCCTCCTGTGCCAACAACGGGCTTTCAACTTGTGGGAGTTTGATCCGGCACAGCAGCAGACCTTGAGCAGGCTCTTCGACACTACGTACGAAGACGCCTGGAAGGTGCTGTTCAAGGGCGCCGAGGCTCCCGCATCCGCTAGCGAAGATCGCGGATTCAACTCGCAGCGTCAAGCCGGCGAGGTAAGCTATTTTACCCTTTACGGGACACTTGTTTTTCATAGTTTGACTCTATGCGGGATCTAAACTCCCTTACCTTTGACAGGCCTGGCAGATGAAGTCCAGGCAGGTTAACTGTCTGGCTCCCTTACCAGAAGACCCAGCGGACGCCCGAGTGACGGGGCTGCTGGTTCCGGCGCCTTACATGGTGCCGGAGAAGAAGGCCAAGAAGAAGGCCACGGGAACCCGAAAGAGTTCCCGACATCAGGTGTTATCGGACTCATCGTCCGATGGCTCCAAGGCGGACTCCTCCCGTGAAGACAAGGAGAAGAAAACAGAGGCTCTTCCCCTAGCGGGGGGAGAGAAGAAAAGGAAGGCCTCCCCAACTGGGGAGGCTGGAGGGTCCAAGAAGGGAAGGACCCTTCCTCCGGACTACTCCACCAACACTGACGACGGCGAAGAGGATTGGCCTTCGAGGGCCAAGCCCCTGGCGAGATCGTAAGTGTTCGGATTCCAGAATAACTCATGATTTTTCCTTTGTCGTGTAGTGTCTTCTAATGCCGAATACAACCATGTAGCCCGCCCAAGTACGAGCTCCCCGCTTCGTCGAGCGGCTCTCTGGATTCGTCGGATATGAATAGCACTTCACTTCTGACCGCCTCCTCCCCCCGTGACGCAGACGATGTCGTGGTGGAGTCCCAAAATGGGCCCAACCAGGAGGAGGTGATCCTGGAGGCACCGCAAGGCGGCCTCCCGGACTCCGGGCGCAAAGAGGGCAAAACCCCAGAGGGCTCTAAGTCCGGCCCTGTGCCGGACTCCGTACCGGAACCTACAGTGATTCCGAAGTCCGGTAGGTGGGCCCTTCATAAGAAGGGCAAGACTGCGACACTGGTGGCCTCCATTCAACCGGAGGCACCAGATAACTTGCTGGAGGCGCTCAACGGCGCCTCCATCGACGAGGAGCGCCGCACTGTTATGAGTGCGGTGATCCAGAAAGTTCAGTCCACCAAGAGCGGGCTGACAGAAGCCTGTACCAGCCTTCTAATAGGCTTTGAGGTATGTAATTAAGATATGTAAAAATAGTACCGCATAGACAGTAGCCCCTGATGCTCGGTTTGGTGTTGGAAAGAAAAGCCGGCGAGGATCTAAAAGATATCGCAGGAGTCTAACATAAGTATGTCAATATGGGAATGTAGGCTGCGCTGCTGACCTCTGCCGCACTGACTGCGGAGGTCAATGTATTGAAGCAGAGCCTCGAGCGGTCCGAGAATGAGCTCGGCTGTGCCAAGAAGCAGCTCGAGGACTAGGAAGGTAAGTAATACCTTATTAAAGTAATACCTTATAGAAAGGATTTGGTTGCAAAAAATGACAGGAATAACGTGAGTATTGCAGGGGACACGAACGAGGTGGCGACCCTGAAGGAGGCCGTGTCCAAGGCCGAAGAAAGTGCGGCCGCGGAGCGCACCGAGCGAGAGAAGCAGGAGGCGCGGGTGGCGGAGGTGCGGCAAGAGCTCTAGGCTCTCGTGGAAAAACACGAGAGGTTGGAGCGTGACTCGAAGACTCGAGAGTCCGAGCTCGCCTCGGCTCTTGAGAGTGCTAAAGCCGCTAAGGCCGAAGCCCAAAAAGCCCTTCAGGAAATTGAGGCAATAAAGAAGATAGCAGCGGGTAAGGCATTCTTCATGCAAAGCAAGCACGTGAAAGTGAATTACTTGTTACTTACCCGAATCTGGAGCTCTCCAGGAGCATTCGCAGATCTGCCCCACAGTGTGTCCAATGCTGCCGCATTCTACCGGGCCGAGGAAGGGAGCTCGACGGAGAAGGTATTCGGTCTCAATATCTTCGAGGCGGGACACCGGTGTTTTTGAGCGACCAGTGAAGCAGCTGGTCGAGCTCCATAAGGTGGCGAACAGGCCATGAAGGGCCTCATAGCTCGGTGTGGCGAAGGAGGCCATGCACAGGAGCTACTTTGGGCTGGTCGGCGGTGGTGGACGCTTGTCCATGGATTGAAGTCGTCAGCGCTCCGCTGCATCGAAGGTGCCGTAGGGCCCTTGCCCGTGCTAAAGTGCACTGGGCAAGATGGACGTTGAGAAGCTTGTGACGGATGCTCCACCGCCGGGCAGGGAGTATCGCAAGCCCGAGATGTATTATGAGAGCGTCCTGAAGGGTGCCCGCCTTATGGCGGGTGAATGCTCCAAAGATGTAATTTTTTAGTAAACTCGCATTTGTTATCCTGTACGCTTGAAAACTTGTACATATGCGCTAAGCAACGCTTGTGAATTTAAAATATTACCTTCTGTGCGGCCGTTTATCAAATTTGAGAGATGGCAAGTCGTTGGCTTCAGCCCCCATGCCACGAGTGCTAGGGTGTTCGGGATAAACTTGAGCGCTCTTGTTCCCATTTTTGGGTCCTTCGAGGGAGGTGCTCAACACAACGAACGAGGCAACCGGACTTATAATGCTTGAACACTCCCACTTAGCCATAGAATTCTATAATTTTAAATTTCGGCGAAGCCCCTAGTGTTCGGAAGACCGAATTGAGGCGCTATCACGCTGGGCGGACAAAGCCGACTCCTCGCTCTAAGCGGCATAAGTCTTTAGGGACTCGAAAAAACCTCTCGAACAGCGACTGGCTCTCGCCCTATCATGACGGTCAGTTTTAGCTTTCTCCACTTAGGTGCTCAACCCAGCTCAACTGGGGCACAATCGCAGTGGTTCTCCTAGCACTACCTTAGCCGATATAACGAAATGTAAGGTACCAAAACATGGGAGCCGGGCAAACCCAACTATTGACCCAAGACATGATTCAGAGCCGATGCATATAATGCTATAAGTTCGGGGTGCCGCACTTGTGAAAGTGTTCGGACTTATCACACCATATTTTGGGGAACTTAAGCCCCTGGTGTATTTAGCCGTACCAAAGCGTACGGATGCAACATGTCATAAGTGAAAATATATGGATAAAAAAGGAATGCAATAATAGGCAAAAGCTGTGCATTGTTTATTAAAAAAAGGTTGTGGTAAAAGCAGAACGATACAAATAGTGCGATAAGCAAGGGATGGGACTATTTAACATGTCCCCCTCCAGGGGTAGGCTGCGGGATGGTATGTAAAACAGGTATACTGCTCGTTATAGAGACCACCTGTACACTCGACGTAGCTTTCTGCTTCCCTGGTTGTTGCATCGTGTATTTGGCAATTCTACTGCCGTACAGGGCTTCTAGAAAACGGAGTCCTGAGAATAAGAAAAAAAAAGAATGACACAATTGGGAGCCCCTGGTGCGGTTGAGCCGCTCTCCGGGCATGCCATGGTCGTGCCCCTACCCCTGTGCCCATGGTATCTCGGGCGTAGTTATGTGCTGCTGCATCTGGTCTCGCGATTTCACGAGGGCTGGGGTTGGGGCCGCATTACTCTGGCGATACTCGGAGCGTGCGGTCGGTCTTGTTGTAGGTTACTTGGGCGCTTGCGGTGTCCGCCGCTAACACCGGACTCGAGAATTGCCTTAAGAGGCTGCTTTGTACTTCCGCCACAAGAGCCGCTGTATGCTCCTCCGTTCGGAGAGAGCGTTCGGTGTTTCCGTTGACCGTAATGACTCCTCGAGGGCCTGGCATCTTGAGCTTGAGGTATGCGTAGTGCAGCACCGCATTGAACTTTGCAAATGCGGTTCGTCCGAGCAGTGCATGATAGCCGCTGCGGAACGGGACTATGTTGAAGATTAACTCCTCGCTTTGGAAGTTATCCGGGGATCCAAAGACCACTTCAAGTGTAACTGAGCCTGTACAGTTGGCCTCTACACCTGGAATGACGCCTTTGAAGGTCGTCTTTGTGGGTTTAATCCTTGAGGGTTCTATGCCCATCTTGCGCACTATATCCTGATAAAGCACGTTCAGGCTGCTGCTGCCGTCCATCAGGACTCTAGTGAGGTGAAATCCGTCGACGATTGGGTCTAGAACCAATGCGGCGAATCCGCCATGGCGGATGCTAGTGGGGTGGTCCCTTCGATCAAAAGTGATCGGGCAGGAGGACCACGGATTGAACTTTGGGGCGACTGGCTCCATCGCATATACGTCCGTGAGTGCATGCTTCCGCTCCCTTTTGGGTATGTGGGTTGTGTATATCATGTTCACCGTTCGCACTTGTGGGGGGAAACCCTTCTGTCCTCTATTGTTCGGCGGCCGGGTCTCCTCCTTGTCATCGCTATGCAGCCCCTTGTCATTGTTTTTGGCAGTTAACTTGCCTGCCTACTTGAACACCCAACAATTCATGTTGCTGTGATTGGCTGGCTTTTCAGGGGTGCCGTGTATCTGGCACGAGCGATCGAGTATTCGGTCCAAATTGGATGGGCCCGGAGTATTTCTTTTGAATGGCTTTTTCCGCTGACCGGGTTTAGAGCCTCTGAATCCGTCATTGACTGTCATATCCTCAGTATTGTTGCCATTAATGCGGCGCTTGTGCTTGTTGTGACGCGACCTGCCGTTGGTGTCCTTGGTATCCGAATTACCAGGGTTTTTGGTCAGTTTGTTACTGCGAGCTAGCCAGCTGTCCTCTTCCGCGCAGAAGCGGGTCATGAGTGATGTGAGGACTGCCATGGATTTCGGCTTTTCCTGTCCTAGGTGCCGGGCAAGCCACTCGTTGCGGATGTTATGTTTGAAGGCTGCAAGGGCATCTGCATCCGGACAGTCGACGATTTGATTTTTCTTGGTTAAGAACCGTGTCCAGAATTGTCTGGCCGATTCATCTGGCTGCTGAATTATGTGGCTTAGGTCATCAGCGTCTGGTGGTCGCACATATGTGCCCTGGAAGTTATCAAGGAATGCGGCTTCCGGTCTTCCCAACAACCAATTGATTCTGGCGGCAATTTGTTGAGCCAATGCCGAGCTGGTCCTTTAAGCTTGAGTGGCAGGTATTTGATGGCGTGTAGATCATCATCGCGGGCCATGTGGATGTGAAGGAGATAGTCCTTGATCCAAACCACAGGTCTGGCGCATTTTCTCGCGCCTTGGTATTTTTTGAGCGGCGCTGGGGTGCGGCTTTAGTGTAGGGCCGAGAGGCCTCTCTGTTGTGGCCACGAGGTGGCCGGTCGGCCGTATATCTTGTTGGTGATGTAGGTTTAGGTGCTTCCTCCTCTAATCGGGTAGCAGACTGCGTTTTGGGTAGCTCTTGGAGGCGTTCGAGTTCATATTCTTGACGCAAGGACTTGATCCATCTGTCGGCTAGCAAGTCTTAGTCGACTCTAAGCTGTTGTTGCTTTTCTTGAGGCTGCTTGCCGTGGCCATAAGCCTGCGTTTGAAACACTCTTGTTTGGCGGGATCCTCGAGCACGACAAATTGTCGTCGTCGAGGCTTGCCTCGTCTTCGGAGGAGGCATATAATTATCGTCCTCTACCTCTCTGCTCGCCGCTCTCTCATGAGGGCTGGCTTCTCCATCCTCTGTCTTTGAATCTCTGCTGGGCGGGGTTGTCTTGACCTTGTCCGCTGTGTTATTGTCTCCGATGCGGAATCTCCATTTTTGTTGTGGCGGGATTTAGGCGCGCGGCGACGCCGGGCGCTTAGGCTGTTTCTTGGAGGGGTCGTCCTCCGTTGTTCCATCGCCATTCCCATCCTTTGGGATGTCCACCATGTAAATGTCGTATGACGAGGTGGCCTTCCAGTGCCCTGTAGCCGATGGTTCTTGGTCGTCTCCTGCATCGTCGTCCATACCATCGATGTCTTCAGAGTCGAAGTCTAGCATGTCAGTTAAGTCATCGACAGTGGCTACGAAGTGGGTGGTGGGTGGGCTTTGAATTTCTTCGTCGTCTGCATCCCAACCGTCCTAACCATAATCCGGCCAGGGCTCTCCCGATAAAGAGAGACACTTTAGCGAATCCAGGATGTCGCCAAAGGGCGAGTGCTGAAAGATGTCCGCAGCGGTGAACTCCATGATCGGTGCCCAATCGGATTCAATTGGTAGGGGCGCGGAAGGTTCGGAGTCCGGAGAGGAGTCCGGCACCTTGGAGTCACGAGCTTCACAAAGGACAGGGTTGGTATTCGGCTCTATCTCCATAGAGGTAGCAGCCCCCGAGGTGGTGTCCGACCACCTGTCCTCGTCGGCCTGATCGGCTCGAGGTAAGGGTCGGAGCGGACACTTATGCGCCCCGAGAACCTTGTCCGCAGCAGAGCTAGATCATGCCCATCGTGTGGTCTGGCGTGCTTAGCGTGGCTCGAACCGTCGAAGATCAAGTCTCCGCGACGTCAATGTATAGTTCAAACTTCCAAATCGACTGATGGCGGGCGTAGCTTTCAATCTGCTCCAGATGGCCAAGCGAGTTGGCCCGCAGTGCAAAGCCGCCGAATATGAAGATCTGTCCGGGGAGAAAAGTCTCACCCTGGACCACGTCGTTGTTGATGATCGAAGGAGCCATCGGGCCTAAAGGTGACGACACAGAGGAACTCAATGAAAGCACCAATGTCGGTGTCAAAACCGGTGGATCTCGGGTAGGGGGTCCCGAACTGTGCGTCTAGGCGGATGGTAACAGGAGACAAGGGACACGATGTTTTTACCCAGGTTCGGACCCTCTCGATGGAGGTAAAACCCTACTCCTGCTTGATTAATATTGATGATATGGGTAGTACAAGAGTAGATCTACCACGAGATCAAGGAGGCTAAACCCTAGAAGCTAGCCTATGGTATGATTGTTGTTCGTCCTACGGACTAAAACCCTCCGGTTTATATAGACACCGGAGAGGGCTAGGGTTACACAGAGTCGGTTACAATGGTAGGAGATCTACATATCTGTATTGCCAAGCTCGCCTTCCACGCCAAGGAAAATCCCATCCGGACACGGGACGGAGTCTTCAATCTTGTATCTTCATAGTCTAGGAGTCCGGCCAACGGTGATAGTTCGGCCATCCGGACACCCCCTAATCCAGGACTCCCTCACCCGGTGTGGTGTAGTGCGGTGTACGTGTTCGTGCAGCCCATGAATCGGGGTCGTGCAGTTCGCCGGTGACTCTGCTCCTCCCCGGTACTTCCTCATGTCTATGGCTTGCGTGGTTGCAGTCCACTGCCTACATCGCTGCAGTGCGCACCGTGGGCCTCCGCAGCACATCGCCGACACTGGGGTGAAGGCCATCGGCTCGCGGTTGCAGTCCACTCCCCGCGTCAACGGCGAAGGTGGTGATAGTGGCAATGCAGCTCGCACCCCCGTGGTTTGTAGTCCCAAGTGAGCACCTTGGCGTGACCGGGCGACGATGGCATCGCATCAGTACGCTTGCGGCGCTGCCAATGCCCGCACACAGGACCAAGTCGTCGCTGGAGCAGTCCACACGGTGGGGGCACGCGGCAATTGCTGACTGCACAAGCCGTACACTTTGGTACTAAGTTGTTGTGCAAAAAGAGCAGCAATCCGATTGCATTTGTATTTTTGTTTTTAGTGTGTTCAGTCAAATACAGGAACCTACGTGTCACATTTGAAAAAATAGATGCAGATTGTTGAAAACCCTCATGTGGTTTACTTTGCAAAGAAAAAAATGAAAACACTCGCGAGAAGTTCACTTCCCCTCCTAATGCAATTTGTTTCAAAGCAAAATTTTCAAAAAAAAACAATGCAGTTAACTTGGCCCTAACATGAATTATTTTTGAAGTTTTCAAAAATGATGTAGTCCATTTTTTCGTGGTTGGTGGTTCATTTTGTAAAAAATAGAAAGAATTCCCATGAGAGGTTCTCTTATTTTCTAACACACTTCATTTCATTTGTGGGGCGATTGAAAAAAATGGTTTCAAAATTCATTAGCTAAAGTAATGCGGTTGACTTCTCAATAGTTTCGCGCTTCACTTACACCCGATCTGAAGCGCGATCCACTTTCTCGCCTGAGAAAATTTACATCCGACAAAAGAAATCATGAAGTTCACTTGACTGTTTGATGCAGTGCGGTTTTTAGCCGAAGTCAGTGCGTTCATGTGTTTGATGCAGTAAACACGGCGATTTTGGTGTTGCGAAAAACAGAGTGTTCGCATTTTTGTAAAATCAAAAATGCTCTTAAACCGTAAGGAATTAGAGATGGTGTTATACATGAAAAAGTTGCGTCTCGTCGATATCTATCCAACGGCGCATACTTTGAATTATTTTGACCAGCGGTTTGTAAAAATTTCACGAAAAACAGCCGCTGCTCTCTCGTCATCAGCCGCACGATTTTCAAAATTAACTAAAAACCGTAAGAAATCTCAAAACAAATTCAACATATGAAAGTTGCGCCTCCTCCGTAGCTTTCCAACGGCGTATCATACGCCTCATTTCGACAAACGGTTAGAAAACTGGAGCGAAAACAGTAGCAAAAATTTTAAAAAAAAATTGAAAAACAGAATTCCGCGATTTAGTACATTTGAAACTGCTCTTAAACCGTAATGAACTAAAGAAAATATTAGATATGAAAAAGAGCGCATCGACGATATCTTTCCAACGTTGTATCATTTGCTTCGTTCCGACGAGCGGTTTAGAAGAAATCGCGAAAAAACACTTGCTGCCACTCGTCATGGGCCGCACCATTTCCAAAACTGCTCTTAAACCGTGTGGAATCTCAAAAAGTGTTCAACATGTCGAAGTTGCGCCTAATCCATAGTTTTTCAACGCTATATTACACGCCAAATTCCGATAAATGGTTAAAAAAAACTAGAGCAAAAACAGTACCGAAAAAACAACGCGTGCAGTTTTTTCCGACGAGAAGTTCACTCGTGTGAGTACTGCAGCACACTTCGTTTAAAGAATGACGTGCACTTGCGTTGAGCGTGCAGTGCAGAAGTGTTATCAGAATAGTTATTCTGCTAAACTAAGCGGGCGCGCATTATGTGTTAGCGTACGCTCCGGCCGATCGAGCGCACAGCGCAGTATGCGCTAATTAAAACCGCCCACGGTGGTCCCACGCGCTTCACCCATTCCTCCAAAAAAAAAACAACCGTAACAATTACAATCATCACACACTAAACCCGTCCCTCGTCTACGTCTCGGACATCAATTCCTAGCATCAGTAATTAGCCTATAGAAAGTAGTAGTAATGAAGTTACCATCACTATTATAGCAGTAGTAATTAGAAAGTACTAGGTAGTAACAGAGTTATTATCACCATTCCAAATGTAGTAATTGGCCTTTTCATAGGGGAAGTAGTAGTTTGTCCTTAGGAAGTCGTAACGCAATTACGAAACTGTATCTTACAATGAAAATAGCACATGTAGTAAACCGTTACTACATATCAGCCTTGTCTTACTATGTTTACCAAGCGCCAGGAATGAAGCATCCATAATTTATTCCTTGGTAAAACATTGTATTCCATTACCATACACTCTTTCGTTTTACTACTTACCATTAGTGAGGCCTAGTAATTCTTTACTACTTGGTTCTTACTAAATGTAAGAGCGGAGGGATCTAACCATCCATAACTCATTGCTTCGTAAAGAATTTCCGTCCATTACCATCTTTTCATCACTGTTGCTGCCAACGGTTAGTGCATGCTGAGGGATCGGAAAGTCATCGACAACGGATGGTAACAGAATTAATGCAGTTACCTTTTCCTTCACACACCTTTACCCTCGAACTAATTAGAGCAGTACTTCTGCCACTCCACCCGCATACCTAATTAGGCCGGAGCGTACGCTAACCAAATATGCGCGCTCGCGCACAATAGCGCCACCGTGTGTGTGTCTGCCGCCTTCTCTAGTGCGTCGCAGCTACCTCCGCACGCCGTCCCAACCGGCCGGCACCCGCGCGCCGCCCAAACCGAGCCCGCACGCCTCGCCCCCTGCAATCTTGCGCGCTGTCGCGAGATGGATCTCGCCTCTGCCACCACGCGACGCGGATGTGGCCAGCCGAACGCGGGACAGTTTCTTGGCTGTGGGCATCTGGCAACCGCCGCCGTTGTTGCCATGGCTGGAGCTGCTCGAGACGACGGCCTCTGGCCCGCTGCCTCCTCTCCTCGTCGCTCCGTTGAGCCCCCACCGCGGTGAAGTCCTACTACAGTAATATGGGAAGTTCCACAACAGTAGGCTCACCATGATGATGTGCTTCCTTGTCCTGCCCGCTGCAACGCATCAGGCCGCTGCCTGAGCTCTGAGGCTGGCGCCTAGCCAAGCCCCACACCGAGCCTTGGATCCTGAGTGCGGGGGTCGCCGGACCCATCCTCCGACCACAACCAGCTCACCCATTGAAGCATGGGGCTTCTACAACCAATGCTCAATGTCTTCTCTGTCACCCGTAGCCTATTGACCTCCTGTGCTCCTCCTCTGTATGTGAGTCACTTCTGCATTCTACGTTGTGTTTATTCCGTGTCAGACTAATGATAGTTCAGTTACAGGGAAAACAACAGGTCGGCTTGTACGCGTTCTACTAATAGAGTACAATTGCTGCTGGTACTCTGCGTTAAAGATGGCTCCAAGTGAAGCACGATCTAGCCGCTGTACTACTTGTTCTACTGTACATTGTGCCTTTTGTTTGGTGGATCAGCTACTGTTTTGCTAGCTTTGGGCATCGGCTGTTACATCACATGGAGCCATGGAGAAGAAAATGGATAAGAGAGAGATGATGCGGTGGTTAGAAAATACAAATAGGAGAGGACAAGAGCAAACTTGTGGTGGAAAACACCCAACATTCACACCTTTAGCAAGATGGACACGAAAAAACAATGGTTACATTTTTCAGACATAGAATCATTGGTAGTTACCTGAACGAGTGTTCATGTAAATATATTACAACACTACATTGGAAAAAAAAAGAAACATACCTCTAGCAGCAGTTTAGTCACATATACTTGAAGGATTAAAAAATGTGTGATGGTGGCATGAACGCGATGTTAAGTCTAATTAATACTCACAAAAACTTTGTTTAATCAGATGTGGTTTCGTGCTCTATACATGTTTGTTGATATGCCTACAAAAGACTAACGTTTCTTGACCATGATATATATATAAGAGCTCCAGACTTTTGATTTCGAGATGGATCGAAGTTGGGTACACAAATGCATGATGCATCCAGAAAATACTTTTCTTTTGCATCCATTTGGTCCGAAAAAAGTGAACACCTGAAGTTCAATTATTAAACGTGAGGCATAAATTTTTTTAAAAGATCTAGTGGTCAAAATAAAATAAAACCTACAAAGTAGAAAAAACTTATAAGAAAATACAAAACTTGAAAAGAAAAATAAGCGAACAGTTCTATGTTAAAAATTGAAAAGTTGGGAAACCCCTGAGGGTTGACCCAAAAAATGGATCGATGTTATTTAAGAAGTAATAGATTTCCTCCGTGTCTAAAAAAACTAGACGTTCAAATTTAAATAACAGAGAAGTTGAATGTTTATTACAAATCCAAGCAGGTCAAACTAAAAAACAGAGTAGTTCAAAAAGTTTATAAAAAGGGTTTTCCCTATTTCTAAAAAAACTTAGAAGTTCAAAATTAAATAATGAAGAAGGTCAATAAAACTGGATTTTCAAATTTAAAAAGCGAAGAGGTTAGATGTTTATGCGTGTACAAAGAGAAACAGTTTGATGTTTGTAACAAAAACATATGTTCACATTTCTAAAAAATCCCACGAAGGGTAAAACTATGAGTAGTTCAATTTCTTCATAAAACGGATTTTGCCCATTTCTAAAAAAACCTAGAAGTTGAAATTTAAAAAATCGTTCATTTCAAAAATTATAAAAAAATTGCACTTCCCCGTTTATACAAAAAACCTAGAGGTTCAAATTTAAAAGACAAAGATTACAAACACAAGAAGGTCAAACTAGAAAAACTAAACATCTCAACACAAATTTATAGAAGTTCAAATCTGAAAAATAGAGCGGCTCGATGTTTAATAAAAAAACTACTCCCTACGTCCCATAATGTAAGACATTTTTGCAAACTATGTTAGCTTGCAAAAGCATCTTCCATTATGGGACGGGCTAGTAGGATTTTGTCCGTCACCAAAAGAAATAAAACCAAGAACTTCAAATTGAAAACAAAGAAGTTATTTGATGTTTACAAAAAGTTTAGATTTTGCTCATTATTAAAGGATGAAAAACAAGAAGTTCAAAAACAAAATAATAATAAGTTCAAATTTTAAAAATAGAGCAGTTCAAAATTCATAAAAAAGGATTTTCATCGCTGTTGGAAGTTCAAGTGCTCGGTCCGAGAAAATTCAAAAATCTTGTGAGACAGGTTGAACAAAAAATACGTGACAGAAGTTCAAGGTGAAAACAGCGGAAAATTCAACTACTGCAAGGAATGCATTTCAAATGAGAATAAAAGTATGGAAAATTAAAAGCTTAAAAGGTTCATTGAAAGAAGTTCAAGTGCTTTGTCCGGGGAAGTTCAAAAATTATTACGAGAGAGGTTCATCTTGTATTTTCATGTTCAATTTTTTCCGTATAAAAATCGAATACTATTCTTTACTCAAAAATATAAAAAGTTGAAGTTCAAAATGAAATAACAGAGAAGTTCGTAGTTTATTAAAACCTAGGATTTACCCGTTCAAAAACTAAAAAACACAACACTATTTTTTGCACTTTTAAAAACAACCTCATAAACGAAAAAAAAATGGTTGCTAGAAGTTCAAGTGCTCGACGAGGAAAAGTTCAAAAAATTATTGTGAGAGAGGTTCATCGTGTATTTAGATGTCCAAAATACATAAAAAAACATGTTGTTTTTTGTGTTTTAAAATAACTCTCTCAAAGCAGAGAGAAGTTCAACGTTATAACAACCGGAAGTTCACGTACTACATGGTGTGTGTTTCATATAAGAAAAATACAATAAAGTGAAACAAAGTGAAATTCAAATGGACATGCCCCAAAGTTCAACTACTTCATGCAGTGCAAAAAATAGCACGTCGAAAACAAAGTGAAGTTCAAACAGAAGTTCTACTACTTCACGCAGTGCATTTCCGTTCGCGATGAATGTAGAAATCATGATCTCGCCATTTTCTAATTTACCTCAAAACGGCAGGAATATTATTTGTGTAAATTCAAGTCCTCGGTCAGAGAAAGTTAACAAAAATATTGTGAGAGAGGTTTGTACAAAAAGAATATCATTTGTGTAACACTGACGAAATGGATGAGAAAATTACAAACGAGAATACGTCACAGAAGTTCAACGTAAAAACAGCAGGAAGTTCACCTACTACACTGAATGAATTTCAGATGAAAAACTTTCAAAATCGTCGCGAGTATGAAAAAATGATCAACACGTGAAAGTTGCGTGTTTACGCAGACTTTCCATCGGTATATCACCGCTCAATTCACGTGAGTGGGATGGAAGCTCTGACGGTGGATGAATATCTACGAGCAAAACAATCACGTGAGAAACAGAGTGAAGTTCAGGTACACGCACCGAGAAATTCAGGTTCTTCACGCGGTGCATTTTCGAAGAATCTGTTTCGCGATAGAGGCAGAATGAATGATCCCGCCGTTTTCGGAATTACTTGAAAACGGCTAGGAATCAGAGAAAAACCATCAACATGAAAAAGTTTCGCATTTTCTTTAGCTTTTCAACGGTTTATTATTTGCCCCATTCCGATAAAGTTTGTGGAAATTACAGCGAAAATACATTTTTAGCCATTTTGAAAACTGCCATAAAACAGTAAGGATTTGGGAGAAATAATATATACCAAAAAGTTTCGCATTTCCTCAAGTTTTCCAACGCCATATCATTTGTTGCATTCGGACATAGTGTTAAAAAATAGATCGAAAATATGAACTCGGTGAAACTTGTACCGTTTTCTAAATCACTTTTAAACCGTTCAAAATTAGAAAAAACTTTCTACATGAAAAAGTAGTGCATTTTCATAAGCTTTCCAACACCATATCATTTGCCTCAATTGGTTTAGCCATTTAGAAATGACATCGAAAATACGAACTCGGCTGTTCGGGTTGTGAAATTTTACGATTTTCTAAATTACTTTTAACCGTAGGGAATTAGAGAAAACTTTCAACATGTGGAAGGAGCGGTTTTGAAGCAGCTTTCCAAATCCATATTACTTGCCTCATTCCGATAAACGGTTTAGAAATGTGATCGAAATTACGATTCACGTTTTTTGTGTGAAGAAAAAATCGTTTTCAAAATTGCTCTTAAAGCGCTTACATTTTGCGAAAAATTTAACTTGGGTCATGATACTCGCATAGTTTCAAATAGCAGAGATAGCATCCGCTATTGCGTCCGCAATAGCGCTAGCGCAATATCGTCCGCTATTGATCAAATTAAATGTAATTACTTTTTGTGAAGGATCTAGAAATATACACAACAATCTAGTGTTTTTACAAATCCGCTATGTGGACATAGCGCCCGCAATATCACCCGCTATCCGCATTCCGCTACGCGGACCCCAATCCGCTACCAGCCTGCTATCCGCTATTTAAAACCATGGATACTCGTGTCTATAGCTTTCCAATGGTATATAGCAAGCCCTATTTGGGCAATGTTGTGGGAAGTTCAACCTAGCACAGGGGGAAGTTCAGGTCGAACAACTCAGGTAGTAAAATCGCAAAAAACGCGAGTTCTTCACGACCCAAGTGCAAAATCCGCCTATGAGCGAGATTCCTATCTAAAACGAGTATTTAGTTGCTAAAAATTATTTGAAGATTACACTTACATCACATTGAACAAGACTAACCAGAAAAACTCGCGGTAGAAGGCATGGTTGCGAAGATAGCCCGAAGGTCGGGTTCGTACAAAGAGAGGTTCAGGCGCGTTACTCAGGCAGTTCAGGTTGTGATCAGAATATTATTCTGATCCCGTGATCAGAATAGTGTTTATATATATGGTTGCTCGTCGTTGAGGTGACCGCGGAGCGCTCTGCTCGCGTCCCTCCGCGCGCGGCACGCGCTCTACCAACCATTGGGCGTGCGCACGATCACGTCGGGGGCCTCGTATGCATGTGGTTGCGCCGCACGCGTTGCCATGTGATGCAGTTACATGCGGCACAACGGAGTTACGCGCTGCAAATTAGAACTGCCATCAGGGCCTGCCAATATTCCTGGCCGTCCGGCTTCCCCTTTAATTCCCGCGGCCATTATAACCTTAGTCTCGTAAACCTTTTGATCGCGCCCCACAACACAACATGCACACCCACGACGACACATAGAGAGGGGATGTCTAGCGGCGCTCCAATGGAGTTCGGCGAGCATAGAGTGGAGACCCACGTGAGGGAGACGGATCTCTCGGTGGTGTACACCATCGACCCAGCCATGGTGGATGACTACATCAATAGCGTTGAGCAGTTGCTTGCTCGAGACAAGTACAAGGTGGTCGGCATCGACCTCCAGTACACCGCCGGTCGTCCCGGCATAGATTAGAAGGTTGCCGTTGCCCAGTTGTGTCTGCGCCATCATGTCCTCATCTACCACTACTGCATGGCCACAGAGCCTTGCGACCGTTTCAACATGTTTGTCAACAGCATCGACTACAAGTTCGCCACGGTGATGATGTAAATGCGCTCAGTGTTACGGGCTTGGCCTGCAAGAACCTTGTCGAAATCCGTGACCACTACAGGGTCTGGGGTAGCACGAAGAAGGACTCTCTGGTCGAACTCGCCTCGGCCATCATCGACCCCTACTACAAAAATATGAAGGAGGATGCCTAGAGAACAAGCCCCCTATCCTGGCACAGGGCCTGGATGCAGCAACTGGATGAACCTCACCTCAGGTTTGCGGCCAAGAGCATGTACACATGCTACGAGATGCACAGGCGGATCGTTGACATGAGGAAGTGCCTCGTTACCCAAATCAACGAGCCCGGATCGAGCCACAAGCAGAGCAAGCGTCACAAGAAGTAGATGATGATCAGATGATCGTTTATGCTAGTTAATCATGCATGTAATATATAGTTTACTTTTTTGGTGTGTGGAAATGTCATGTGTGTAGTAGCCACCTATGTAATTATGCATGTAATAGTTTAACTTTGGTGTGTGCAAATGAGATGGTTGTAGTAGCCACCTATGTAAGTGGATGTTTAATTTGGTTATGCAAGCATGTCCTTATAAGTGTGTGTGTGTGTGTGTGTGTGTGTGTGTGTGTGTGTGTGTGTGTGTGTGTGTGTGTGCCTGTTGTTCTGTATGCAATCCCATCGTACAACACACACGTCTTGTTAAGTTGAACCATTTTTGTTCTCTTATCTCAACGCAAACAGTTCATCCGAGTGAACCGCATGTCGTATATCACACACACCTTCATCTGGCTGACCGTTTCTTTTGTGTTGCCTAATAAGAAACAGTTCATCCGAGTGAACCGTATGTTGTACATCACACACACCTTCATCTGGCCGCCCGTTTCTTTGGTTCCTCCTCATCAAAAATGGTTAATTGAACTGAACCGTATGCCCTGAATCGCACAATCAACTAAAATTTGAACCGTGTTTGATGCATCCTCCATCGCAAATGTTTTGCACCTTTTTTGACAGGTTTTTTACACCACCGTTTGCGATTATGGCATCGCACACAGTTTCATCGAAGGGTCTCTGATTGTAGTGTCACGTCAGCAGCATCCTGCAGTAGTGTTAATCAAAAGTTTGGAGGACAGTAGCAAATTTCCCTCAAGTGGATGACCTAAGGTTTATCAATCTGTGGGAGCCGTAGGATGAAGATGGTCTCTCTCAAGCAACCATGCAACCAAATAACAAAGAGTCTTTTGTGTCCCCAACACACCCAATACAATGGTAAATTGTATAGGTGCACTAGTTCGGCGAAGAGATGATGATAAAAGTGCAATATGGATGGTAGATATAGGTTTTTGTAATCTAAAAATATAAAAACAGCAAGGTAACACGTAATAAAAGTGAGCGTAAATGATATTGCAATGCGTTGAAACAAGGCCTAGGGTTCATACTTTCACTAGTGCAAGTTCTCTCAACAATAATAACATAAATGGATCATATAACTATCCCTCAACATGCAACAAAGAGTCACTCCAAAGTCACTAATAGCGGAGAACAAACAAAGAGATTGTGGTAGGGTACGAAACCACCTCAAAGTTATTCTTTCTGATCAATCTATTCTAGAGTCCGTAGTAAAATAACACGAAGCTATTCTTTCCTTTCGATCTATCATAGAGTTCGTACTAGAATAACACCTTAAGACACAAATCAACCAAAACCCTAATGTCACCTAGATACTCTAATGTCACCTCAAGTATCCGTGGGTATGATTATATGATATGCATCACACAATCTCAGATTCATCTATTCAAACCAACACAAAGTACTTCAAAGAGTGACCCAAAGTTTCTACCGGAGATTCAAGACGAAAACGTGTGCCAACCCCTATGCATAAGTTCACAAGGTCACTGAACCCGCAAGTTGATCACCAAAACATACATCAAGTAGATCACGTGAATATCCCATTGTCACCACAGATAAGCACATGCACGACATACATCAAGTGTTCTTAAATCCTTAAAGACTCAATCCGATAAGATAACTTCAAAGGGAAAACTCAATCCATTACAAGAGAGTAGAGGGGGAGAAACATCATAAGATCCAACTATAATATCAAAGCTCGCGATACATCAAGATCATAACACCTTAAGAACACAAGACAGAGAGATCAAACACATAGCTACTGGTACATACCCTCAGCCCCAAGGGTGAACTACTCCCTCCTCGTCATGGAGAGTGCCGGGATGATGAGATGGCCACCGGTGAGGGATCCCCCCTCCGGTAGGGTGGCGGAACGGGTCTAGATTGGTTTTAGGTGGCTACAGAGGCATGCGGCGGCGGAACTCTCGATCTAGGTTAAGTTCTGGGGGTTTCTGTATATATAAGAGGTTTTGGCGTCAGGAACAAGTAAATAAGCGAAGCACAATATGTGAAAAGCTTGTAGGCATTAGATCAGTGATGGATAATTATGTCGGATGCGATTCCTCATGTAATAGCTATAACATAGGGTGACACAGAACTAGCTCCAGTTCATCAATGTAATGTAGGCATGTATTCCGAATATAGTCATACGTGCTTATGGAAAAGAACTTGCATGACATCTTTTGTCCTCCCTCCCATGGCAGCGGGGTCCTAGTGGAAACTAAGGGATATTAAGGCCTCCTTTTAATAGAGTACCGGACCAAAGCATTAACACATAGTGAATACATGAACTCCTCAAACTACGATCATCACCGAGAAGTATCCCGATTATTGTCACTTCGGGGTTGTCGGATCATAACACATAATAGGTGACTATAGACTTGCAAGATAGGATCAAGAACTCACATATATTCATGAAAACATAATAGGTTCAGATCTAAAATCATGGCACGCGGGCCCTAGTGACAAGCATTAAGCATAGCAAAGTCATAGCAACATCAATCTCAGAACATAGTGGATACTAGGGATCAAACCCTAACAAAACTAACTTGATTACATGGTAAATCTCATCCAACCCATCACCGTCCAGCAAGCCTACGATAGAATTACTCACGCACGGCGGTGAGCATCATGAAATTGGTGATGGAGGATGGTTGATGATGACGAGGGCGACGGATCCCCCTCTCCAGAGCCCCAAACGGACTCCATATCAGCCCTCCCGAGAGAGATTAGGGCTTGGTGGCGGCTCTGTATCGTAAAACGCGATGAAACTTTCTCTCTGATTTTTTTCTCTGTGAAACGGAATATATGAAGTTGGAGTTGAGGTCGGTGGAGCTCCATGGGGGCCACAAGACAGGGGGGTGCGCCCTCATGGACAGGGTGTGGGCCCCCTCGCCTTGATTCTTTCGCCAGTATTTTTATATTTTCCAAAAGTTATCTTCATGGATTTTCAGGTCATTCCGAGAACTTTTGTTTTCTGCACAATAAACAACACCATGGCAGTTCTGCTGAAAACAGTGTCAGTCCGGGTTAGTTTCATTCAAATCATGCAAATTAGAGTCCAAAACAAGGGCAAAAGTGTTTGGAAAAGTAGATACGTTGGAGACGTATCAGCACCATTGTCGGGGGGGCTAGTGCTTGAAGGTATATCTTTAGATCTTGCAATCGAATCTTTCAGTTTCTTGTTTTATCACTAGTTTAGTCTATAAAAGAAAAAAATGGAATTGAGGTTGCCTCATATGCTTCATCTTTTTAACATCTTTCATGAAAATAAGGATTCCGATAATTGTGCCAAAGTGTTAGAAGAAGAATGCATTAAAATGTTTGGCACTAAATCTTTAAATGATGAGCATGATTGCAATGTTGTTAGTATGAATTGTATGAATATCCATGATGCTAATGATATGCAAAGCCACAAGCTTGGAGATGCTATGTTTGATGAAGATGATATTTTTTGTCCCCCAAGTTTTGATGAGCAAATTTACTATGATGAAAGCATGCCTCCTATCTATGATGATTATTGTGATGACATGTATGCTATAAAGAATAATGATAACCATGAAACTTGTCATCTTGATCTTAATTTTCAATCACATGATTGTTATTTTGTTGAGTTTGCTCCCACCACTATTCATGAGAATAAATTTGCTTATGTGGAGAGTAATAAAATTTTTACGCTTGTGCATCATGAGAATAATGCTTTATGTGATGGTTATATTGTTGAATTCATTCATGATGCTACTGAAAATTATTATGAGGGAGGAGTATATGCTTGTAGGAATTGCAATAATATCAAGTTTCATCTCTATGTAGTTAAAATCTTGAAATTTTTCTTGCCTTACCTTCCTATGCTAGTTTATTCTTGCTCCCACAAATTGTTTGCTCAAAAAATCCCTATGCATAGGAAGAGGGTGATACGTCTCCAACATATCTATAATTTTTGATTGATCCATGCTATTATATTATCTGTTTTGGATGTTTAATGGGCTTTAATATACCTTTTTATATTATTTTTGGGACTAACCTATTAACCGAAGGCCCAGTGCAAATTGTTGTTTTTTGCCTATTTTAGTGTTTCGCAGAAAAGGAATATCAAACGGAATCCAAACGGAATGAAACCTTCGCGAGGATCTTTTTTGGAACAAATGCAATCCAGGAGACTTGGAGTGGAGGTCAAGGAAGCCATGAGGCGGCCACGAGGTAGGAGGGCGTGCCCCCACCCTCGTGGGCCCCTTGCAACTCCACCGACCTACTTCTTTCGCCTATATATACTCTTATACCCTGAAACCATCGCGGAGAGCCATGAAACATCTTTTTCACCGCCGCAACCTTCTGTACCCATGAGATCCCATCTTGGGGCCTTTTTCGGCGCTCCATCGGAGGGGGATTCAGTCATGGAGGGCTTCTACATCAACACCATAGCCTCTCCGATGATGTGTGAGTAGTTTACCACGGACCTTCGTGTCCATAGTTATTAGCTAGTTGGATTCCTCTCTCTCTCTCTCTCTTTGGTCTCAATACAAAGTTCTCCTCGATCTTCTTGGAGATATATTCAATGTAATTCTTTTTGTGGTGTGTTTGTCGAGATCCGATGAATTGTGGGTTTATGATCAAGATTATCTATGAACAGGATTTGATTCTTCTCTGAATTCTTATATGCATGGTTTAATATCTTTGCAAGTCTCTTCGAATTATCAGTTTGGTTTGGCCTACTAGATTGATCTTTCTTGCAATGGGAGAAGTGCCTAGATTTGGGTTCAATCTTGCGATGTCCTTTCCCAGTGACAGCAGGGGCAGCAAGGCACGTATTGTATTGTTGCCATTGAGGATAAAAAGATGGGGTTTATATCATATTGCTTGAGTTTATCCCTCTACATCATGTCATCTTGCCTAATGCGTTACTCTGTTCTTATGAACTTAATACTCTAGATGCATGTTGCATAGCGGCCGATGTGTGGAGTAATAGTAGTAGATGCAGAATCGTTTCGGTCTACTTGTCACGGACGTGATGCCTATGTTCATGATCATGCCTAAATATTCTCATAACTATGCGCTTTTCTATCAATTGCTCGACAGTAATTTGTTCACCCATCGTAATATATGCAATCTTGAGAGAAGCCACTAGTGAAACCTATGGCCCCCGGGTCTATTTTACATCATATTATGTTCCAATCAACTTGCTATTTATGTCGATGTTTATTTTGCAATCTTTACTTTCCAATCTATACAACAAAAATACCAAAAATATTTATCGTATTTTCTTTATCAGATCTCACTTTTGCAAGTGGTCGTGAAGGGATCGACAACCCCTTTATCGCGTTGGTTGCAAGGTTCTTGATTGTTTGTGCAGGTACTAGGCGATTTGCGTGTAGTCTCCTACTGGATTGATATCTTGGTTCTCAAAAACTGAGGAAAATACTTACACTACTTTGCTGCATCACCCTTTCCTCTTCAAGAGAAAACCAACGCATGCTCAAGAGGTAGCAGTGGGTTAGACTTAAATGTGCTTGTCATATGCTTCATGATGCTCTCCTTGTGTTTGAATTCTTATATTTTATATGAGCATCATTGAAATCATCATGCCTAGCTAAAAGGCATTAAAGAAAAGCGCTTGTTGGGAGACAACCCAATACTATTACCTACTATTTTTGCATGTTCACATGATTAAGCTACTATAGTAATCATGTTTTATAGCTTTAGTTTCAATGAAGTGCCAAGTAAAGCCTTTGGGATAGTGTGGATGATAGTTGATTCAATTCTGTCCAAAAACAGAAACTTTTGCGCCCAGTCACATAATTCTTAAGAGTCACTGGAGCGTCGAAGAATTCTAAGTTTTTTACAGTATATTGATATACAAATTTCCCAGGTTGTCCTAATTTTTCAGGATTTTTGGAGTTATAGAAGTATGACTTCAATTCAGATCTTTACAGATTGTTCTGTTTTTTTACAGATTCTGTTCTCGATGCATAGTTTGCTTGTTTTCTAGTTTCTATTGATTATATTGCTTAATATAAATTGTAGAAATGATAGGGTACAGTAGGAATCATGTGAGAAGAATTATGAATCTTGTCTTGACAGTACCAAAGTGAATCATTTGTTTTATTATACTAACGGAGCTCACGAGTTTTCTGTTAAGTTTTGTGTTGTGAAGTTTTCAAGTTTTGGGTGAAGTTTCGATGTACTACGGAATATGGAGTGGCAAGAGCCTAAGCTCGGGAATGCCCAAGGCACCCCTAGGTAATATTCAAGGACAACCAAGAGCCCAAGCTTGGGGATGCCCTAGATGGCATCCCCTCCTTCGTCTTTGTTCATCGATAACTTTACTTGGGGCTATATTTTTATTCACCACATGATATGTGTTTTGCTTGGAGGATCATTTTATTTTATTAGAATTTGCTTTCTGTTATTTAGAGTAATGTTTTGCATCTTTTAGTTCAATAAAAGGTCAAGTATAGCCTTTACCATGCTTATTTGCAAAGTTCATATGTTGCTGTTTTAAAAACAGAAAGTTTGCTGTTATGTTTTCAATATTTGTGAATAGTCAGAACATGATAAAATCTTGAAATTTTTACACAATGAGTACCAACAAATTATCTACAGTTTGGTAATTATTCAGAATTTTTGGAGTTAGGAAAGTATGGGTACAATTTCATTCTTTACATACTGTTCTGTTTAGACAGATTGCTGATATGTTTGCATATGTTTGCTTGTTTAATGATTCAATTTGAGGATAGGAGTATTAAATATGCAGAGGCATTTAGTATGAAATATCAAATAATAATTTTAATGATTTTCTACAGTAGAGAATGATAAGGTTTTGCATGGATTATACTAACCTATCTCACGAGTTCTTGTTGAGTTTTGTGTGGATAAAGTTTTAAGGTTTAGGGAAACCGCGATATGAGAGGAATTAAGGAGACACAAAAGCTCAAGCTTGGGGATGCCCAAGGCATCCCTAGTTAATATTTCCAGAAGTCTCAAGCATCTAAGCTTGGGGATGGCCTGGTTGGCATCCCACCTTTCTTCTTCAACAATGATCGGTCAGTTTTGGTTGAACCTAAGTTTTTGCTTCTTCAAATGATATTTGCTATCCTTGCAATGTCATTTTATTTTGTTTTGCTTGATGTTTGAATAAAGTACTTCAGATCTGAAATTTTATTTATGAGAAGGAGTCTTCACATAGTCACATAATTATTCAACTACTCATTGATCTTCACTTATATCTTTTGCAGTAGTTTGTCGTTTGCTCTAGTGCTTACCTTATATCTTTTTAGAGCATGGCGGTAGTATTATTTTGAAGAAATTATTGAACTCTCATGCTTCACTTATATTATTTTGAGAGTCTCTAAACAGCATAGTAGTTTGCTTTGGTTATGAATTTAGTCCTAATATGATAGGCATCCAAGAGGGATATAATAAAAACTTTCATAATAAGTGCATTGAATACTAAGAGAAGTTTGATTCCTTATGATTGTTTTGAGATATGAAGATGGTGATATTAGAGTCATGCTAGTGAGTAGTTGTGAATTTGAGAAATACTTGTGTTAAGGTTTGTGAGTCCCGTAGCATGCACGTATGGTGAACCGTTATGTAACGAAGTTGGAGCATGATATATTTTTTGATTGTCTTCCTTACGAGTGGTGGTCGGGGACGAGCGATGGTCTTTTCCTACCAATCTATCCCCCTAGGAGCATGCGCGTAGTACTTTGTTTTGATGACTAATAGATTTTTGTAATAAGTATGTGAGTTCTTTATGACTAATGTTGAGTCCATGGATTATACACACTCTCACTCTTCCACCATTGCTAGCCTCTTTAGTACCGCACAACTTTTGCCGGTACCATACACCAACCATATACCTTCCTCAAATCAGCCACCATACCTACCTATTATGGCATTTCCATAGCCATTCTGAGATTTATTGCCATGCAACTTTCCACTGTTCCGTTTACTATGACACGTTCCATCATTGTCATATTGCTTTGCATGATCATGTAGTTGACATCGTATTTGTGGCAAAGCCACCGTTCATAATTCTTTCATACATATCACTCATGAGTCATTGCACGTCCCGGTACACCGCCGGAGGCATTCATATAGAGTCATATTTTTGTTCTAGTATCGAGTTGTAATTTTTTGAGTTGTAAGTAAATAGAAGTGTGATGATCTTCATTATTAGAGCATTGTCCCATGTGAGGAAATAAAAAAAGGAAAGAAAGGCCAAATAAAAAAAGAGAAGGCCAAAAAAAGAAAAAAAAAGGGAAAACAAAAAATGAGAGAAAAAGAGAGAAGGGGCAATGCTACTATCCTTTGACCACACTTGTGCTTCAAAGTAGCACCATGATCTTCATGATAGAGAGTCTCCTATGTTGTCACTTTCATATACTAGTGGGAATTTTTCATTATAGAAATTGGCTTGTATATTCCAACGATGGGCCTTCCCCAAAATGCCCTATGTCTTCATGAGCAAGCAAGTTGGATGCACACCCACTTAGTTTTCTTTTTGAGCTTTCATACACTTATAGCTCTAGTGCATCCGTTGCATGGCATTCCCTACTCACTCACATTGATATCTATTGATAGGCATCTCCATGGCCTGTTGATACGCCTAGTTGATGTGAGACTATCTCCCTCTTTTTGTCTTCTCCACAACCACCTTCTATTCCACCTATAGTGCTATGTCCATGGCTCACGCTCATGTATTGCGTGAAAGTTGAAAAGGTTTGAGAATGTCAATAGTATGAAAGAATTGCTTGGCTTGTCATCAGGGTTGTACATGATTTGAATATTTTGTGTGATGAAGATGGAGCATAGCCAGAATATATGATTTTATAGGGATAAACTTTCTTTGGCCATGTCCTTTTGAGAAGACATGATTACTTTGTTAGTATGCTTGAAATATTATTATTTTTATGTCAATATTAAACTTTTGTCTTGAATCTTCCGGATATGAACATTCATGCCACAATAAAGAAAATTACATTGATAATTATGTTAGGTAGCATTCCACATCAAAAATTCTGTTTTTATCATTTACCTACTCGGGGACGAGCAGGAATTAAGTTTGGGGATGCTTGATACGTCTCCAACATATCTATAATTTTTTTATTGTTCCATGCTATTATATTATCCATCTAGGATGTTTTATATGCTATTTTATATGATTTTTGGAACTAACCTATTACCCTAGAGCCCAGTGCCAGTTTTTGTTTTTTCCTTGTTTTTGAGTTTTACAGAAAAGGAATACCAAATAGAGTCCAATTGACCTGCCAATTTTTGTGGATTTTTATGGACCAAAAGAAGCCCCCGAAGTAAAAGAGTTGGGCCAGAAGAGTCCCGAGCCATCCACGAGGGTGGAGGGCGCGCCCCCTACCTCGTGGATGACTCGGAGACCCCCTGACGTGAGACCGACGCCAAAAATTCCTATAAATACAGAAACCCCCGAAAGAAACCTGGATCGGGAGTTCCGCTGCCGCAAGCCTCTGTAGACACCAAAAACCAATCGGGACCCTGTTTCGGCACCCTTCCAAAGGGGGGATCCATCACCGGTGGCCATCTTCATCATGCTGGCACTCTCCACGACGAGGAGGGAGTAGTTCATCCTCGGGCCTGAGGGTATGTACCAGTAGCTATGTGTTTGATCTCTCTCTCTCTCTCTCTCTCTCTCTCTCTCTCTCTTGTGTTCTTGATATGCCACGATCTTGATGTATCGCGAGCTTTGCTATTATAGTTGGATCTTATCATGTTTCTCCCCCACTACTCTCTTGTAATGGATTGAGTTTCCCCTTTAAAGTTATCTTATCGGATTGAGTCTTTAAGGATTTGAGAACACTTGATGTATGTCTTGCATGTGCTTATCTGTGGTGACAATAGGATATTCACGTGGTCTACTTGATGTATGTTTTGGTGATCAACTTGCGGGTTCAGTGACCTTGTGAACTTATGCATAGGGGTTGGCACACGTTTTCGTCTTGACTCTCCGGTAGAAACTTTGGGGCACTCTTTGAAGTACTTTGTGTTGGTTTGAATAGATGAATCTGAGATTGTGTGATGCATACCGTATAATCATACCCACGGATACTTGTGGTGATATTGGAGTATGTAGGTGACATTAGGGTTTTGGTTGATGTGTGTCTTAAGGTGTTATTTTACTACGAACTCTAGGGCTGTTTGTGACACTTATAGGAATAGCCCAATGGATTGATTGGAAGGAATTACTTTGAGGTGGTTTCATACCCTACAATAATCTCTTCGTTTGTTCTCCGCTATTAGTGACTTTGGAGTGACTCTTTGTTGCATGTTGAGGAATTGTTATATGATCCAATTATGTTATTATTGTTAAGATAACTTGCACTAGTGAAAGTATGAACCCTAGGCCTTGTTTCCTAGCATTGCAATACCATTTACGCTCACTTTTACCACTTGCTACCTTGCTGTTTTTATATTTTCATATTACAAAAACCTATATCTACCACCCATATTGCACTTGTATCACCATCTCTTTGCCGAACTAGTACACCTATACAATTTACCATTCTATTGGGTGTGTTGGGGACACAAGAGACTCTTTGTTATTTGGTTGCAGGGTTGCTTGAGAGTGACCATCTTCATCCTACGCCTCCCACGGATTGATAAACCTTAGGTCATCCACTTGAGGGAAATTTGCTAGTGTCCTACAAACCTATGCACTTGGAGGCCCAACAACGTCTACAAGAATAAGGTTGTGTAGTAGACATCAGGCCCATCCACCTCTCCCTCACTCTTCTCTCACACTCGCTCACTGTCTCTGTCGGAGTCAGCGTCCGATGCAGCCGTCGCCCCTGAGGTATCTCCCTCTCTCCTCTCGCCGCCCTCTTCTCTTCTCCCTCCTCTCGCCACCTGCCGTACTCCTCCTCCGGACGCCCTCCTCTCTTCTCCCTCCTCCCTCCTCTCTCTCCACCCGACGTCCTCCTCCTTCAGGCACCCTTCTCTCTTCACCCTCCTCTTGCTGCCCGCCCTCCTCCTCCTTCGGACACCCTCCTCCCTCCCTCCCTCCCGCCTCCCTCCATCGCTGCTCCCTGTGTTCTTGTAGAATGTATGTATTTTTAATGTTTTTGGAATACAATAGAATGCAGATTATTTGAATGGAATAGAAAATTTTCAGTAAATGTAGGTCTTTTGAATAGAATAGAAAATTTCCAGTAAATGTATGTTTTTTGAATAGAATAGAAAATTAGTAAATGTAGGTCTTTTGAATAGAATAGAATAAAAAATTAGAAAATGTTCACTAAATGTAGGTCTCTTGAAGCAAATAGCTTTAAGTATTTTAGGTATCAAATAAAATATAAAAATGTTGTTGCCAATTATACAGCAAATTCTTTTATGTCATTCTCACATTGTCATCGAAGTTATGCTTGCTAAATTGAGAGCCAGAGAGAGAGAGAGAGAGAGAGAGAGAGAGAGAGAGAGACCTGCTTTCTTGAAGAACCAGGGTATTAGTTATGATTGTGTCCAAATGAAATGTTAGGATTATAGGATATATTGCAATGTTTTTGTCAAAATTGAACCATTGAAATTCAATGAGCATACTAAGTTTGAAATTTTCTATATAAATGCTCATGTGGCGCAGGGTAGATCACCGACAAGCCGGTCGATGATGCCTAGAAGATCACCAGTGACATCTACATTCTCGACAACCATCGTCTATAGTGAGTAAACATGGTCTATGTGGTTGCTTAAATACGAAAATGAAGGATATGTGCTTGCACAAGTGGCCTATGTTTGCAGGGAACACCTTCGAGTGGCCTATGTTTTGCCAAAATGTTGAATCATTTTCATTCCAACAAATTTCAGGCGCTCGATATCCTATTTTAGCAAAGGTCATGCTGGAATTTTCCGTGGATTTCAGCATGACTTGTTCTATAAGGAGGAAATATCGAGTGCCCGTGATTTGCCGGAACAGGAATTAAATGGCATTCCAGCAAACCATAGGCCATTTTTATGTCATTACTCAATATATGTAACGGGTTGACTGTCATTCCGTCGGGGCTCCTTGCGTGTCTTTTAGAGACGAAGAATACCGACTGTTATCGTGGGGGTCACTTCGTCTTTCCCAGGTGCTAGACATTTTCGTGTAATGCACTTTGGAAAGAAAGGAGGAGTGACCATCACCGACGGTAGAAATATCTATGAGGGGTGTTCATCATATATTGTCAAAATATCATAGAGGAAGAATCCCCACTATTGTCGTGGGGGTCGTTTCCTCTCCTTCTTCTCATGATATACCTTAGTAATGCATGAGAGAAGGAGTGGAAGCGACCAACACCGACAGCTGAAATATCTATGAGGGAGTGTCCACCATATACTATCAAAAAATTGGAGAGGAAGAATCCCGATTGTTGTCGTGGGGTGTAGGATCGAAAGTATGTCTAGAGGCACTACAAGAAATATGTCAACTTATGACCTTCTGTCAGTGGCCCTCGAAGAATTGGTCATAAATCTATGACCATTTTAGACCAATTGGTCAAAAGCTGTTCAGGGGGCTCCAAACCCTGAACCATTGCGACCATTTTGGTCAGAAAGGTCGTAATTTCCTTACACGAAATGGTCACAAAGCAAATAGTGCTAGTCTGCTGCCTTATTTCTAGTTGTTAACGACCAATATAGATGGTCATAGCCTTGTAAATTGTGGTGGGTTGCTATGACTAGGCGCCACCTCATCAGTTTTGCCTATGTGTCATGTCCATGTGGCAGTTTTTGCCCTAGGTTGTGAAGCAACCTATATTTCTGTCATTCCCAAAATTCCCAAAAAATCTCATAAATTCTTTGGGTCATATCTTCATCAAATATGTAAAACCTTCCTTGCCTAGTTCAAAAACAATTCAAAAATATTCATTTTCCTATTTTGTTCAGAGTAACAGTTTGTGAAGGAAGTACCACTTTGGCATGTCCAAATAGTATCCATTTTCTACAAATGCTTTCCTATGCCCAAATAACCATCCTCCACCAAATGCCAGCTCAATCCATTCATTATTTTGAGCCGAGCTTCAACATTCAGATTTATGTCCAAAGGTGGTGGTTTGCAAAGCAAGTACCACCTAGGCTCCGCCTTTTGAGCTGAAAATTTGTGAAAACGGTCTTCTTAGTGGCTGATCATCCTCACCAAAACTCACGCCCATTATCCATGTACATTTCCGTACCACTAATCAAATACTTGGTGCTAATTCATGTTTGAGCATCGATTGGTCTCCTCATGAGAATCTTATGTTGTAATTTTCTTCCTAGCACCAACCTCGGGAGGCGCAACCCACTAGACATGCCTAGGCCGCCCAGAACACATGGCAATGCCACGGTCACGCTGGTGACCACGCCGCGCGGCATGCGAGTTCTGGCGCTCTAGAGTTGGGGCCCTCGCCACCGCCCAAACCTCGACGATCGCCACCAAACCATGTATTTATGATTAAATAGGTCCTTATGTAACTAGAAATGATTTTTGGAAAAATACATAGCAAACTATGAGGCAGCTGCAGTTCAAATTTGACCCGCTTCAAATTGAATCGGCAGAAATTTGTCTTTTCACGAGAGGTGGATCAAATTTTTTACACCAGACCATTTTGTCAATTGTGCATTAAAGATGGCCTAGTATTTTATAAAAATGATTTGGTCCAATTTTGCAACAATTATTTGGTAGTTCCTTCACAAAAAACCTCCTTTCGGGCACTCGAAAAATGGAAAATGGTTTTTAGTCCAACTAAAATGAAAACTTCCTTAGGCAACATTGTTTGTTATTCCAATATGCACCCTTGTGCACAATATGAGATCATTTGAACAAACTATGCCATGAATGTGGCCATAAGATTGATCATTTGGCTTGAAAGCCATGAATCTTCACGCATGATAGCTCATTTCTGAGAACACTTTTTTAAAATAGTTACCGTATTACAAGTTTATTATTTTTCCTGGAAACTTGGTCACATATAATGACACAATGCGAAGGTTTTCCAATTTTTTGATTTTTTTTTGAATTTTTTATGCCCGTTTCAAAATGCGGTCAAAATGGCGGGCTTGACCCTTCCTAGCTAGTGGTTGAATCTTGGAAATTTTTTGGTGTTTCTCTGATTAAATAGATACTTATTTACCTAGAAATGATTTTTGGAAAAAATAAAGAGCAAACTACGAGGTAGCTACAGTTCAAATTTGACCCGCTTTCACCTAAATCGGCGGGAATTTGTCTTTTTCACCAGAGGTGGATCAAAACTTTTTACACCCAGCCATTTTGTCAATTGTGCATTAAATATGTCCTAATATTTTATAAAAATGATTTGGTCCAATTTGCAACAAATATATGGTAGGTCCTTCACAAAAAAACCTCATTTCGGGCACTCGAAAAATGGAAAATGAATTTTTCGTGCAAAGAAAATGAAAACTCCCTTTGGAAACATTGTTTGGAATTCCAAGATGCACCCTTGTGCACAATATGAGATCATTTGAACAAACTATGCCAAGAATGTGGCAATACGATTGATCATTTGGCTTGAAAGCCATGAATCTTCACGCATGATAGCTCATTTCTGAGAACACTTTTTTAAAATAGTTACCGTATTACAAGTTTATTATTTTTCCTGGAAACTTGGTCACATATAATGACACAATGCGAAGGTTTTCCAATTTTTGATTTTTTGAATTTTTATGCCTGTTTCAAAATGCGGTCAAAATGGCGGGCTTGACCGTTCCTAGCTAGTGGTTGAATCTTGGAAATTTTTTGGTGTTTCTCTGATTAAATAGATACTTATTTACCTAGAAATGATTTTTGGAAAAAAATAAAGAGCAAACTACGAGGTAGCTACAGTTCAAATTTGACCCGCTTTCAGCTGAATCGGCGGGAATTTGTCTTTTTCACCAGAGGTGGATCAAAACTTTTTACACCCAGCCATTTTGTCAATTGTGCATTAAATATGTCCTAATATTTTATAAAAATGATTTGGTCCAATTTTGCAACAAATATATGGTAGGTCCTTCACAAAAAAACCTCATTTCGGGCACTCGAAAAATGGAAAATGAATTTTTCGTGCAAAGAAAATGAAAACTCCCTTTGGAAACATTGTTTGGAATTCCAAGATGCACCCTTGTGCACAATATGAGATCATTTGAACAAACTATGCCAAGAATGTGGCAATAAGGTTGATCATTTGGCTTGAAAGCCATGAATCTTCACGCATGATAGCTCATTTCTGAGAACACTTTTTTAAAATAGTTACCGTATTACAAGTTTATTATTTTTCCTGGAAACTTGGTCACATATAATGACACAATGCGAAGGTTTTCCAATTTTTGATTTTTTGAATTTTTATGCCTGTTTCAAAATGCGGTCAAAATGGCGGGCTTGACTGTTCCTAGCTAGTGGTTGAATCTTGGAAATTTTTTGGTGTTTCTCTGATTAAATAGATACTTATTTACCTAGAAATGTTTTTTGGAAAAAATAAAGAGCAAACTACGAGGTAGCTACAGTTCAAATTTGACCCGCTTTCAGCTGAATCGGCGGGAATTTGTCTTTTTCACCAGAGGTGGATCAAAACTTTTTACACCCAGCCATTTTGTCAATTGTGCATTAAATATGTCCTAATATTTTATAAAAATGATTTGGTACATTTTTGCAACAAATATATGGTAGGTCCTTCACAAAAAAACCTCATTTCGGGCACTCGAAAAATGGAAAATGAATTTTTCGTGCAAAGAAAATGAAAAATCCCTTTGGAAACATTGTTTGGAATTCCAAGATGCATCCTTGTGCACAATATGAGATCATTTGAACAAACTATGCCAAGAATGTGGCAATAAGATTGATCATTTGGCTTGAAAGCCATGAATCTTCACGCATGATAGCTCATTTCTGAGAACACTTTTTTAAAATAGTTACCGTATTACAAGTTTATTATTTTTCCTGGAAACTTGGTCACATATAATGACACAATGCGAAGGTTTTCCAATTTTTTGATTTTTTTGAATTTTTTATGCCCGTTTCAAAATGCGGTCAAAATGGCGGGCTTGACCGTTCCTAGCTAGTGGTTGAATCTTGGAAATTTTTTGGTGTTTCTCTGATTAAATAGATACTTATTTACCTAGAAATGATTTTTGGAAAAAATAAATAGCAAACTATGAGGCAGCTGCAGTTCAAATTTGACCCTTTTTCAAATTGAATCCATGGAATTTGTCTTTTTCAGCAAAGGTGGATCAAGGCTTTTGACACCCAACCATTGTGTTAATTGTGCATTAAACATGTCCTAGTATTTTATAAAAATGATTTGGTCCAATTTTGCAACAAATATATGGTAGATTCTTCACAAAAAACTCATTTTGGGCACTCGAAAAATGGAAATGGCTCTTTTGTGCAATGAAAGTGAAAACCCCCAAATCAACATTGTTTGTCATCCCAAGATACACACTTGTTCACACTATTTGTTCATTTGAGCAAATTATAAGTGGTTAATATGTTGAATGTTTACCCTGAATTAGAGGGTGAAAATTATGAGAAACAAAAGAAAAAAACAAAACTACCTAAGCTTAATTCTGATTGGTGGAATCACTTGTGTCTTGGATCGATGACCTGGCATCCATCCGTCCATCCGTCCATCCATCCATCCCATCCCACGGCAGCAAACCCCCTCTCTCTCATGAACCCCACCCATCCCCCTCTCTCTCTCTGAACCCCACCCACGGCAAAGAAGCCCTCCTCTCTCTCGCGCTAACCCTAGGCCAGACTCCTTCCTTGCCGCCACCTCCGGCGCCAGATCCTGGCTGCCGCGTCTCCCTCCGACCTCGCCGCTGGCGCTCCCGCCCTCTCCCCCCTCCCTCACCTCCCCTCACCTCATCGGAAGAGAAGAGGGAGATCGTGCGCACGAGCAGGTCAGGCGGCGGCGCCGGCTCCCAGATCCGCAAGGGCTTGGACCTGAAGCTCCAACCCCATGGCGCGGCAGGCTGCACAAGGTTGACAGTCCGCCATGGGCCTGGACACTGGAGTTCCGTCTCCTCCATGGGGTCGGCTTCAGATCCGCGCCCCATGGGTTGGACCCGTGCTCCATCTCCATGGCGCTGCTCGCCTTCCTTTCGGCCGTCTGCGTCCTTCTATTGCTCGTCGAGGTAAGATATTCTCCCGATTTGCTCTTCCTTTCTCTTCCATTCCCTTACCTGATGCGTTGTGGATTCCCTTCCTCCTCACGCAGAGCTTTGTGGTCGTTGTCGCGAGACCTCAGGCCCCGGCCGCTGCAGCACGCACGCCAGCCGTCGGTCATCCACCTCCCACTCTCTCTGTTTGCCCCCCGCTCGATCCCATCTGCCTAGGTGGTAGCTCTGCGTAGCATCTGGTCCTTGCCATGCTCTGTGTGTCTGTCTTTAGAGATGCTCTGTGTGTCCATCTTTAGATGATTTGATTTGCATCCTAGAATCAATTCATTTGCAATCCATTTGATGTTTTGAATTCATTTGCACAATTAGATCGAGAACAATTGCCACCAAAAAAACCTTGAGTGCTGCCTATGAATTGTCTCCTATGAATAGGATGTAGCATCTCCACTTAATTCCCCGGTTCAATTTTTCTAATCAGTATATATGTGCTGTGTGTACCCCTAGCCATTAAAAAACTAGTTGTTAATTTCATTCGCTGCAGTCTCTCTTAAGTTAGCTCCCAGCTCTCACTTTCGTTTACTTGAATGTTTAGGGTGGTGGATGAACGAGACGAATGCATTGCGCTCCTAAGAAGATTACGAATCGCCGAGGCTACCCAACTAGCTGCGAGTAGACAAGCAAGGCATGGCTTGGTTACTGACTGCGGTTACTGGTAAGAACCTTTTACATCCTGGTATAGCTCCAAGTGTACATTCACCATGGTTACTGCCTGTGTATAAACCAGTTTTCAATGTACTAGCGACATGTTTTAGCACTTAAAGTTGCATTTCTATAACTGAAATGCTACAAAAATAGGGGCCAAAGTGGCAGATTGTTTCTTTTTGAGGGGCAAAGTGGCAGATTAGTTGGTACTGTAGTAAGTTGCTTATGTTGGTGTGGCGCACTCAGTCATGTTTCTTTGCACTAGAATTTTCAAAAAACACATGATTTTTTTAGGGGTGGTTGTCTGAACTGAATTGCTTAGAACTTTCCTATCTAAACAAGAGTTGCCATTTTTCAGTATAATATGAGATTTCTGTGATGAGTAGTCGGATCATTCCTACGGACTTTTGTTCTTTGATTTGAAAATTGTAGCTCACATAGTACAACAGTTGGTGTTGTAGCTGAGCACCTTTCTTTTTCTTCAGTACAGCCACATGTTTTTTCTTTAGCTCTCAAACTGCAGCTTACATGGTTGTGCTTTCTTAGCTCTTAGCTTTCTCAGTTCTTAAAATCCAGCTCAAATCGTTGAGAAATTTATCCTAGATAGACATTCAGTATTGTTCTATCTAGTTCTACTCGGACAAGTTTCTCAGTTTCATTGATCCTCTCTTTTTCAGCGCGAGCGCCGACGCAGCGGGGCGGGGCTTGCTCGGCCTGTTCAGGCTACTCGTGCTGGTCGACGACGGCATGTTGGAGCAGACCGCTGTCTACTTCTACCTGGTCAAGGGTGCAGACGGGAAGCTCAGCACTCACTTCTGCGAAGACGCCTTCAGGTATGCACGAGCTGCTCGAGGTGACTAGCAAAGCCGTAACCGCATACTAGTGTCCATGCTAGCCCATCCCGTTAGGCAGGTGTCCATGAATTAAGATGCGCCCAAGTGTTGTAAGTGCTGGGTGTCCTAGATACAGAAATATACCAAGTGCAAGTGGGTGCTCGTGTTGTGCATAGTAGCAGATCTGTTTATGTGAGCTATACAATGGCCTATTTCTTCCTAATGATATGAACACTATCTCATGATCGACTAGGTCCCTGCTCTATTTCTTATTCTTTTGCATCCTGTATGTATGTATGTGTCCGACGACGAAGTGGTTTCTTCGAATTGATCGAGTCGACAAAGTTGTTCAACATTTCTTGAAGCAGGCGAGGCCGGTGATGTCCGTCTTGGTGATGTCTCAGGGGTGGCGCCACGCGTGCCCGACGCTTGCCCTGGTCACCGTGGTGGTGCTTGGCGGCTTGCGACCCTCTCCTCAATGTGGTGATGGTCACACCATAGCCGTGGTGTGGCTGAGCCTCTGCCACGATTACAACCTTCCTCTGGTGAGGTCCTCCCGTCCTTCATCTCGATGTAGCTCTGCATGGCCTTGGCCATGATTTGGGTTGGATGTGGGGCTCTGTTAGTTGTTGCTAGATGTTGAATTCAAGCATCAACTCCTACTGGAGCTCTCTGGTGATAAATTCATGCGGTTCTAGGGCATCACAAGAGCTGCCCATGTGTACTTGCTTTATATATGTGCTCCTGTGATGCTCTGGTGGTATGGGGTTGCTCTGGATTTGCTAAGATGGTTAGGAGCAGTGCTTAATCTGTTGTTTGCTCCTATGTGGCTCTGTTGGACTCATGCTCTGCTCCTACACCAGCAGCTTGATTGGTTCTATATACACTAGCAGCAGTAGCTCATGTACATGTAATTGGACCCTGTGGTGCTGTTCTTGTAAATTCTTCCATGTCTTTCTCTTTTGCTGGTGCTACTACACATGTTAGATTGTTAGCTGTACTTGTTTCCATCTCAAATTACTTATATTCTTGAACATATGCCTGATGCTTGGTGCATGTAGGATGTGCTCCGTGTGGATATCTATGCATTTGTTAAGATTTTTGTAGCACATGCTATGGCCTCAAAGATTGTTTATTTTATTTTTGTTCATACACGAGCACGGTTTTTTATTGCCCTCAAGGGGTGAATTGATTTGATCGTTAATATGTGGTTGGATGTGATGTTTTGCAAGTTGAAGGCGCTAAGGTGTTGGAGACGCGCGTGTACTTATTAAGCGTTTTATCTGTAGAGTGCTATACGGTGATTGGTGTAATATTGTATGGTTATATTGTGATTGGTGGAATGTAATAAACTTGATTTGTACATCGGTGATTTGGCTGTTATTTGAATATATTTAAAATGTGTTCTCTGATTGGTATATCATTGAGTTACAAGTTGTGAAAAATTAAAACCTGATGTTTGGGACCTAGTGCCTAGAAGAATCGACAATGTGCATCCAATTGACTACAATAATCTGAAATTGAATGTAACAAAAAAGGAAAACCCAAAATAAAAATATATAGAATGTGAAAAGGCTGCACCTCAAAAAGCAAAAAAGGTCAACCAATGGCCCAAGCCCATGTAGCTAGTAAAAACAATAGGAAAAATACATTAAAAGGCGAAATGTTGGGCTTGGCCCATGTAAAACGCCGAATCGGACCGGGCTGATTCTTGTGCCACATCACTTGCCACTACTGGATGCCTACGTGGCTCGAGGAAGTTGCTAGTGACCAAAAATTTGGTCAAAGAACCAACGACCTTTTACATATCACAGAGAAGGTCGCTATAGTCGATTAATGACCCTCACTTTTGACCTTGCATTTTTGGTCACAAAAAGGTCGCAAATGAAAAACTATGACCTTTCAGCGACCAATAGTGAGGGTCACAAGTTGACATATTTCTTGTAGTGAGGGGGGTGATTAGACTACTTGACAATATAAAAATTATGCCTTTTGACAAAGAACAGTTTTTGGCAGATTCACAATTATGATCAAGTCAAGCATCACCCTACACATGCAATTCTAGAGTATAGGCAGCGGAAAGTAAATTGCACATGTAGTAAAGAGAGGTGGAGAAGAGCAAACGCAATTTTGGAGACGCGGTGATTTTTCTCGTGGTTCCGATAGGTGGTGCTATCGTACTTCCACGTTGATGGAGACTTCAACCCACGGAGGGTAACGGCTGCGAGAGTCCACGGAGGGCTCCACCCACGAAGGGTCCACGAAGAAGCAACCTTGTCTATTCCATCATGGCTCACGCCCACGGAGGGCTAGCCTTACTCGGGTAGATCTTCACGAAGTAGGCGATCTCCTTGCCCTTACAAACTTCTTGGTTCAACTCCACATCTCGACGGAGGCTCCCAAGCGACACCTAACCAATCTAGGAGGCACCACCCTCCAAAAGGTAATAGATGTTGTAGATGATGATAAACTCCTTGCTCTTGTGCTTCAAATGATAATCTCCCCAACACTCAACTCTCCTCACCGATTTGGCTGTGGTGGAAGAAAGGATTGAGTGGAAAGCAACTTGGGAAGGCTAGAAATCAAGCTTCATATGGTGGGAGTGGAGCAACTTGATCTCAACACAAGGGTAGGTAGTTCTCTTCTCGTAAATGTAAGGTAGGAGTGGTAGTTCTTTCGATGGCTCTCTCCACAAATGAAGAGGGGTGGAGGGGTATTTATAGCCTCCACACAAAATCCAACCATTACACACATTTGAGCAATCTCGGTGGGACCGAAGTTGACAACTCGGTGAGACCGAAAGTTCAAATAATGTGAACGTTGGGATTTTCGATGGGACCGAAAATACAATCTCGGTGAGTCCGATTCGTGCAATGACAAGAGCATGCCAATTTCGGTGGGACCGACTTCATCATCTCGGTGACACCGATTTGATGTGAATGTTCTGAAGCTTGGCAACTCATTTTTCGATGAGACCGAGTTCAGAATCGGAAAATCCGAGTTTGCTAGGGTTTGGCTTTATGGCTGAGGTGGTTCATCTCGGTGTGACTGAGTTTGGAATATCGGTGGGACCGAGACTACTTATGAGTGTATATGGCAGTGAAAGTTGCTGATAGTTTAGGAGATGTATCACTAAGCACTTGAGCAACAGATCATCATCATAACCTCATCCCTTTTAATAGTATTGGCTTTCCTATGGACTCAATGTGATCTTGGATCACTAAACCAAAAATGGAGTCTTGAGCTTTTGCCAATGCTTGCCTTAGCATTTTGAGGGTCCACTTTTTCAGTCCTTGCCATACCCATATCATTGAACTTTCGAAATGATTCTCAAGTAACTATTAGTTCAATGATATATATGTTGTTATTAATTACCAAAACCACCCGGGGATTAGTTGCACTTCCAATCTCCCCCTTTTTGGTAATTGATGACAACATATAGATCAAAGCTTCGACGAAGGATATAATCAATGAATAATATCGTCGCTTTGAGAAGTATGTGATAAGCAAGAGCTCCCCCTAAATTTGTGCATTATTTAAGATTTGCGTTTGAATGCAAATGCACAATCGATTAGGATCATGGGTCACTCTTCCATGTCACATACATCTTGGTGGAGCGCATAAAATGATAAGAATGAACAGCATGCACCCAATCACCAAGACATGAGTAAATGGTCATACAAGATAGGAATAGCATATGATAAGCATTAAGCACACATTAAAGCATAGTACGACCAAGCACTCATTAAGGTAGAATCAAACGTAGTATCAAACACACTGAATGTCTCGAAAACCAAAAGTATCTCAAAGAAACCGCAAAAGAACGAAAGAGCAAAAGCGACAACAACACTCTCTCTCGAAGTCCTATGATCTATACAATTTCTCCCCTTTGGCAACAAGTTACCAAAAGTTCGAAAAAGCATAGAGCTAAGTTGCCATTGGAGACTCTGTGGCTGGCGGCTCCGTGCAGGTTGATGTCGGAGTGGATATGACAACATCGGCGAAGACTTGGTGATGTCTGTCTTTGGAGGAGTGGTCACTAGAGCTGGAGCTGGAGTAGGAGCAACTGGGCTCGAACTGGAGGTGTCTTTGAAGCTGTAGTCCCGTGTCGATCCATTGGAATAGCAAATGATCGGGTCCTGTGGGAACCGGAGCGATCTGCTGACAAGCATCTGGACTAAGTCATCCTGCATCTCACGCATAAGCTCTTCCTTCTCCCGCTTTGCTTCCTCAATGTCGCCTCAAGCTTGTTGAAGGTCACTTGCACTTGATCGACTTCACATCAGGCGTGGATCTTGTCCTCAACAATCCTCTCTAGGCTCTCCGAGACTGTTCAATCTTGGCAGGCGTTGTTCAATCCTTTGGGTAGCTTCAAGAATTTGCTCTCCAAACTCTTTGGTTTAGCTGCTGCTCTTGCTGCTTCCTTGTCGACTTTGGCTTTCTTAGCAGCTTCGATCTTGGCTTGACCTTCAACAGATGTCGGATCCTCCTCATCCATCACAACAACATTGTCTTCATGCTCGCTGCAAAGGTAAATGTTCTCTATCCAACAAGAATGTGCCCGTGCCAAACTTGGCATTGATAAGCATCTGAATATGCGGGCAAATCCACATGACCTTTTCTCGTCATTGCAGTCCTCTTAATGGTCTCTACCATCAAGTCCATCACCTTGAAAGGTGCTTTCTCATCAAGTATGTGCAGCATGTTGATAGAGTATCCTCGATCATGCGATGATCTCGGACTTGGGCATCAAGGTATGCCTCAAAATGGTATTAGTAGTAGGTAAGCCTGCCTGGAGATAGTAAACTGAGCCGAGCTTCCAGATTCCCAAATCCTTTGCTGGAACCTCTTTGTACATGTTCTTCATGGATTCATGATTCTTCTTTGGAATCCCATATACATCAATATCATCGTCTCGTTGCACTGGAGCATTCAGAATTTCTGCCCATTCTTCAACAGAAGAAGAAAATCTTTGACCTTCAGTCATCCACACAATCTTTCCATCAGGGTAGAAGTGGGCTGTGGCATAGAATTGCATTATCATCTCATCGTTCCAACTGGTCAATTTCTGACCGACAAAGTCTGCAACACCACATGCAGTGAAACTTTCATGCACATGTGGAAAGAAATCTGTGCTCTCATTTGTCAATGTACTTCCAAATAACATATCGAGTGTCTGCGACTATGGGCTTCTTGTCCATCAAGACGGTCTCATAGAAGTCCTGCTGCTCTCGGTGTGAAATCTGGGATCAAAAGCAGTTCTTCTCCTCACGGCATATGGGTCACTTGTCTCCATAGCCCGAGACCTCTATCTTTCCTTGCCTTCATATCCTCGGCTTGAGGATGAGCATCATTATGTAGTGGCAGTTTTGGACGAAGTTTCAAAAAACTGGTCCTTCATCATCGACACAGCTGGTGGCACATCATCCTTGTTCTTTTCAGATGCTGGAATGTTTCTGACTGTCTTCTTGGGCTTGGCAGCAGGCTTTGCTGGAGCTGCCTTAGCTTGAGCAGATTGCTTGGGCTTTGATGTGGCTCCAGCCTTAATGGCATCACCCATCAACTTTGGCTTCTGAGGAGGAGGCTGGGGTGCTTCCTCATCCTCATCCTCTGCTGCTGCATCATCATGCACTAATCTCTTTCTCTTGGATGTTTTCTTCACTTTGCTTGCAGCTGCCTCTCCCAAATTCAGCTTCTTGGCAACAGTTGACTGCTTGACTTTGCTGGTGCCCTTCTTAGTTTGCTGACCTTGTGGCTCTTTGGCAACAACCTTCCTTTTGGGCTTTGAGGTCACCTCTTCCTCAACAACGAAATCAGAATCCTCATCATCTAAGTTCCTCTTCTTTCTGGCTCTGGTGGCTGCAGGAGGCAATCCACTTGGTGTACTCCTCTCACCATCATCAGATGAGCTGCTAGGATCAGGACTAGTCCCTGCCTCTGGAATATCTGCAATAGGTGTCTCGACTGTTACGATCATCACGGCATCGACATGGTGACAACCCGTGAATAGATAAGGTGTAGGCAGAGAAGAAGAGTCATCACAAAGCTGCGAAGTTTTTGCAAACAAAATGAGTTCAAATTCTAGTATTAGGTTTTCACAGAAGACATTTCGGTCGACCGAGTTTAAGATTCGTGAATCCAAGTGTTAAAATGAAGCTTTCACACCACTTTCGGTTTGACGAAGTGGGTTTCGATCTGCCAAAAACACTAGGGTTTCACAGAATTTTCATTTCGGTCACACCGATTTGCACAACTCGGTTGGACCGAAAGGTGCAGTGCAATGGCCATAGGCCAAATCGGTCTTACCGAAAATCTAAAATCGGTCTCACCGAGATGTGTTCGGCGGAAACCTAACCCTAAAACTTTTACTCGAATCTAGTTCAAACGAACTAATCTGATGTTCAGGAAGATTTCAATCGTGGCAAGATTCTAGGCAATCCAAACGTGCATTGAATCGGAGATGGGAGCACGAGTGGGATCAAAACTCACCCTAACTTGGTGGAGTTTTCTCACGGCGGCAACGGCGCGGAGGAGATGTCCGCTGACGGCGACGGAGACTGCGGCGAGCGGCGCAAAGCGACGACGGCGACGATCCGGAGACCAAGGCGGCGACGGCAAGGGGTGTTGGGGCTAAACGTTTGAAGGAGAAATCAACGCGCGGCCCTCGAGTATATATACCCTTTGTTGTCGGTGGGACCGAGTTGTAAAACTTCGGTGGCACTGAGATGGATAACTGCAAGGCGATTATGCACTTCGATCACGCCGAAAATCAGAACTCGGTTCCACCGAGGTGAAAACCTAGATCAGTCTAAATGCTTTCGGTTCGACCGAGTTTGAGTGAGTTGGTCCGACCGAAATCAATTAGAAGGTTTTGGAAGTTAGCCCTTGACGGATCGGTGGCTCTGAAAGTGCTCCTCACCGGAGGGTCCAAAATGACTTGTTCAAAGTTTGTGATGTAAGCATGAATAGAATTTGAGACAAGAAAGCATAGATAGCTAGGGAGGTATTTTAGGCATTCTTGTCCATCCATTTGGTCGAAAAATCAAAACGACCAAAACAACAAATGGATGTCCTCGAATGGATAAAATCATGCATCCAACATGCTCACACAATAAGATAGCAAATGAAATATGTGTCAAACATGCACAACCAAAAATCTAGCAACTAACACACAATTTGTCGATGACTAGGTCATCTTTATATGAGTATATTGACTTAGGAGTCAAATGAGAACATTTGATCATAGGTCATACTCATCGCTTAAGCACAAGTGGGGTTACCACTTTTACATAAAGCATTGATGTGTTCACATCATTTGAAGATGCTTTGGCTCAATTTTTAGAGCAAAGCTCCCCTAGATGTGAGAACCCCTTTAAAGGGTCAAACTAACCTTGGGTTGTCGAGAAGACTTCATGTAGATGTTGAAGATGTGGATGCTCAATGTTGATGAAGATCATCAAGAGTTGGGAGCTATCCTTTGGATTGGGCACTTTCAATACCTACATGGGTTAGTCCCACAAGGAACAAACAAGGATATCCATGGACATAGATTGAAGTTCACAATAGATGATGTCCATGAAAGCAATGATTACCTTGTCCCTTGACTTACCAACAAGAGGGTTTGTGACTCCATGAACTAGTGCACAATGTGGAAGTTGATTGCACAAGGTTTTGCCAAAATGAATGTGAGTGAAGTATGTTGGCGGAGTCACCCTCAAGAACTTTCTAGTTCTTCTTCTTCGGGATCCACATAATCTTGATGGGAATCCTTGGGGTTGTAGTTGAGCTTGACGAAGTAGAACTTGACGTTTCCTTGGGAACCCACTTGACCATGGCCTGAGGTGCTTCAACAAATGCATCAATCTCCTCTTGAAGCTTGTCCTTGCCTTTTAGCTTGTGGTCTTGTGGTGGAAGGTCATCTTGAGCTTGTTCAACATTGGAAGAAGTAGGATCATACTTCTCCTTTTGAGGAACAAACTGTGGAGTAGGATATTGACCTTCTTCCCATTCAACACCTTCGGCGTTGAACTTTCGCTCAAAACCAATTCCTTGATTCTTCCGTGCCTTCCTTGCTTGCGAACAATTTCTCAAAGTTCTTGCTTCCGCAAGGCTCTTGTAGACACCTTTCTCTATAATCCCTTTCAATAAACTATTTTCTTGCTCAAGTGTAACTTGGCTTGAAACATTGTTAGTGGAATCAAGAGAACTACTAGAAGCAACAACATTGGATTTAGCATGGTTATTGTTACTACTAGAGAAAGAATTTTTCTTATGCTTGTCATGCTTAGTCTTAATGGGTGGCAAGAAATTAGACAAGAGAAGTCGTTTGGCAAGATATGAAGAACTCTTCTTTCAAGATCGTCATTGATTGCTTTTAGAAACTCATGTTCTTGCTCTAGAGTGAGCTTCTCGAGCGTAGCTTCTCATGAGATCTTAGGAGCTCTCTATGATCTTCTTGAGTTGTTTCATGAGCTAACTTAAGAGTGTTTAGTTCTTTAGTCGACGCTCAATCTCCTTCATAGCATTGTCATTCGACTCTTCTCGACTATAAAGACTACTAGCATGTTCATCATTACTAGGTTCATTGGATTTATCAAGCAAGAGCTCATCTTCACCAAGCAAGTCATCCTCATCACTATTGAAGTCAATGAATTCAGGGTGTGATACCTTGGGGCCTTTAGCCATGAAGCATCTTCCAATTCCCTCATTTGGTGAATCAAATAAGTCATAGGAGTTGGAGTTGGAGGATTCGAGAGCAAGACCGGCAACACCTTCATCTTGACTGTAGTCGGAGTTGGAGTGATAGCTTCCTTCGGATTGATTGTCTGAGTCGGAGCCGAGACCCATTCACCTACATGAGCTTGATGTTTTCTTCTTGTGTAGCTCCTTGATGACTTGTCTTTCCTCTCCGAATCCTTGCTTCTCCGAGAGGGTCTTCGCTCATAACGATCATCTCTGCTCCTTCTCTCTTTCCGAGGTGACTCATCTCTTGAGCTTCTTCTTCTTGGAGATTCTTCTCTTCTCTTGTGGGGAGCCGTACACTCATTTGAATAGTGTCCGGTCTTCCACAATTGTAGCATTCGATCACGACTAGAAGATCTCTTTTCATCATATGATCTAGACTTTGAGCTTCTCTCTTTGCCTCTATTCTTGTAGAATTTGTTGAAGTTCTTGACCATTAGGCTTATCTCTTCATTGGAAACTAACTTGTCACTTGAGGTTGTGGGAGCATCACTTGTAGCTTTGTAAGCACCACTTGACTTGTTGTGAAGCTCTTCCTTATCCTTAAGTGTCATCTCATGAGCAACAATTCTTCCAATGACTTCGGTTGGCTTGAGATTCTTGTATTTTGGCATCATTTGGATCAAAGTGCACACGGTGTCATACTTTCCATCCAAAGCTCTGAGAATCTTCTTGATGATGAATCGGTCGGTCATTTCTTCGCTTCCTAAGCCGGCAATCTCATTTGTGATGAGAGCAAGCCTAGAGTACATTTCAGCGACTCCTTCACCATCCTTCATCTTGAACTTGTCAAGTTGACCTTGAAGAATGTCTAGCTTTGATTCCTTCACGGACTCGGTACCTTCGTGCATTTCAACCAAAGTATCCCAAATCTCTTTTGCATTCTCAAGACGGCTGATTTTGTTGAACTCCTCGGGACACAAGGCATTGAAGAGAATGTCACAAGCTTGAGCATTGTTTTGCAACATCCGCAATTCTTCCGTTAGAAGCCGCGATCCGAACTTTTCCTTCCTCAAGAATTCACCTTGCATACCAACACAAATAATGCCCCATGCGGCTGGGTTATGGCCAAGAATATGCATTTTCATTTTATGCTTCCAACTAGCAAAATTTGTACCATCAAAGTAAGGACCTCTACGAAAATTACCATCACTAGACGCCATACTCTCCTAGGTTGTGAAACCAAGCTTATGGAGTCCAATGCAATGGAAACCAATACAATGGAGACCAAAGCTCTAATACCACTTGTAGGATTGAAAGTATGTCTAGAGGGGGGGTGATTAGACTACTTGACAATATAAAAATTATGCCTTTTGACAAAGAATAGTTTTTGGCAGATTCACAATTATGATCAAGTCAAGCATCACCCTACACATGCAATTCTAGAGTATAGGCAGCGGAAAGTAAATTGCACATGTAGTAAAGAGAGGTGGAGAAGAGCAAACGCAATTTTGGAGATGCGGTGATTTTTCTCGTGGTTCCGATAGGTGGTGCTATCGTACTTCCACGTTGATGGAGACTTCAACCCACGGAGGGTAACGGCTGCGAGAGTCCACGGAGGGCTCCACCCACGAAGGGTCCACGAAGAAGCAACCTTGTCTATTCCATCATGGCTCACGCCCACGGAGGGCTAGCCTTACTCGGGGTAGATCTTCACGAAGTAGGCGATCTCCTTGCCCTTACAAACTTCTTGGTTCAACTCCACATCTCGACGGAGGCTCCCAAGCGACACCTAACCAATCTAGGAGGCACCACCTCCAAAAGGTAATAGATGTTGTAGATGATGATGAACTCCTTGCTCTTGTGCTTCAAATGATAATCTCCCCAACACTCAACTCTCCTCACCGATTTGGCTGTGGTGGAAGAAAGGATTGAGTGGAAAGCAACTTGGGAAGGCTAGAAATCAAGCTTCATATGGTGGGAGTGGAGCAACTTGATCTCAACACAAGGGTAGGTAGTTCTCTTCTCGAAATGTAAGGTAGGAGTGGTAGTTCTTTCGATGGCTCTCTCCACAAATGAAGAGGGGTGGAGGGTATTTATAGCCTCCACACAAAATCCAACCGTTACACACATTTGAGCAATCTCGGTGGGACCGATTTGACAACTCGGTGAGACCGAAAGTTCAAATAATGTGAACGTTGGGATTTTCGATGGGACCGAAAATACAATCTCGGTGAGTCCGATTCGTGCAATGACAAGAGCATGCCAATTTCGGTGGGACCGACTTCATCATCTCGGTGACACCGATTTGATGACAGAAGGTTACAGAAGCTTGGCAACTCATTTTTCGGTGAGACCGAGTTCAGAATCGGAAAATCCGAGTTTGCTAGGGTTTGGCTTTATGGCTGAGGTGGTTCATCTCGGTGTGACTGAGTTTGGAATATCGGTGGGACCGAGACTACTTATGAGTGTATATGGCGGTGAAAGTTCCGATAGTTTAGGAGATGTATCACTAAGCACTTGAGCAACAGATCATCATCATAACCTCATCCCCTTTTAATAGTATTGGCTTTCCTATGGACTCAATGTGATCTTGGATCACTAAACCAAAAATGGAGTCTTGAGCTTTTGCCAATGCTTGCCTTAGCATTTTGAGGGGTCCACTTTTTCAGTCCTTGCCATACCCATATCACTGAACTTTCTGAAATGATTCTCAAGTAACTATTAGTTCAATGATATATATGTTGTTATTAATTACCAAAACCACCCGGGGATTAGTTGCACTTTCATGGGGGTCGCTTCTCCTTCATTCTCGTGTGTTAGACATTTTTGTGTAATGCACTCGGGAATGAAGGGAGGAGCGACCATCACCGACGATCGAATATATCAGACGAGGAGTGCCCGTCATATATACCACTTGAGATGAGAGTTTTCAAGGAAGACTCGACAGACCAAAACTCAACCCGTACTGAATAGTGATTTGTGTATTGAGTTCTTGATAATTGTTGTTGTTTATAATCTTTGAATTATGAACACAGGAAATGTCTGACGATGATAGGATACCCGAGTGCGATTACTGCGGTAACGACCGGGGTATGTGCCACATGCATCACCTAGAAAATGACATGTTCTTCACCATCAAGTTGGACGAGACCTACGATGTTTTACGGTACGTAATTAATGACAACAAGTATTTTTTTCGTAATTAAGCATGACTTGTGCTTCTTTGCTTCAACGTGTAATTTCCAATTTTTTTACAATTCAAATAATACATCCCCTGCCATGCAAGACTGTATGTCATGGAGAAGCTCAGTTTCCAAGATAGTGACAATATGAAAATGAAGATAGCTCACCTTAGGACTCAACATAGTTACGCTTTTTGGGTTAAGCTCTATAATGCAATTAATCACTCACATCTTGGTTGCCCAAATTGGAGAGCTCCATGCAAGGCCTCTGAATTTCAGGAGGATACGCAAATAACCTTCAATATTCGTCTTGAAGATGATATTGATGATAATATCGACATTTGGGTGGATGTGGATATGCTTCCAGTTATTCCTCTATGTGAGTTTGTCAAATAAACTTGTTAAGTAATTTATATTGTTTATTTAAAAATAGTTGACAAATTATTTCCATTCTTCAAGAAATGTATGAAATGCAGTAGACAAGACCTACTGTAGTTATGGCTCTGAACTAACTTCCGAGGAGAAAAATCATTTTGTCTCCTTTATTAATGATGTTGAGACTTTCAAGAACAATTATGAAATTAACCCAAATTATGCTCAATACGTACCACTAGTCCACGTGTTGAACTACGGTAACATCCATGGAAATATCATGGTAAGTTTTTTTTTAATATTATATATGTCACGAGTGCATCTTTCACATACATTTTTCTTAAGCTAAACTACATTGCTAACTGTGTTATTATTAAACTCCGGAAGGATTGTGTGCCTCATATGATGTATATGAAAGGTGACATGAATATTATAAGCTTACAACCAAGTCTGCCTACAATTCACCGTAGTCCATACTAGATTTCTCGAAGAGATGAAGACCTCACAATCAAAGGATGGAGAAAAGTTATGAATGATCATAGGGAACTACTTGGAGGCAACATGGTGTGCAACCCACAAATTGGGGACATGTGGATCTCTATTCTTCATAATGAAGATTCAGAGGCTATTCTGGTTTATGCTATTTTACCTTAGAGAGAGTAGCAGATCCTAGCTAGTAGTCATCATGTGCTAAGAATAATTAGCTAGTGTTGGTTATGACTATGATGATGGGGAGGAGTTGTTATTATGATGATGATGAGTTATGTGCTAGAATGATGAGTTGTTATATGACTATGACGATGATTGGTGACTTGTTATTACGATATGATGATGATGATGATGAGTGACCAAGTTCAAACTTGGTCACTTTAGATCCATCCACTTGAATCTAATCTGTTTTTCTTCCATCCAATGGTATAATAACACATCATGATCATAGTGATATAACAATCTCCTAACTGCTACTGTATCAAAACTTATATAACGATACATAAATACAATATAAAACAAAATAAATGAAATACATACGAATAATAGTAGCACGGGGCAAAGGAGCACGCTGCTAGTACTTAGCAGTAGCACCGTTTTGAACCCATGCAAGTGATAACTAACTTAGCAGTAGCGGAGGTAGGATAAGCGATACTGCTAAAAGTTAGTTATAGCACCCTAGCAGTAGCGTGGGTATGGTACTGCTAGGCAAAAACTCCATGCTACTACTAGGGTTTTCCCTAGTAGTCTATGACTAAGAATTACGATGAAATCTCTTGGAAACACCTTCTCGCGCACTAGTATAAAAAGACCCATTTGTCCCGGTTCTGGAACCGGGATTAAAGGGTCGGTACTAAAGGGCCCCCCCCCCTTAGTCCCGGTTCTGTTATGAACTGGGACTAAAGGCCCTCCACATGGCCGTTGTCTGGAGCTCCACCTTTAGTCCCGGTTGGTAACACCAACTGGGACTAAAGGAAATTTTACGATTTTTTTGAGTTTTTTTTAATTTTTAATTTTTTCCCCGATTTTCAAAATTCTAAATTATTTTACAATTTAATCTCTAATCACCCCGGGACTAAAGGGTCGATACTAAAGCCCCCCCCCTTAGTCCTGGTTCTGTTATGAACTGGGACTAAAGGCCCTCCATGTGGCCGCTGTCTGGAGCTCCACCTTTAGTCCCGGTTGGTGTTACGTTAGTTGGTAACACCAACCTGGACTAAAGGAAATTTTATGTTTTTTTTATTTTTTTTTATTTTTATTTTTTTCCCGATTTTCAAATTTTTGAATTATTTTACAATTTAATCTCTAATCACCCCCCCATCACTGCTCAATTTAACCTCTAATATCTAATCACCCCTCATCATTTCAAATCATCTAACTTCTCGGCTGGTCAACTATCCTCTCACTACTCCAACCTGAGCACGCTTAACTTTCAGGTTCTATTCCCCCTCGTGTCCAGGTCTGCACTTGTTGTTTTCCTGACAATAGTAAGATGTCAATCCTATTAACCCTCAGGAGTTTATCTTGAGAATGAAGTCACACGTTTCACTGTTTGAGTTTGAAACTATTATTCTAAAAAACAATAATTATTTAGTAACACTAATATTTCTTGATTAAGTAATTTGACCATAGTTTGACCACAGTTTGACCAAATTTGACCAAAATTCAAAAAAATCTGAAATAATTATTTAGTAACACTAATATTCTTGAATAATTATTTAGTAACACTAATAATTCTTGAATAAGTAGTTTGACCATATTTGACCAAAATTCAAAAAAACCTGAAAATTGAGCATAACTTGTTTTCCTTTTAAAATTTGAGGATTCTAAAAATTTGCAAACAGGTATACGACCGTCAAAATTGTATATGGATTTTCGTGCTGAACATTTTGATATATTATACTTTTTTTCGACATCGTATGCAAAAGTTATAGCCGTTTTTACTTCCTCATTACACTTTTTTGCAAAATATGTCCAAATTTAAGTTTTTTAGTTTTCCTAACTAGTAGATGTAATATAACTACATCTCGAAGAATTTTATTTTTTCAAGTTTTTATCATTTTCTTTTGTTTTTTTTTCAAAACTGAAATGGCGATACATGGGGGGGGGAGGGGTAGAGTTTGAGACACGCACCCCTTTAGTGCCGGTTTGAGACACGAACCAGGACTAAAGGGCGTCGCACCCTTTAGTCCCGGTTCGTGTCTCAAACCGGGACTAAAGGTCTCATTTGAACCGGGACTAATGCCTTTAGCGGCTCGAACCGGGACTAATGCTTACATTAGTCCCGGTTCCTAATGCAACCGGGACTAATGTGTATATTGAGCTGTGACCAAAGCCATATTTCTACTAGTGGCGATATCAATCTCTGCTTGAAGTAATCCTCCAAAGACATCGGTAAAAAGGTTGCAATTGGGCTGAAGCAACAACGGTGTCACTCTTTCACCCGCACAAACATTACCAATAATGATTTTTTAAAAGCATCTTGAGTCGGCCATCCAAAAAAAGGAAAGCCTTGATCAATGAACATACTTGCGACGGATATGATCCCCTAAAAGTGCAGGCCATCGAATCACTATCTTCATCATGGTGTCCATAAAATATTTCACCTCCATGGCCTTTTAAATACGAAATATGTGGGGAAAGGGAAGAATCATTGCCGGCAGTAGTGGAGACAGCGTGGGAAGGAGCAGCTGTGGATTCGGTCGAAGCACTCCAGAACAGACTGCAGACGTTGTCGGGCGACCTGTCGCAATGGGACCGCACGCACTTCGGTAATGTCAGGCGGGAAATCGCTCAATTAAAGCGCCAGCTACAGGAGATGCGGGAGATCCCAGGCAGATTGGGTCCCAATCATTTGGAATTAAAAGTGGTTGACCGTTTGACTGAACATTGCCACCGGGAGGAAATGTTATGGCGACAACGTGCACGTTTAGAATGGCTGGCGCATGGGGACAAAAATACATATTTTTTCCATCTGTGTGCTAGTAAGAGAAGGAGGGAAAATCAAATTAAAATGCTACATTGGCCAGATGGGCAAATGACAAAGAACACTGCTGAGATGGAGGCGCTAGCCACTTCTTTTTATGAGGATTTGTACACCTCAGAGGGGGTCACCAATATGAATGAGGTCCTTGATACTGTTCCTTGCAAGGTCACTCAGGCAATGAATGAAACTCTCAATGCCCCGTATAGCCGAGATGATGTCAAGGTTGCATTATTTCAAATGTTTCCTATCAAAGCCCCAGGCCCTGATGGGTACCCAACACACTTTTTCCAGCGCCATTGGGAGGTCTGCGGCGATGATGTTACAAAGGTGGTACTGAAAATAGTGGAGCGCACCGAGTCAGCTGAGTGTATCAATGAAACAGTTCTTGTTTTGATACCTAAGGTAAAAAAACCTACACTACTATCCCAGTTTCGTCCCATTAGCTTATGCAATGTCTTGTACAAGATAGCTTCGAAGGTAATAGCTAACATGCTCAAAGCAGTTTTACCTGACATCATTTCGAAGGAGCAGTCGGCTTTTGTCCCTTGAAGATTGATAACAGACAATATTATCACCGCATATGAATGCTTGCATTTCATGAAAAGGAACAAAGCCAAAAAGCATCAGTCATGTGCCTTGAAGCTTGATATGATGAAAGCCTACGACAAGGTTGAGTGGGAGTACCTGAGGGCCATAATGCTTAAGTTGGGCTTCACGGCTAGATGGGTGGACATTGTGATGAGCCTAGTTACTACAGTGAAATTCTCGGTGCTTTTCAATGGGAAGAAATTGCGAGAGTTTATACCTTCGAGAGGAATCAGACAGGGGACCCAATATCTCCATACTTGTTCTTGTTGGCAGCAGAGGGCCTTTCGTGCCTTTTAAAATCCAAAGAAGAGTCATCCAATTTGCATGGTTTACAGGTTGCGCCTACGGCGCCACCAGTGAATCATCTTCTATTTGCAGATGACAGCCTGCTGTTCTTCAAGGCCAATAGTGTGGGAGCTTCTGAGGTAAACCAAGTGCTGAATATATATTGTCAGGCAACAGGGCAACGGATTAATTACTCAAAGTCCTCGATTTTCTTTAGCAAGGGGGTGCCCGAAAGCTCAAGGGTGGAGATAAAAACTTTGTTGAATGTTCCCAATGAAACACTTAACGAGAAATATTTGGGGATGCCTTCTGACATTGGAAATTCAAAGAACGGTGCTTTTAAGTACTTAAAAGACCGTTTATGGAGCAAGGTGCTGGGATGGATTGGAAACACCATGTCAACAGCCGGTAAGGAAATTCTAGTCAAGTCAGTGGCTCAAGCTGTGCCTGTTTTTTCCATGTCATGTTTCAAGCTTCCTAGGGGTCTATGTGAACATTTGAATATGTTGATAAGGAAGTTTTGGTGGGGCAGCAAGGACGGAAAAAGAAAACCACACTGGGTTTCTTGGCAAACAATGACACAACCAAAAGGTATGGGAGGACTTGGTTTCAAAGATTTTGAATTGTTCAACCTTGCCATGCTAGCTAGGCAAGTGTGGAGGTTAATACAGCACCCCGAAACATTGTGTGCCAGGTTGTTGAGAAGCATTTACTATCCAGAGTTTGACATCCTCCAAGCAAACCTCGGTGGTCACCCTAGCCAAGTATGGAGAGCGATAATTGAAGGAAGGGATATAATGAATCAAGGATTGATCAGAAGGATAGGAAAGGGGGAGACAACATTTATATGGCGGGACAACTGGTTACCACGGGACGAGATGATGCGCCCGTATGGATGTTTAGCAGCTACCCCGCCTTCCAGAGTGTCAGATCTGATCGACCACACATCGGCATCATGGGACAGGGCTAAGGTAGAGGCGACCTTCCTGCCAATGGACGCCCGAGTGGTGCTAGGCATTCCCCTGTGCACCCGCAACTTACCCGACTTCTGGAGTTGGCATCATGAGAAGCATAGTGTTTTTTCAGTAAAATCAGCATACAGAATGCTTGTGGCAACAAAAGCAACGGAGAGAGGATTGGCCTGAAGGCAACTCCGGCTCGTCAAGCACAAATGCTGAGGAGGGAGCATGGGAATCTCTATGGCAAACCAATGTTCCTGCAAAGGTTTGAATGTTTCTCTGGCGTCTCTCAAAACATTCCTTGCCGACGAATGATATAAGAGCACACCGACATATGTCTGACTCAGCCAACTACGGGTTGTGTGGAGCACCAGATTCATGGAGGCATTCCTTAGTGGAGTGTACTGCATCAAGGTGCGTTTGGGCTTTAAGTGACAGCGAGCTAGCACATAAAATGATGACGGTGGAGGAGCCTTCTGCCAAGCATTGGTTGTTCACTCTGAAGGAAACACTCAATGACATGTTTGTGTTGCTATCGGTCACTCTATGGGCCATCTGGTCGGCCAGGCGGAAGGCAATACATGAGGGGAATTTCCAAATCCCACAATCCACTCAAGCATTTATCCGCAGGTTCATCGATGATCTACAGATATTACATGGTCCGCAGAACACACCAGCAATTCGGTCAAATATACCCCCTACCTCTACCCGGCCAAGGGCCAAGGCACCACCACAGGGCTACGCCAAGATCCATGTTGATGCCGCGGTTAGGCATGAGCGAGGTGGAGCAGCGGCAGCGGTATGCAGGGACGATAGAGGAAATTATCTGGGAAGCTCGGCGTTGGTCGTTTATGGTGTTTGCAACCCAACCACGCTGGAAGCAATAGCGTGCAGGGAAGCGTTTGCACTCGCGGAGGACCTGAACTTGATGAACTGCGTGATATCAAGCGACTGCAAGCAAATGGTATCCGACATCTCCAAAGGAACTTTAGGGGCTCATGGGGCAATCATTAACGAGATCAGGGCAAAAGCAACTTCTTTTAATTCTGTTTTCATTTTTGAGGGACGTGCTGTTAATTATGAAGCACATAGATTAGCTCGTTTTTCTCTTTCTCAGTGTCCGGGCCGTCACGTCTGATTTGGCACCCCCCATGACCTTCGTTGTATCCCAAAACATGTGGATTTTGGTGATGAATAAAAGTTATCCTCACCCCTAAAAAAAATTAAAAAAAATGACAGACATCGCGGTCCCGTGCGCTTCTTCCTCCCTCCCCCAAATTTCCCCGCCCCCGCGCGCGCGATTCGTCCCCTTCCCCGCCAAATCCCGCGCCCCCGGCCCAAACCTCCCGCGACCTGCGGCTCGCTGGCCACCTTAAATCCCCCGACACCTCCCCCGACACCTCCCCCTTCGCCTCCCCTCCTCGCCGCTCGCCTCCCTGCAGCCCCCAGAGTCTCCTCGGTCCACACCGCCGGCGGCCCCCCGGGAGCATGTCTCGCCGGGAGAAGCCCGCGCCGGCAGCGGAAAGGGCGGATCGTCAAGCCCTAGCGCCGCCGCCTCCACGTCGCGTGCCGATGCTGCCGAGCTACTGGGTCCACCTTACCTCCGGCGGCAGCTTCCCACCGAATCCGCGGTGAGGATTCGAGCAATCCTCCATTCCATGGCTGTTCATAGATGCCACTGTCGATCATGTCTAGTTGTAACCGTAGATGTAGTTATTGATCTACTATAGATTAGATGCCACCGATCACATTCTGCTAATGAGAAGAGAAATTAGCACTCGTAGTACATCAGAACGTAACCGCTGTTTGTGTTGCATTCATTTGGCTTGTGCCTGCCTAACCAATATCATCTCATCTGTACTTCTAGATGCCACTATCGATCCGTGCTGACTGAATACGTTCTCTCCATCCACCATTAGTTGACTGTTCGTGTGCTGTGTTAGCAACACCAAGTAGTAATAGGCTAATGCATGGCTAAATTACCAGATGATACACTATGCCGATCTGTGTCAGTTTATTACTTGTACCAAATGATAGACCATGCAGATGCATCTGGTTTTGATCTAGCAGACTGCGTGTACCATGTTTTCCTATCACATCATTACTTTCTCCTGTCATCTTGCTCGCAAAAATCATTACATATTATGATTTATGAACCATGTGAGAAGTGACGAGGTATTAAGCGAGCATATGCATCCAATGAAGCTGGCCAGCTGTAGCTATCTTCTTGCTAAGCACTGGAGCGCACCATGTCGGTAACTCCACATCAGCTATGTGCTTAGTTGGTCCATTTGAAGAATTTGTGTGCAGAGTATGTTTGATTTTTTTTATTCTTACTTGATTCTCTACTATGAAGTGAGAATCCTTTGGACTTGTTAATCTCTTATTGTAACAATGGTTTGCTGCTGTTGATAGGCAAATGGAGTCAACCAATGAGTCATCTTGCTCTCTCACTGCTATTGGTGGCCGGAGCAAAGTAGCAACCGACTATCAAGTTGAGGTTAGGTGACCCTGATTCCACATACTTCCTCTTCTCCCTCTCTTTCCGTCTCTGCTCATTATTTTCTGGTTTGCAGAACCGCTGTGCTGCCCGCAACCGCAACCAGTTTGAAGGAATGCGGAAGAAGGCTGTGGTGACCAGTGAGGACCGCATCAGCGAACTCCCGGATGTGCTCCTCCACCATGTGCTCTCCTTGTTGCCGGTGCATGAGGCCGTGCAGACATCTGTGCTGGCCCGCCGGTGGCGATACCTCTGGAAGCACATACCTGTCCTGCGCCTCCTAGGTCCCAACAAGAAGAGGTTCACCAGCGCCGAGGATTTTGACAAGTTCGTGAACAATCTCATCTCCCTCCGTGGCCATTTACCTCTTGTCAGCTGCGAGATCCAAGCCTATCCAACCAGTGATGATTATGCTGGTGAACCTGATGAACCCTTGCCAAACATATACTTTGATTCGTGGATCCAATATGCTCTATTGTGCAAGGTTCAGGTGCTCAAAATCATCGGTGATGATGTCGGAGCGGAAACTGAGCTCATCGTGCCTCTTATCTCCCAGCACCTGAGGAGCCTGGAAGTTCATCATGTTCTGGTGGAAAAGGATTTTGTTGATTTCTCAAGCTGTCCAATGTTAGAAGAACTGAATATGCAGCACTGTGGCCTTTGGGTGCGCAAGATGTCGTTTCCATCGCTAAAGCGTTTGTGGCTTACTGAATGCAACTTCCCTGAGGCGTATCGTGTTTGTATTTCTGCACCCAGTCTTGTTTCACTGCGTCTGCATGACAGTGGAGGCAAGACTCCTTTGCTTGAAAGCATGCCATTGCTTGATACAGCGTCCCTTGACCTTTCTGGTCGATGCAAGGATAAGTGTCGGGGTTGTGGTGGTGATCCAAGCTGTGAAGGTTGTCATGGTTATCCTGCTGGGAGTTATCATAGTGTCCTTTTGAATACTTTGTCCAATGCTGTAAATTTGGAGTTGAAAGATCAACCTGAAGTGGTATGCTTTGCTTTCACTTCTTCTGTATCTTCTTTTCCTGTCATTTGCAACCCACAATTTCTCTTATAAACTAATATCTCTATTGATTGTTAGACATGCATAAACACATACTTAAATAACTTGGTACTTCCTTTAATTAGTTTCTAATGGCATACATTTCTATTAGTTTCTGTTGATTAGGATAAATTATTCTTATCACTGCTGATTATACCTGCATTTTCTTACAGCATTGCAGTTTTGAAATGTTAGGATGAGTACTTGTCAAATTCTTATATCCATGTTTAGATGCAGAAAAACTTAGACATAATGGTTATGAACACTTCTCATTGTCAAAACTACACTTTTAAGGCACTAACTGTTGTAGTACTTTGTCCAGTCAAGCCCTTATAGTGTTGTTTTCTTGATACGATCCCTCAACTAATTATTTTTATTGAAGTGCACCTTTAGATCATTGGGTTTAATTAAATGGATGCATGATTATACAAATTGGATAGTTTAGAGACTTGAGGTGTAATTCTGTGATCTTTCTATTTATTTGTGAATTTAAAATATCTGCCCAGAGTTTCTAGTAAACTCAATTATTTTCCTTCAAAATCTTGAAAACTTGAATTTCTGATTTCTTGTACTTGTGCAATTTGTCCAGTACATCTACAAAAGGGATTTGGAATGTTGCCCCATATTTGGCAGATTGAAGACCCTTTTACTTGACATGTGGTGCAGGGCTACTGACCTGCATGCACTGGTTCGCATTCTGCAGCACACGCCAGTTCTTGAAAAGCTCACTCTCCAGCTTCGTAGCGACTGGGTAGGTTTTCTGGACCACTCTACTAATGAATAGATCATGTGTATTTTATTGATCTTACTAAAATGATTTGTGTCCTGTAGAATTTGTTAAGCGCAGCCCGAGGTGAAAGAAAACATGTTCGAATAGAGCAATCATTTTCATGTGTGCATCTCAAGGAAGTCAGCATTGAATGTGAAGAGAAACTAAGGGTCAAGGATAAGGTCAACCAAATTGTGAAGATCATGACTAGGAATGGTGTACTTAATGAAAGCATCAGTTTCAAGAAGATCCCAAGGCCAGAAGGTTGTAAGTTAACTCTTGCTTTTGTACACCAGTTGCTCTCATCTTCATATCCAGTTTACTTTGCTTTTATGCTCCTCTTACCGGCTTCCATTTTAATAAGAATCTCCTATTGTGACAGTTGTTTAGTTTTGTATGGAGTTTGTGACCAATTTGCTTATCAGAGAACCTCTTTATCTCCCATAGTAAAACTGGGCAAACCAACATGTCAGCCATAATTCTAACTGAAAGCTGATTTTTTTGAATATTGAGGTCTTATACCCCTGGAAGTCTATGTATTTAGATAATCAAACAGAAGTTTCAGCTTACCTCCTGGTCTATGTACTCCGATAATTACATTCATGTTCTCTCTGCTTCAAAGAAAAAAAATCATATCCAATCAATCAGAAATTCCTATCGAATCATTGAATATATCAATTGTATAATTGAATTGATGTTTTGTTTTCAATTTTGTGCAGTCTATCGTCTCGTGTGTGTATCACCTAGGGCCTTTGATCCCTACTGGTCCGGTGAAGACTAAATTGGTGTGTTGGACCAGTGACACAAGTTGTTTCAAGCCTTTTGTGTTGTTTTGTCCAAACCTTTTGTAACGGTGGCCCTGTGCTGGCCGTTGGTACAACTCAGCAAACGGTTTCGAGTTGGGTAGTATGTTTCTTTTCCTAAGTTAAGTTGGGCAGTATGTAAAGATGTCACTAGCACTATTTATCTCTTGCCAGTAATGAAAATCGTGTTGTCAGCGTTCCAAAAAGTTGTGTGTGTGCTTGTTGCCTGTTTGCACAAGAAATGAGATGTTGGGCGAACCAGTAAGAAGGATTAGGTAATTTGACACTTGTTGAACATTGAACTGTCATCTCCACTTTTGAAAAGTGTGGCGAACATCATCAAACTGGGCATGGTTAACCCTGTTGTCGCAGGCTTGCAGTTACGTGTTTCTAATGGCCAAGAGAGCGATAGAGGCATTAGATGTCATTGTCTTTGTTCAACCTAGAGCAACAGAGCAAGAGTACTTTATCGTCAAACGACAAACTCTATCACTGCTCTGCCTAGTTTCACAGAAGAACACAAACTGAGGAATAAGATGGCGTGGGAGGGTTACCAGTGCATGAACTGTCCAGGAGCCCCCAATCCCCCAGCAGTTCCAACTTAGAAGATTCATAGCTCCTGTCGGAGCGCCACACGTGGCTCCATCAGGTTTCCGGCAGCCCCATGCTTCCATAACAGTTCCTTCTGCCGTCACCTCCTTAGCAAGTGTATTCAGTTCCACAAGTCCAATATCCACTTTGCCTCTCTTCTGATCCACTGCCTCTTGGGCATGCTCGGACAACACTAACTGAAAGCCTTAAAAAAAAGTCCAGACTGAAAGTGTTCTTGTTGTAGCTTATTCTCAGCATGTTACACAGCTTTCTCAGTACCTGTTCACACTCATTCAGCATGCTCGTTGTTTCAACCACTGGGCACAGCACGTTCTGCTGTAGGTGAACTGATGCAGCACATGCTTATAAGTCTGATATTCTCTATAATTTCCCTTCCCATTCTTAGGCTTTCCTCCAGCATCCAACTGCTCGGCACTACTGATCACAGGTGTCATAGATTTTGCACTAACCTGTGACTTTGTGAACACGGCACGTATGAAGTACTGCTCATCTTGACCGATATATTGTGAGCTCTTCATGGAGCTAGTTCATTTATTATCTTCTAGTACTACTTGGCGGCACCATCGACCGGCGATGTCGTCTGCACCATCGAGCCCCATCCGAAAGGGCATAGGCAGAGGATCTTTAGTACGAGAGGGAGAAAAACAGGGTAGCAAGGAAACTCAGCAGAGCAAGCTGAAGTATAGAGTAACTCCAACTGAAAAAAGACTTCATAAGATTCCAGTTTCAGAGATAGAGCCGGCCGATTTCCAGGATCTCGCATCATCCCTGATCATTACAAACGCCTCCAGGTCACTGCAATGGAGCCCATTACCGAAAAAGGCTTTCGCCCCGCTTTATATATAAAGCACTTGCCCAAGCCAGTACAAAGGTTCACACACGCACACACAGGTCTACACCCAACAGGGGTAAACAACAAGTCCACACACAAACAGAGGGTTTATGCTGAGGGCACAGCTCAACAAGCCCAAACACAAAAAGAAGGACATCATCTAGTCGGGCTCCGGCGGTGGCGGCGGGAGCGGAGGCGCCAGGCGGAAGGCGAGTGAGCGAAGGTCGGCGAGGAGGGTGTTGATGACGTCACGGTCCTGAGGGCGGCTAAGCGCCCGCCAAAGCTGCAAGTACCCACACATTTTAAAAATGGCGTCAGTAGCGCGACGAAGAGGGATTTTCTGGATGACGAGCTTATTGCGAACATTCCAAAGCGTCCATGCGAGAACTCCAACGCAGAGCCAGCGAATGTGGCGATGGCGGGGAGGGGAGTTGTGGATTTCCGCAAGGAGGTCGGGGAAGTTGGAATTGCACCATTGTCCACCAACCGTCTCGCGGAAGCAGGACCAGAGAAACTGTGCCACATGGCACGTGAAGAAGATGTGGTTAGCATCCTCCGCGGTGCCGCACAGAGGGCAGAGCCCATCTCCGGGTCCGTTGCGCTTGAGGACTTCGATACCCGAGGGGAGGCGGCCACAGATCCACTGCCAAAGGAAGATCCGTATCTTCAGAGGCAGCCGGATGTCCCAAATGAGCCCAAAGGGCTCGGGAGCGAGCGAAGGCGCGATGGCCGCATAGAGGGATCTCGTAGTGAAACGGCCGGAGGCCTCCAAGCGCCACGAGATGGCGTCCGGGGTGTCAGTAACGCGCATCGGGAGAAGGGCGATGTCCTGGAGTAGGGAATACCAGGCGGCCACTTCAAGGGGCCCGAAAGGGCGACGGAACGCGAGGCGCCCTAAGTCAATAAGGGCCGTCTCAACGGAGACCCGAGGGTCAACAGCGATGGCGAAGAGAGCAGGGAAGCGGGCGGCCAGAGGAGCGTCACCGAGCCACCGATCGAACCAGAACAGGGTCGCGGACCCAGTTCCCACCGAGATGGACGTGCGTCACGAAGCACGGGAGCAATCGCACGACGGCTCGCCAGAATCGGGATCCGCCCGATCACGATGAAGCTAAGGGCTGACCACGAAGATATTCTGCGCGGATGATGGTGAGCCATAGGCCTCCGTCCCCATTAGCGGCGCGCCACGCCCACCGGGTCAGAAGGGCGATGTTCATGCGGCGGGAGGACAGAATCCCAAGACCCCCCTGGTCTTTTGGTTTGCAAATGTCCGGCCAACTCACCATGTGGTACTTCTGCCTGTCATCGTCGCCAGCCCAATAGAACCTGGATTGGTACTTGGCTATTTCCGTGTGCAGCGTTTCATGGAGGCTATAGAAGCTCATGAGGAACCAAAGGAGGCTGGCGAGTGAGGAGTTGATGAGGATCACCCGAGCGGCCTTTGATAGCCAGCGCCCTTTCCAAGGTTCGACACGGTGTTGCATACGGGTCACCGTAGGACGGAGGTCCGCCACGGTGAGGCGCGAGTCACTAATGGGGATCCTCAAGTAGGACGTGGGGAAGGACCCCAGCTTACAGTTCAAGCGATCAGCAATGGATTGGGCCTCCGGCTGAGGGTAGCCAAGGACCATCACCTCGCTTTTGTCGAAGTTGATCGTCAGGCCCGACAGCTGCTGGAAGCAAAGGAGGAGGAACTTGAGGTTAGCCACGTCCTGATTTGAACCTTCTACCATTATTATGGTGTCGTCCGCGTATTGCAGAAGGGAGACTCCCCCCCTCCAACTAGGTGGGGGACAATGCCGTGGATATGGCCAGCCCCCTTAGCCTTATCCAGGATGGCGGCCAGAGCATCGACCACCATGTTGAACAGAAACGGCGAGAACGGGTCGCCCTGACGGACCCCACATAGGGTGGGGAAGTAGGGCCCAATCTCGCCATTAATGTTCACGGCTGTCCGCCCACAAGAGACTAATTGCATCACGCGGGTCACCCAGCGGTCATCAAATCCCTTACGCTCCAGAACTTCCCGAAGGAAGGGCTAATGGATAGTATCATAGGCTTTGTGGAAGTCGAGCTTCAGGAATACAACCCTAAGATGCTTCACTCGGACCTCGTGGAGGACTTCATGGAAGACCAACACGCCATCAAGAATAAACCGGCCTTGAATGAAGGCCGATTGGTTCGGGTGGGTGATAGAGTCAGCTAGCAGGGTCACCCTATTGGCGTACCCTTTCGCCAGAATCCGAAATATCACATTGATCACAGTGATGGGACGGAACTGACGGTTTCCGAGGCACCGGGGACCTTGGGAATGAGGGTAATGATCCCGTAGTTCAGGCGACCCAGGTCCATGGCCCCTGAGTAGAACTCCTCGAACAGAGCCATGACCTCCGGTTTGATCACCTGCCAGAAAGTCTTAAAGAAAGCAACCAGCAGGCCATCAGGGCCCGGGGCCGAGGCGGGGTTCATGCCTTTAATGGCAGCGAGCACCTCCTCCTCGGTGAAGGGGGCAACTAGGGCCTCGTTAGCCACGCCGGCACCAACCGGCCCCCTCCAAATATCGGGCGAGATTAGCCCCACCCCGAGGTGGGGGTAAAGAGGCCTTGTAGAAGCCGTCGACATGGGCCGAATGGCGCGCAGCGACGACGGGGCGTCATCCACCCACAGCGGTGGATGGAGTTTCTCTGGCGGCGCCATTCGCGATCGCCTGGAAATAAGCGGTGTTCGCATCCCCGCGGAGTACCCACCGCTGGGTACCGCGCGCCCGCCAATAGGCCTCCTCGTCGGTATAGATGGTGGAAAGCTGATCCTCTAGGTCATATCTCAGCATCCACTCATCCGGAGAGAGCCCCGAGGAGTCAGCCCTAGCATCCAGGGCTTGAATAGCCAACATGAGCGACTTCTTACACTCACGGAGGTCCTGGCCAAGGTTGGCCCCCCAGCCCTTCATGAATTGGCGAGCAAGCTTGGCGCAGAAGTGCCACGAATCGACGGCGGACATGGAGCAGTGAGGGGAGGCGCGGGCAAGCTCCCACCGAGCCGAGACCGCATCACGGAAGCCAGCTTGGTTGAGCCAATAGGGCTCAAACCGAAACCGCGGTGGGCAGGCGGGGCGCTCATCCGCGGAGGAGAGGAGGAGAGGGACGTGGTCCGACCTGATGCGGGTGATCGCCCGCAGCGAGGTCAGGGGGCACCTCAATTCCCATTCCGGGGAAACTAGGACACGATCCAGGACGGATCGTGTCGGGTCAGCCTGGCGGTTAGTCCAGGTAAATCTTGCCCCCGTTCGCTTGATCTCCCGGAGGCTAAGCTTCGCGATCCAGTCGTTGAACAGCTGCATACGGGGGAGGTTAATCCTATCATTATTCTTCTCATCCGGAGACCGGATGACGTTGAAGTCTCCGCCCACCACCACGGGGAGGAAGGAAGCGGAGAGCTTATGGTGCAACTCCGCGAGGAAGGCCGGGGACCGGCGGTGATCCGCCGGACCATAGACAATCACAACCTCCCACTTGAAGTTCAGGGCACGCTCAAACACTTCCATGCTAACGAAAAATTCGCCCCGGTCCATGCCGCCCACCTCGAAAGTGGCATCCTTCACCCCTAGAAGGATGCCACCGGAGTGGCCTGAGTTCCCACTAGAAGGGAGCCAATGCCAGGCGAAAAGGTGGGAGCTGAGACCGTCAAGCTCAGGAAGGGAAAAATTGGCGCGCATGGTTTCTTGGATCGCGATGATGTCAATGTGTTCGTCACGCATATACTCCACGAGCTGGCGGCGCCGGCCATCATGGCCGAAGCCGCGGATGTTCCAAAAAAGGGCCCGCATCTAAACCTCCATCGGGGGGCTGCTTGACCCCAGAACACGAGACGCGCTTTGAGCGCGCAGAGCGGCGGTGCGGGAGCGAGTGCGCCCACGGATGGCTCCGTCTATCCCCGGAGGGATCGGCACGGTAGGGGTAACATGATCCTCGGGGGTCCTACGGAGGCGAGCACGAGACTCAGCCAACTTGCCATCTAATATCTCTCGAGCTCTAATAGCCGCGATCTGTTCTAAGGGGGGGCCCACTTCCCCCCTGAAAACAATAGCCGAGTCAGTGGCCACCTTGGCCAGGTGCCGGATAGGCACGGTCTCAAGCGCAGAAAAGGAGCAACTGGAAGAACTAGGAAGGGCGGAATCCGCACCTGACTCGAGGTTCCGGGCAGCCGCCCGGATCTCCGCCCGCTCGACGATGGACGGGACTGTCGCGTCAGCCGGGCGGGTCGCATCGAGGCGGGCGCTGCGGCGGGACGCAGTCACCGGCGTCGAGGAGGATCGGGCCCGCTGGCGAGGGCCTGATCGGAGGAGGGCCATGAGCAGTGTGAGGAGACGGCCACGGCCACAACCGCAGCCGAGGAGGCCGGGGGAGTGGGGTGGGCGCCAGCAGCCACCAGTGGGGAGAGCGGGGCGACAAGCTCTAGGGTGTCGCCCGACTCTTCCCCCGCGGGTGAGGGGACCGGAGAGGGCTCGCCGAGGGGAGCGGAGACGCAGTCCCCACCCGTGAGGACCGGGGAGGTCGGCACCGGGGAAGGGGGCTCCGGGCCCGTCGGGGAGGCGCAGAGAGCCGGGACGACAGACGGGGAACGGGGTGAAGACGGGGGGGCGACGAGCATGCCCACACTCGAGATGTCGCTGGCAGAGTCCGAGGTGGGGGGAGAGGTCGCCGCGGGGGCGGGGGGGGGGGAGCTAGCCGGAGGGCCGCTGCAAGGTCCGCAGCTGAGACCCGGGTGCGGCCCTGCCCGGACCCGCCGCAGCCAGAGGGGGGATCGGCCGGCTCACGGGACCGGGAGCGGGAGCGCTCCGAGAGGTCCTCATCCTCCTCCTGGTCGTCGAAGCGGGAGTGGCGAGGGCGGCGGTGGTGAGAGCCATCGGCATCCCCAGGCCCGCCCCCCTGAAGGTTGTCAGCGGCGAGGCGGGGGCGGCCGATGTGGTTCGGCGGCTCGGGGCAGATGGTGAGGTTGTAACCGTCGTCGTTGAAGAAGACCCGGAGCGTGGTGCGAAGCTTGGAGGCGTCGAGGCACTTCACCTTGACCCGGACCTCCTCCTCTTTGCGCAGAGAGAGCTCATCAACCACCACCACCTTGCCCAGGATCTTGGACATACTGCGAATGACCCTCTCCGACCGGGCCACATCGGGGAGGCCGGCGATGAGGATCCAGGCCGTGTCCAGAACCGCCACGGCCTTGGGGTCCCACCTCGGCTCGGAGATGTTCACCACAATCCCGTTGAGGGCCAAGGTGATGCTGTCGCTGCGGGTGCGAAGCCCATGCTCATAGCGTCGGGGAAGATCACAGAGAAGGAGTTAGGCGCGGTGGAGGACACCTGCCAGTCCCACGAGCACCGGCAAAGATGGTTGAGCTCGGCCTCGATCAGAGCCGGAGTGGCGACTCCCTCACCCACGACCGTCACTAGGGCCAGGAGCGAGGGGGAGGGAGGCGGCAGCTCCGGTACCTCGATGTGGAAGAAGCCCATGTCCTCGATGCCGTGGCCATACATCATGAGTTCCTCCGTGACCGGGCGCTCCGGACAGAGGACCGCGGGGTGCCCAGCCTCCTTGCAGAGGTAGCATGTCGGGGGGTTGGGACATGCCACCTGGAAGTGGCCAGGCAGGCCGCAGTTGAAGCACGGAGGGCCCTCGGCGGCGGCGACGGAACCCGAGAGCGGAGCGGCCACGGCGGAAGAGGTAGCGGCAGGCGGAGGACGAGGGGGCCCCTTCTTCTTCTTCTTCCTAGCGCCCGGGCGCCCACGGTTAACCGTTGGATGGTGGGAAGGCAGCCTGGGCGCGCGGGGGCTGGTAGTGGCGGCTGTTCGGGGCGGTGGGGTAGGAGGCAGGGGGCGCCGGGCGTGGGGGGGAAGACCGGCGGTAGTCCCGGCCCTCCCGGCTAGTGGAGCGGCGGGTCGGGGATCGGCCTCGAGCCGGGAGCGGCGGCCGGCGAGGAGGGCGGTCGCGGAGCCCATGGTGGGGTCCCGACGAGCCGGCGATCGAGAGCGGGCGGCTGGTCTGCGGGAACGGCTTGCAGACGAGGAGGGAGCGCCGGAGGTCCGGGGTCGGGCTCATGAGCGGCGGGCGGGCGGGAGGACAGTGGTCGTGGAGGTCGGCCTCGGCGGAGCCTTCGGGAGGGCGCGGGGATCCCGGCGGTCCTCCGCCCGGCGCTTAGGCGATGGTCCGCATCCCCATTCCCGGGGCATGACCGGCGGCGGAGGAGGAGGCACGCGGAAGTGCCGACGGCGGGGAAGGATTGGCAGGAGTGGCGGAAGGGAGGGGGGCGGACGGGAGAGCACGGACGACGGGAACCTTAGCGGGGCCAATCGCCCGCGAAACGGGCAGCCGCACCGGGAGGCTGGGCTGGGCCGCAGCCAGGATCAATGGGCCACCCGCCCACGGAGGAGCAGCGGCCCGACACGCACCAGCGCCCCACCAACCGAAGGCCCAAGGAAGGCCCGGCCTGGGGCCCAGCCGCCCAGAGCAAGGCGGCCCGAACGACCAGCCGGGCACGAGGTTTCCAGCGCCGCCGCTATGTGTCACCACCGAGCCGGGAAGGCGATCGCGCCATGATCCGGTCTTGGCCGTGGGCGAGACGGGCCGAGGCCACCCCAAAGGCGGCGATGAATGGCGGAAGGGGTCCGACGGAGACTAGGCCGAGGAGGAGAGCCGGCGCCCGGCGACGGGTGGACGGGAGCGGAGGAGCGCAGCAGCCGGTGCACGGGCGCCAGAAGCGCAAGGCCGCCACGGGTCAACGCGCGGCGACGCCTCACCACCAAACCGCCGCCGGGGAGGCCCGAGATCCCAAGCAGCGCGCTTTTTACGAACCGACGGCCGGCGCCGGAGATCGCTGGGACCGCCGCCGGACCAGGGGCGGACTCCACCCCGAGTCGGGCCCGGTAGGAGGGCAGAGGTGAGCAGCCGGGCGCGAAGGGCGGAAGCGACGCGGCAGCGACAGGCGCCCAGGCGGCGTCGGCCTCGTCGCGATGTCCGCCAGAGATCCGGTGGTGGAGGCGGCGGCGAGGGGGCGAGGGACGTCGGCCGCAAGCATCGGTCGAGGCGAGGGCGAGGCGGGCTGAGGCGGCCGGGCGACGGGCGCGTCGCCAGAGCTGGCCATGCGGGCCTCCATCGGGGCCATAGGTTTCCGATCAATGGAGCCCATTATATAAAGATAATAAGCGTTGCTTTAGATTTCCAAATTGCACGAACACTTAGCAGGTGCTTTAGATTTAGAAATGGTACTCCCAGCGGAACTGTCCTCTGCAAACACCACCGCAGACAAGCACATCTTACTACATTTATGCCAATTTTTCTTAGATCTCAATTTTCATCGTTCTTTTTTAGAACAAAGACTCGCGAAGAGCCCGGCTTTGAATTAACAAAGCCATCAACCGGCCAGGAATTACAGGCACACAACAGACCACATCGGCCCAACGATACTTTTTGGTTTGTATCTTTCCCTTTTCACTCTTAATTTTGTTACTTCTATGTTTGTGCAATATTTTTATCCACCCATACATTGCCGCATTTGCTTTCCTTAGCACTAGATTAATTTGTGCATTTATTTTTGCTCTATCAGAATCCTATACCTGCTTTTGCTTACTTTACATATATCTGGAACACCAAAGAGATGAAATTTGTAAAAGAACGAATTTCAATTAACCATTAACATTCTCTCCGTTTCAAAGTATAGGAGAGGCTTGTCTTCAAAACTGACCAACCGATATAGGTAGACACACTCAGAGAAATATTCGCCCCAGTACTCCCTCCGTTCCTAAATATTTGTCTTTTTAGAGATTTCAAATGGATTACCACATACGGATGTATATAGACATATTTTAGAGTGTAGGTTTACTCATTTTGCTCCGTATGTAGTCACTTGTTGAAATCTCTGAAAAGACAAATATTTAGGAACGGAGGGAGTAGTACTGAAGATATCTGTGTTTCATCATGGGATGCCATTTTGCCAGCGTGGTTGCCGCGCACAACCTCCACAACGGTGAACATTGCGAAACACATCTCCTTGGGGCAGCAGCCCCCACCTTGGCGGCGGGTCGTCATCCTGAAGAGCTTGGCGACGCAGAACCGGTGGTTCCCCAGGTGGTGTTGCCCACACTCATGATTCTGTAGGCAAATGAGTGGTTCAGAACTCTTGAAATTATACCTAAATCACTTGGCCACAGATAAACACCACCAATTCATCATGTGATAAACACCACCAATTCATCATGTGATAAACACCACCAATCCACCACAAAAGTTGATGTGCAGAACACAAATATCTGACCTAAAAGATGGAATTTAGACATAAGAGAGCAAACCATTGCAATGCATTACCCCACTATTATTTCCACACTGGTATGCATAAAGACAAGCGAGCATGTCAGCTTGTTCCAACACATGAAGGGCACTTGGTTCTAACCTCTAAACGGAGCCACGTACCTATGAACATCCTAAAGGAAGCATTCTCAAATGTCGGAATACTCAGAAAATTTACTAAATATTTCCTCCATTAGGCAACAGTTCACATAGCTTCAATTGAAGAGGAAGCAAGAGTACAAGCGCAATAACTACTGAATTACTGAGTTCAGAGGGCTTACAAACAGCATCCCTTTTTTTTTTCAATTACGAGAGGAAGCGAACCATAGCAGGAAAAGATATCCCCAATCCTTCAATGATCTGCATGCGCTCATCAACGTTCCATGGATATCTCGATGGGCACTTCATCTCGGGATCCAAGGCACCACAGTGCAGACACACCTTCCTGTCGTGCAGAGATATCTCTGCCATATTAACCGCAGGTTCTTGTGCATGACACACCTGATGAAATCGCACAAAGATGCCGTCTACTTGGAAGCTGTTGATTTCTGTGTTGCAATTACCTGGAGCAACAGATGATCAGCCTTTTTAGGAAGAACCTTTCCTTTCGTGTGAAGTACCAATCAGGCACAACAGTAACAGACTAACATTACTTACATTGCGTCTGCGACGACGTCTTTTCTTCGTCATTCGCTTCGAGAGGACGCATGCCCTTCTAACTGTCCTCACACCGTTTGATCAGCCCGTCTAACTGTTCACGGGGCCCACCTGCCAGCTGTAAGGAGGACCCTCGTCGTGCGTGCTTGTCGGTAGCAGCCCTTGCGTTTCGGCACTCACTCCGGCCGCCGGAGCCCTTCTCCAGCAGCTCGCCATCGGCTGCCCCAGTGAGCCCGCAATAGCACGACCTGGTCCGTGCTCCAGCTGCCGAAGGGCATGCTCTCGTTCAACTACCCTGTACCCACATCACGCCGCCACTGACATTGATCGTCACCGCGCGGCCGTCGTCTGAGAATCGCCGCTGAAACTTGTCTGCTAGCTCCGACGTGCCCATGGGAGCTCCCCTGCCAAAGGAATCGAGGAATGGTCACCGGAGGTCGCGGCGTGGTGTTGCCGGTTCCCGTTGGATCTGGCACCCGAGGGACAGAGAAGAACGCTGCCATCACCCCCCAAGCAGGTCCGTGGTCGTGGTTGCCTTGGTGCTGTTCACCAGAGTAGTGTGGGAGAGGAGGCGTGGCTGAGCTTGGAGTGCCGCGGGTTTTCGTGCCGCAGTACGGCGAGGAAGACCTAGGCCGCCGCCGACCTCGGGAGTGGCAATAGCAGAGCACAGCCACGGGGTCGCCTGGTCAGCGACGGGTGGATCTCGCCGGCCAGGGAGGGAAAGACACCCATCGGTCGGGGACCGGTGGATCGCCGGCGGCCGCGAGTCAGGATAGCCGTGGGTCGTGGACCTGGTCGCGGCAGCGCAGGCCCTGAGCCCAGCGGCAACGAGGGCTATGGGAGGTCGGGGACACGTGGATCACTGGCGACGGGGGCCAGGGTGGCCTGGATGCCGGAGTACGTATCTCACCGGCGTAGGGATCTCGCCGGAGTACATGCTCTCCTCGCTACCGTCCGCCGCTACCACAACCTGCTCTGTTCTTCTCTCCATTTTCTTGTATATTTCATTTTGTTTCAATGACACACCAACCCCACATGTCAGCTCTGTTAGACAATAACGTCCGCCTCTTTAGGGACGTTACGAGGTGCCATGTCAGCAAGATTGTGGGTTCCACCGGTCAGATTGAGCATCAATAGCTGTTAATTCATGATATTAGTGCTTTTTGAAAACTGCCAGTACAATACCGGATGTTTCTTGAAAAAAAGACGAAAGATGGTGGTTTTTTGAATTATAGTCCCTAATTATGGTAGTTTTTTGCAATTTACTCCCAAGCGCAGGGAAGAAGAGGCAGAGACGAACTATTTTACCTGTATGGTCAAGGAGATGGAGGAGGATAAGAAGTACGGTAGATTCACCAAGGAGATGCCGCCGTCAAATATTGCCAAGTACCATGATAAAGTTCAGCATGCCTTCCACCTCCACCCTCCTTACTTGCTATTGCAGTGATTATTTTATTTCCTTCCTTGTTACTTTTTCATCAGTTCGACAAACATAAAAATCAAGTTTATGCCACCATATCTGACGATGATTTCTTCTTTTTTTGTGTACTTTTTACTTGTCTCGAAAGTTTTCTTGGAGAACTTATGGGGATGGGACAGACTGTTAGCAAAAGATCGTTCCGTTTCGTGCTCTGACTATAGCACCTACCTCGAGGAGTATAACCATCGCAACATTGCCGCAGTTGGAAGCATGCACTAGTAGAAAAGGGGACAATGGTTCAGGCCGGGCCACCCCATTAGTCCCGGTTCAGTCCAGAACCGGACCCATGGGGCATTGGACCGGTTCAGTGAGCCCGATGTGGCCAGGCCACGTGGGGCCATCGATCCGGTTCGTCTGGACCTTTTGGTCTGGTTGGTGAATGACTAAGGGGACCAATGGGCCTCGCTCTGCCCACCACCATTGGTCCCGGTTGGTGGCATGAAGCGGGACCAAAGGTACCAAAGGTTGCCCTTTAGTCGGTTCATGCCACCAACCGGACTAAAGGGTTGGTCTCGTTCTTGATCGAGTTTAGTCCCACTGCCAATCGAAGGCGCCACACCGGTTTATAAGCCCCTCCTTCTCTACTTTGTTGAGCTCCTCTCAAAGTGAAAATAGATGCCCTTATACAGGGAATTTGACCTAAATTTATACTGAATTTCTTTGAAGTTAGTATAAATTTATTATGAATTTAGGTTGAATTCTCTCTATAAGCGCATCTATGCTCATTTTTTTAGTAAAGTTAATCACAACTATTTATTCTTCTATTTATTTCTGAGTAGTTTTTTATATAGTTTTTCTTTTCTGCTATATTTATTTTTTATTTTTTATTTCTGAGTTGTAATAAGTCATTAAAAATAAAAAGAGGTATAATGCTTTCGTTAATTAGCTTCAAGCCTTTCGAATAGTGTAAACTGACCGCACATAGCCGTGCGGTCTACCCTATTCTCAAGGCTTGAAGCTAAGCAACATCAGTGAGCATTGAGCCTCTTCTTCATCGTCTCTCGCACTCGGGGCTTATAAACCGTCTGCGAGTGCCTCTCGCTTATGCGAGGTGAGACTAAAAACAGCTGCAGAAAAAATCAACTAAAAACTCTTTTTCCGTTCGAGACATGAACCAGGTACTAAAAAGGTGCTCGTGGGCACATGACCTTAAAACCTGTACCAAATAAAATGCCTTTGTAACAGCCTTAGAACTGGTACTGAAGGAATCAACTAAAAAACTTTAATAGCAAAAAGAATTATCATAAAAGAAAATAAATAAGTAATTAGAATTCTGTTCAAAACATTAAAAGCAAAAAGAATTATCCTAAAAGAAAATAAATAAGTAATTAGAATTTTGTTACAAACTCTAATAGCAAAAAGAATTATCATAATTATGTTCAAAGCATTAAAAGCAAAAAGAATTATCATAAAAGAAAATAAAGAAGTAATTAGAATTTTGTTACAAACTTTAATAGCAAAAAGAATTATCATAAAAGAAAATAAATAAGTAATTAGAATTATGTTCAAAACATTAAAAGCAAAAAGAATTATCATAAAAGAAAATAAATAAGTAATTAGAATTCTGTTCAAAACATTAAAAGCAAAAAGAATTATCATAAAAGAAAATAAATAAGTAATTAGAATTTTGTTACAAACTTTAATAGCAAAAAAATTATCATAAAAGAAAATAAATAAGTAATTAGACGGGTGCATTGGTACCGGGTGGTGGCACCAACCGGGACCATTGACCATTTTAGTCTCGGTTGGTGCCTGCAAGGGACCAAAGGTCTCGCTTCCGCCCTTTGGGCTCTTGAAAAGAGGCCTTTGGTCGGTTGAGTGGCGCCAACCGAGATAAAAGCATTAGTCGGTTTGTGCCACGAACCGGGACCAATGCCTTGCTATATAAGTAGCACTTAGGAAATTTTCGAACCGCCCATCCCCACTTCGATCTCTCCTCCTACTCTCCCCGACGGTGGCAAATCCATCCACGACGCGGCAGAGCGCCCGAGCCAGCCTCACCTGCTGCCGCTTCCGCCCGTCCGCGCCGCCGGACGCCGTCCGTGCCGCCTTAGCTTGGTTCCGCCGCCACGACGCCTGCCGCCGCCCACCTCTCGTCGCCGCCGCGCCCGCCGCCTCGCCCGTCGCCGTCGCCGCCCGCCGCCCGCATCGCATACGCACCTCGCCTTCGCCGTCGCCATCGCCGTGATCAACTAATTTAATTTGACGTTAGTAGTAGTTAATTTAGATGTGTAGTTAATTTTGTTAGATTTTTTTGTAGTTCATAGATTTTTTTGTTAGATGTGTGCTACCTCTTGAGCACTGCGTTGGATTTCCCCGAAGAGGAGAGGATGATGCAGTAAAGTAGCGTAAGTATTTCCCTCAGTTTTTGAGAACCAAGGTATCAATCCAGTAGGAGATCACGCACAAGTCCCTCGTACCTACACAAAATGATAGCAACTCGCAACCAACGCTTAGGGGTTGTCAATCCCTTCACGGTCACTTACGAGAGTGAGATCTGATAGAGATGATATTTTTGGTATTTTTGATAGATAGATGTAAAGTAAAAAGCAAAAGTAAAGTAAAAACAAAGCAAGTAAATAAAGTGATATAGATTGATATGATGAGAATAGACCCGGGGGCCATAGGTTTCACTAGTGGCTTCTCGCAAGAGCATAAGTATTCTACGGTGGGTGAACAAATTACTATTGAGCAATTGACAGAACTGAGCATAGTTATGAGTATATCTAGGCAATGATCATGTATATAGGCATCACGTCCAAAACAAGTAGATCAAAATGATTACGCATCTACTACTATTATCTGCACTCATCGACCGCTATCCAAAGATGCATCTAGAGTATTAAGTAAAAAAGAGTAACGCCGTAAGCAAAATGACATGATGTAGAGGGATAAATTCATGCAATATGATAAAAACCCCATCTTGTTATCCTCGATGGCAACAATACAATACGTGCCTTGCAACTCTTTCTGTCACTGAGTAAGGACACCGCAAGATTGAACCCAAAGCTAAGCACTTCTCCCATTGCAATAACTACCAATCTAGTTGGCCAAACCAAAAAGATAATTCAAAGAGACTTGCAAACATAACTCAATCATACATAAAAGAATTCAGAGAAGAATCAAATATTTTCCATAGATAATACTGGATCATAAACCCATAATTCATCGATCTCAACAAACACACCGCAAAAAGAAGATTACATCAAATAGATCTCCACGAGAGAGGGGGAGAACATTGTATTGAGATCCAAAAAGAGAGAAGAAGCCATCTAGCTACTAGCTATGGACCGGAAGGTGCAAGTAAACTACTCACACTTCATCGGAGGGCTATGGTGATGATGTAGAAGCCCTCCATGGTGGATGCCCCTCGGTGGAGCTCGAGCAGGCCCCAAGATGAGATCTCGTGGATCTGAGAAGGTTGCGGCGGTGGAATTAGGTTTTTGGCTCCTGTTCTGATCGTTCGGGGATACGTAGGTATATATAGGAGGAAGGAGTACGTCGGTGGAGCTCCGAGGGGCCCACAAGGTAGGGGGCGCGCCTAGGGGGGCGCCCTCCACCCTCGTGACCTCCTCGGAAGCTTCTTGGAGTAGGGTCACAGTCTCCTAGATCACGTTCGGTTGGAAAATCACGATCCCGAAGGTTTCATTCCGTTTGGACTCCGTTTGATATTCTGTTTCTTCGAAATACTGAAAAAGGCAAAACAAAAAACAGCAATTCTAGGCTGGGCCTCCGGTTAATAGGTTAGTCCCAAAAGTAATATAAAAGTGAAAAATAAAGCCCAATATAGTCCAAACCAGTAGATAAAGTAGCATGGAGCAATCAAAAATTGTAGATACGTTGGAGACGTATCAAGCACCCCCAAGCTTAATTCCTGCTCGTCCTCGAGTAGGTAAATGATAAAAAAGAATTTTTGATGTGGAGTGATACTTTGGCATAATTTCAATGTAAATCTTCTTAATTGTGATATGAATATTCAGATCCGAAAGATTCAAGACAAAAGTTCATATTGACACAAAATAATAATACTTCAATCATACTAATCAAAGAAATCATGTCTTCTCAAAATAACATGGCAAAAGAAAGTTCATCCCTACAAAATCATATAGTTAGGCTATGCTTCATTTTCGTCACACAAAGATGTTCCCAACTTCTATACCCCCTATGACAAGCCAAGAAATTGTTTCATACTTAAATAATCTCGAACTTTTTCAACCTTCACGCAATACATGAGCGTGAGCCATGGATATAGCACTATGGGTGGAATAGAATACGATGATGGGGATTGTGTGGAGAAGACAAAAAGGAGAAAGTCTCACATCAATTAGGCGTATCAACGGGCTATGGAGATGCCCATCAATAGATATCGATGTGAGTGAGTAGGGATTGCCATGCAACGGATGCACTAGAGCTATGAATGCTCAACAAAAGAAAACTAGTGGGTGCGCATCCAACTTGCTTGATCACGAAGACCTAGGGCATTTGAGGAAGCCCATCGTAGGAATATACAAGCTGTAGGATCGGAAGTATGTCTAGAGGGGGGGTGATTAGACTACTTGACAACTTAAAAGTTTAGCCTTTTGATTAGGGCAAGTTTTTAGCAAGTTCACAATGATGACCAAGTCAAGTATCACCCTACACATGCAATTCTAGAGTAGTGGCAGCGGAAAGTAAATTGCACATGTAGTAAATAAGAGGTGGAGAAGAGCAAACGCAATTTGGAGACACGGAGATTTTTCTCGTGGTTCCGATAGGTGGTGCTATCGTCAATCCACGTTGATGGAGACTTCAACCCACGGAGGGTAGCTGCGAGAGTCCACGGAGGGCTCCACCCACGAAGGGTCCACGAAGAAGCAACCTTGTCTATGCCATCATGGCCTCGCCCACGGAGGACTAGCCTTACTCGGGGTAGATCTTCACGAAGTAGGCGATCTCCTTGCCCTTACAAACTTCTTGGTTCAACTCCACATCTTGACGGAGGCTCCCAAGCGACACCTAACCAATCTAGGAGGCACCACCCTCCAAAAGGTAATAGATGGTGTTGATGATGATGAACTCCTTGCTCTTGTGCTTCAAATGATAATCTCCCCAACACTCAACTCTCCTCACTGATTTGGCTGTGGTGGAAGAAAGGATTGAGTGGAAAGCAACTTGGGAAGGCTAGAGATCAAGCTTCATATGGTGGGAGTGGAGCAACTTGATCTCAACACAAGGGTAGGTAGTTCTCTTCTCGAAATGTAAGGTAGGAGTGGTAGTTCTTTCGATGGCTCTCTCCACGAATGAAGAGGAGGTGGAGGGTATTTATAGCCTCCACACAAAATCCAACCGTTACACACATTTGACCAATCTCGGTCGACCGAAGTTGACAACTCGGTGAGACCGAAAGTTCAAATCTTGTGAGCGTTGGGATTTTCGTGGGACCGAAAATACAATCTCGGTTAGTCCGATTCTTCCAAAGTCTAGGGTTTGCCATTCTCGGTGGGACCGACTTTCGCATCTCGGTGACACCGATTTGAGTCTGAAGGTTCTGAAGGTTGGCAACACCAATTTCGGTATGACCGAGTTTGGAATCGGAAAATCCGAAATTCTAGGGTTTGGGTGTATGGTGAGGTGGTTCATCTCGGTGTGGTGAGTTTATGGAATCGGTGGGACCGAGATTACTTATGAGTTTATGTTGGAATGAAAGATTGCTGATAGTTTGAGAGATAAATCACTAAGCACTTTGAGCAACCATATCATCATCATAACCTCATCCCTTTTAATAGTATTGGCTTTCCTATGGACTCAATGTGATCTTGGATCACTAAACCAAAAATAGAGTCTTGAGCTTTTGCCAATGTTTTCCTTAGCATTTTGAGGGTCCACATCATCAGTCATTGCCATACCCATATCTTGAACTTTCTGAAATATTCTCAAGAAATAATTAGTTCAATGATATATATGTTGTTATTAATTACCAAAACCACCCGGGATTAGTTGCACTTTCAATCTCCCCTTTTGGTAATTGATGACAACATATAGATCAAAACTTCGACAAATGATATAATCAATGAATAACATCGTCGCTTTGAGAAGTATGTGATAAGCAAGAGCTCCCCCTAAATTTGTGCATTATTTAAGATTTGCGTTTGAATGCAAATGCACAATCGATTAGGATCATGGGTCACTCTTCCATGTCACATACATCTTGGTGGAGCGCACAAAATGATAAGAATGAATAGCATGCACCCAATCACCAAGACATGAGTAAGTGATCATACAAGATATGAATAGAATATGATAAGCATAGTATGATCAAGCACTCATCAAAGATAGAGCAAACGTAGTATCAAATGTCTCGAAATGTCTCGAAGAACTCAAAAAGTATCTCAAGGAAAACCGCAAACGAAAGAGCAAAAATGAGCACTCTCTCTCTCGAAGTCCTATGATCTATACAATTTCTCCCCCTTTGGCAACAAGTTACCAAAAAGTTCAAAAGGTATAGAGCTAATCGTCACTAGGGACTCTGCTGGCGGCTCCTGTCTGCGTCGATGGAGTGGAGATAGCTGCATCTGCAAAAGCTTCTGCTGAAGTCTGTGGAGCTGGAGGAGTGGATCTTGGAGCTGGTCTTTGGGCCGATGGAGCTGTGGGAGGTGCTGATGTAGTAGCCCAGGGTGCATCCTTTGGAATAGCAGTGATCTAGGCTTTGTGGGCACTGCAGCAGCTGCTCATAGTCATCTGGACTAGATCACCTTCCATCTCCTTCATGAGCTCTGCCTTCTCCTCTTCGCTTCCTCAATGTCGCCTCAAGCTTGTTGGACGGTGACACGCACTTGATCGACTTGACATCGAGCATGGAACTTATCTTCAACTATCCTCTCAAGACTCTCCCGAGGCGCACTATCTTTGGCGTAGTTCAATCCTCCGAGTGGCTTCAAGAAGTTGTTCTCCAACGCTCTTGGGCTTTTTCTTCGCTTTGCTTCCTTCTCAGCTTTAGCTTGTTTGGCGCTTCGGACTTAGCGTGTCCTTCAACAGATGTGGGAGCATCCTCGGTCATCACAACTTCATTATCTTCATGTTCAGCTGCGGTGGCAAGTGGGGTCTATCCAACGGTAGGTGTCCGTGCCAAACTTGGCATTGATGAGCATCTGAATGTGCGGAGCAAACCCACATGACCTCTTCAGTCTGCTGCTTTGTCCTCTTGATAGTCTCTACTATCGGGTCCATCACCTTAAAAGGTGTCTTGATCCGAATGTGTAGCATGTTGATAGAATAGCCTCTTATCATGCGATGGTCTCTCGACTTGGGCATCAAAGTATGCCTCGAGAATGGTGTTAGTGGTTGGGAGACCTGCTGAAGATGATAAACTGATCCAAGCTTCCATATCTCAACATCCTTGTGCGGTACCTCATTGTACATGTTCTTCATAGACTCGTGATTCTTCTTTGGAATGCCATAGACATCTACATCATCGTCCCTTGATCTTTGGTGCATTCAAGAACGCTCTCCATTCTTCAACAGTTGAAGAGAATCTACGCCCTACATCATCCATACAATTCGCCATCGGATAGAAATGTGCGGTGGCATAGAACGCATGATCATCTCGTCATTCCAAGCGGTCAATTTCGACCAACAAACTCAGCAACTCCACATGCGGTGAAGCTCTCATGCACATGTGGGAAGTAGTCTCTGTGCTCTTCACTTTGTCGATGTAATCCCGATCAACATATCCGGTGTCAAGAACAATTGGTTTCTTATCCATGAGCACTGTCTCATAAAAATCTTGTTGCTCTCGGTGTGGAACCTTGAGTCAACAGCTGTCCTTCTCCTGGTGGCATATGGATCAACTTGCCTCCATAGCACGAGACCTTTGTCCTTCCTTTCCTTCATATTTTCAGCTCGAGGATGAGCATCATTATGAACTGGCGGTTTCGTCTAAGCTTGACAATACATGTGCCTCTTCATCGATTCAGCAGTGGCACATTGTCCTTCTTCTTCTCAAGCAGGAATATTTCTCACTGTTTTCTTTGGCTTGGCAGCAGGTTTGGCTTGAGCTGCCTTTCTTTGGAGCTGATGGCTTAGATTTTGTGGGTGCTCCTGCCTCGATGGCATCTCCCATCAACTTTTGCTTCGAGGAGGCTGGGGTGCTTCCTCATCGAGTCATCATCGGCTTCTTCATGAACTAGCCTCTTCCTCTTGGAAGTTTTCTTGATCTTCTTTGGAGGTTTCTTCTTCCATGCTCAGCTTCTTTGCAACTGTGGATTTCTTCTCTTTCTTTGGTGCCTTTCTTTGCTTGTTGCCCTTGATATCCTTTGGCAACCACTTTCCTCTTAGGCTTGGAAGTAATCTCCTCATCAACAACAAAGTCGAGTCTTCCTCATCGAATTCCTCTTCTTCACGGCCTGGTGGCAGCAGAGCAATCCACTTGGGGTGCTCCTCTCTCCATCATCGGAAAAACTGCTGGCCGGGACTTGTGTGCCTCTGGAATCTCAATGGTGATTCAGACCTGTTCAGCTGTCACTTGCATCGACATATTGACGACTTTGTGAAAAGAATAGGTATAGGCAGAATAGAAGAGTTATCACAAACTGCGAGAGAATTTTGCAAAAGAATGAGTTCAAACTTTAGTTTTAGGTTTTCACAGAATGCATTTGGTCCGACCGAGTCTAAAATTCGGTGAATCCGAAGTGTCTAAACCTAACCGTACACACCACTTTCGGTTGGACCGAAATGGGTTTCGGTCTAGCCGAGAGCACTAGGGTTTCACTGAGTCCTCATTTCGGTCTTACCGATTTGCACAACTCAGTTTAACCGAAAAGTGCAGTGCAATGGCCAGAGGCCAAATCGGTCAGTCCGAGAATGTAGAATCGGTCACACCGAGATGTGTTCGGTGGAAACCTAACCCTAAAATTTTCACTCGAATTTTGTTCTACGATCTAATCTGCTGGACAGGAAGATTTCAAACTTGGCAAGAAGCTAGGCAAAACCTATCGTGCATTGAATCAGAGGTTGAAGCACGAGAGGGATGAAACTCACCCAATCTGGTGGAGTTTCACTATGGCGGCAACGGCGCGATGAGATTGACCGTTGACGGCGATGGAGACCCGCGAGGGCGCCTGGCGGCAGCGGAGGCGATCCGTGAGACCACGGCGACGGCAGCGAAGGGTTTGGGGCGAGGCGTTTTGAAGGAATAATCAACGCGCTGCCCTCGGGTATATATACCCTTCATTTGTCGGTGGGACCGAGTTGGAAAACTTCGGTGGGACCGAGATGGTTAAGCGCAAGCGATTACACACATCGGTCACGCCGAGATTTGCAACTTCGGTTTCACCGAGGTGAAAACCTAGATCAATCCAAGTGATTTGGTCCGTCCGATTTGAGTATATTGGTTTGACCGAAAGTACTTAGAAGGTTTTGGAAGTTAGGCTTTTGACGGATCGGTGGCTCGAGTGCTCCTCACTCGGTGCGTCAAAAAAGTCTTGTTCAAAGTTTGTGATATAAGCATGAATAGAGTTTGAGACAAGAAAGCATAGATAGCTAGGGGAGGAACTTAGGCATTCTTGTCCATCCATTTGGTCAAAAAGAAAAATCCAAAAGACCAAAGCAACAAATGGATGTCCTCGAATGGATAAAATCATGCATCCAACATGCTCACACAATAAGATAGCAAATAAAATATGTGTCAAACATGCACAAACAAAACACTAGCAACTAGCACACAATTTGGCGATGACTAGGTCATCTATATATGAGTATATTGACTTAGGAGTCAAATGAGAACATTTGATCATAGGTCATACTCATTGTTTAAGCACAAGTGGGGTTACCACTTTTCATAAAGCATTAATGTGTTCACATCATTTGAAGATGCTTTAGCTCATTTCTTTAGAGCAAAGCTCCCCCTTGATGTGAGAACCCCTTTTAAAGGGTCAAACTAACCTTGGGTTGTCGTTGAAGACTTCATGTAGATGTTGAAGATGTGGATGCTCAATGTTGATGAAGGTCATCAAGAGTTGGGAGCAATCCTTTGGATTCGGGCACTTTCAATACCTACATGGGTTAGTCCCACAAGGAACAAACAAGGATATCCATGGACATAGATTGAAGTACACAATAGATGATGTCCATGAAAGCAATGATTACCTTGTCCCTTGACTTACCAACATGAGGGTTTGTGACTCCATGAACTAGTGCAAGATGTGGAAGTTGATTGCACAAGTCCTTGCCAAAATGAATGTGAGTGAAGTATATTGGCGAAGTCACCTCAAGAACTCTCTAGTTCTTCTTCTTGGGATCCACATCATCTTGATGGGAATCCTTGGGGTAGTAGTTGAGCTTGTCAAGTAGAACTTGAAGTTGCCTTGGGAACCCACTTGACCATGGCCTTGGGTGCTTCAATGAATGCATCAATCTCCTCTTGAAGCTTGTCCTTGCCTTTTAGCTTGTGGTCTTGTGGTGGAAGGTCATCTTGAGCTTGTTCCACATTGGAAGAAGTAGGATCATACTTCTCCTTTTGAGAAACAAACTTTGGAGTGGGATATTGACCTTCTTCCCATTCAACACCTTCGGCGTTGAACCTTCGCTCAAAACCAATTCCTTGATTCTTCCGGTGTCTTCCTTGTTTGCGAACAATTTCCTCGAAGAACTCACCTTGCAAGCCAACACAAATAATGCCCCATGCGGCAGGGTTATGTCCAAGAATATGCATTTTCATTTTGTGCTTCCAACTAGCAAAATTTGAACCATCAAAGTAAGGACCTCTACGGAAATTACCCTCACTAGACACCATACTCTCCTAGGTTGTGAAACCAAGCTTATGGAATCCAATGCAATGAAAACCAATCCAATGGAGACCAAAGCTCTGATACCACTTGTAGGATCGGAAGTATGTCTAGAGGGGGGGTGATTAGACTACTTGACAACTTAAAAGTTTAGCCTTTTGATTAGGGCAAGTTTTTAGCAAGTTCACAATGATGACCAAGTCAAGTATCACCCTACACATGCAATTCTAGAGTAGTGGCAGCGGAAAGTAAATTGCACATATAGTAAATAAGAGGTGGAGAAGAGCAAACACAATTTGGAGACACGGAGATTTTTCTCGTGGTTCCGATAGGTGGTGCTATCGTCAATCCACGTTGATGGAGACTTCAACCCACGGAGGGTAACGGCTGCGAGAGTCCACGGAGGGCTCCACCCACGAAGGGTCCACGAAGAAGCAACCTTGTCTATGCCATCATGGCCTCGTCCACGGAGGACTAGCCTTACTCGGGGTAGATCTTCACGAAGTAGGCGATCTCCTTGCCCTTACAAACTTCTTGGTTCAACTCCACATCTTGACGGAGGCTCCCAAGCGACACCTAACCAATCTAGGAGGCACCACCCTCCAAAAGGTAATAGATGGTGTTGATGATGATGAACTCCTTGCTCTTGTGCTTCAAATGATAATCTCCCCAACACTCAACTCTCCTCACTGATTTGGCTGTGGTGGAAGAAAGGATTGAGTGGAAAGCAACTTGGGAAGGCTAGAGATCAAGCTTCATATGGTGGGAGTGGAGCAACTTGATCTCAACACAAGGGTAGGTAGTTCTCTTCTCGAAATGTAAGGTAGGAGTGGTAGTTCTTTTCGATGGCTCTCTCCACGAATGAAGAGGAGGTGGAGGGGTATTTATAGCCTCCACACAAAATCCAACCGTTACACATTTGACCAATCTCGGTCGACGAAGTTGACAACTCGGTGAGACCGAAAGTTCAAATCTTGTGAACGTTGGGATTTTCGGTGGGACCGAAAATACAATCTCGGTTAGTCCGATTCTTCCAAAGTCTAGGGTTTGCCATTCTCGGTGGGACCGACTTTCTCATCTCGGTGACACCGATTTGAGTATAGAAGGTTACAGAAGGTTGGCAACACCAATTTCGGTATGACCGAGTTTGGAATCGGAAAATCCGAAATTCTAGGGTTTGGGTGTATGGCTGAGGTGGTTCATCTCGGTGTGACTGAGTTTATGGAATCGGTGGGACCGAGATTACTTATGAGTTTATGTTGGAATGAAAGATTGCTGATAGTTTGAGAGATAAATCACTAAGCACTTTGAGCAACCAGATCATCATCATAACCTCATCCCCTTTTAATAGTATTGGCTTTCCTATGGACTCAATGTGATCTTGGATCACTAAACCAAAAATAGAGTCTTGAGCTTTTGCCAATGTTTTCCTTAGCATTTTGAGGGGTCCACATCATCAGTCATTGCCATACCCATATCACTGAACTTTCTGAAATATTCTCAAGAAATAATTAGTTCAATGATATATATGTTGTTATTAATTACCAAAACCACCCGGGGATTAGTTGCACTTTCACAAGCCAAGTTCTATAATGAAAAATTCCCACTAGTATAAAAAGACAACTTATGAGACTCACTACATGAGGAACAAGGTGCTACTTTGAATCACAATATATGAGACTCACTACATGAGTAACAAGGTGCTACTTTGAAGCACAAGTGTGGAAAAGGAGATAGTAGCATTGCCCTTTTTTTGGGGCCTTTCTTTTTTTGCTTTTTGGCCTTTCTCTCTCTTTTTTTATTTGGGCAATGCTCTAATAATGATGATCATCACACTTCTATTGATTACAACATAAGGATTACAACTCGAAACTTAGAACAAGATATGACTCTATATGAGTGCCTCCGACGGTGTACCGGGATGGTGCAATGAATCAAGAGTGACATGTATGGAAAATAATGCATGGTGGCTTTGCCACAAATATGATGTCAACTACAAGATCATGCAATGGCAATATGACAAAAGTAATGTATGTCATGATGATGATGGTGGAAGTTGCATGGCAATATATCTCGGAATGGCTATGGAAATGCCATGATAGGTAGGTATGGTGGCTGTTTTGAGGAAGATATAAGGAGGTTTATGTGTGATAGAGCGTATCGTATCATGGGGTTTGGATGTACCGGCAAAGTTTGCGCCAACTCTCAAGGTGAGAAAGAGCAATGCACGGTACCGAAGAGGCTAGCAAAGGTGGAAAGGTGGGAGTGCGTATAATCCATGGACTCAACATTAGTCAAAAGAACTCATATAATTATTGCAAAAATTTAGAAGTCATCAAAAATTCAAGTACTACGCGCATGCTCCTAGGGGAATAGATTGGTAGGAAAATACCATCACTCGTCCCCGACCGCCACTCATAAGGATGCACAAGCCAGGTACATTTCATGTTTCAAATTTGTTACACAACTTTAACCATACGTGCATGCTACGGGACTTGCAAACTTCAACACAAGTATTCATCAAATTCATAATCACCCAACTAGCACGACTTTGATATTATCACCTCCATATCTCAAAACAATTATCAAGCATCACACTTATCTTAGTATTCAATTCACTCAAAAGAAAGTTTCACATATCTTGAACACCAAGTATATTAACATTAAGCAAATTACCATGCTATTAAAGACTCTCAAAATAATCTAAGTGAAGCATGAGAGATCAAATAGTTTCTTTAAAACAAATCCACCACCGTGCTCTAAAAGATCTAAGTGAAGTACTAGAGCAACAATTATCACGCTCAAAAGATATAAGTGAAGCACTATGAGCAAAACTATCAAACTCAAAAGATATAAGTGAAGCACATAGAGTATTCTAACAAATTCCAATTCATATAAGGCTCTCTCAAAAGATGTGTACAGCAAGGATGATTGTGGTAAACTAACAAGCAAATACACAAATAATACAAGACTCTCCAAGCAAAACACATATCATGTTGGTGAATAAAAATATAGCTCCAAGTAAATTACCGATGGAAGTGGATTTAAAGAGGGATGCCTTCAGGGCATCCCCAAGCTTTGACTTTTTGGTGTCCTTGGATTATCTTGGGGGTGCCATGGGCATCCCCAAGCTTAGGCTCTTGCCACTCCTTGTTCCATAATCCATCAAAAGAATTCACCCAAAACTTGAAAACTTCACAACACAAAACTCAACAGAAATCTCGTGAGCTCCGTTAGAGAAAGAAAACAAAAGACTACTTCAAGGTACTGTAATGAGCTCATTCTTTGTTTATATTGGTGTTAAACCTACTGTATTCCAACTTCTCTATGGTTTATAAACTAATTTACTAGCCATAGATTCATCAAAATAAGCAAACAACACACGAAAAACAGAATCTGTCAAAAACAGAACAGTCTTCAGCAATCTGTAACTAACGTATACTTCTGGAACTCTAAAAATTCTATAAAAATAGGAAGTCCTGGACAATTTGTTTATTTATCAGCAGCAAAAAGAATTAACGAAAAATCACGTTCTTGTGATTTATCATAACTAAATTCGTGCGCGCAAAGTTTCTGTTTTTCAGCAGAATCAAATCAACTATCATCGTAGGTTATCCTATAGGTCCTACTTGGCACAAACACTAATCAAAACATAAAACCACATCCAAACAGAAGATAGATGGATTATTTATTCCTAAACAGAAGCAAAAACAAAAAACACAAAATAAAATTGGTTGCCTCCCAACAAGCGCTATCATTTAACGCCCCTAGCTAGGCATAAAAGCAAGGATAGATCTAGGTATTGCCATCTTTGGTAGGCAATCCATAAGTGGCTCTCATGATAGATTCATATGGTAATTTTATTTTCTTTCTAGGGAAGTGTTCCATATGTTGGGGAACGTTGCATAAAATAAAAAATTTCCTACATTCACCAGGATCAATCTAGGAGTTCATCCAGCAACGAGAGAGAGGAGTGCATCTACATACCCTTGTAGATCGCGAGCGGAAGCGTTCAAGAGAACGGGGTTGAGGGAGTCGTACTCGTCGTGATCCAAATCACCGGAGATCCTAGCGCCGAACAGGCGGCACCTCCATGGTCAACACACGTCACGGTCAGCGTGGCGTCTCCTCCTTCTTGATCCAGCAAGGGGAAGGAGAGGTTGATGAAGATCGGCACCGACAGGCGTGGTGGTGGATGCAGCGAGGATCCGGTGGGCTTCGCCAAGCGTCTGCGGGAGGGAGAGGTGTAGCAAGGGAAGGGGCGCCAAGTGCAAGGTGCGGCTGCCCTCCCTCCTCCCTCTTTATCTGAGGCCCCCAAGGCGGCGCTGCCCTAGGAGATGGGATCTCCTAGGGGCGACGGCAACGGGGAGCCTTGCCCCAAGGCAAGTGGGCGCCCCCTCCCCTAGGGTTCCCAACCCTAGGCGCAGGGGGGCCTTGGGGGCGCACCAGCCCACCAGGGGCTGGTTTCCTCCCCACTTCAGCCCACGGGGCCCTCCGGGATAGGTGGCGCCACCCGGTGGACCCCCGGGACCCTTCCGGTGGTCCCGGTACAATACCGGTGACCCCCGAAACTTCCTCGATGGCCGAAACAACACTTCCTATATATAATTCTTCACCTCCGGACCATTCCGGAACTCCTCGTGACGTCCAGGATCTCATCCAGGACTCTGAACAACTTTCGGGTTACTGCATATTCATATCTCTACGACCCTAGCGTCACCGAACCTTAAGTGTGTAGACCCTACGGGTTCGGGAGACAAGCAGACATGACCGAGACGCCTCTCCGATCAATAACCAATAGCAGGATCTGGATACCCATGTTGGTTCCCACATGTTCCTCGATGATCTCATCGGATGAACCACGATGTCGAGGATTCAATCAATCTCGTATACAATTCCCTTTGTCAATCGGTACGTTACTTTCCCGAGACTCGATCGTCGGTATCCCAATACCTCATTCAGTTTTGTCACCGGCAAGTCACTTTACTCGTACCGTAATGCATGATCCCGTGACCAGACACTTGGTCACATTGAGCTCATTATGATGATGCATTACCGAGTGGGCCCAGAGATACCTCTCCGTCATACGGAGTGACCAATCCCAGTCTCGATTCGTGCCAACCCAACAGACACTTTCAGAGATACCCGTGGTGCACCTTTATAGTCACCCAGTTACGTTGTGACGTTTGGCACACCCAAAGCACTCCTACGGTATCCGGGAGTTGCACAATCTCATGGTCTAAGGTAATGATACTTGACACTTGGAAAAGCTCTAGCTAAACGAACTACACGATCTTTGAGCTATGCTTAGGATTGGGTCTTGTCCATCACATCATTCTCCTAATGATGTGATCCCGTTATCAACAACATCCAATGCCCATAGTCAGGAAACCATGACTATCTGTTGATCAACGAGCTAGTCAACTAGAGGCTTACTAGGGACATGTTGTGGTCTATGTAGTCACACGTGTATTACGATTTCCGGATAATACAGTTATAGCATGAATAATGGACAATTATCATGAACAAAGAAATATAATAATAACCATTTATTATTGCCTCTAGGGCATATTTCCAGCAGTCTCCCACTTGCACTAGAGTCAATAATCTAGTTACATTGTGATGTATCGAACACCCATTGCGTCCTGGTGTTGATCATGTTTTGCTCTAGGGAGAGGTTTAGTCAACGGATCTGCTACATTTAGGTCCGTATGTACTTTACAAATATCTATGTCTCCATCTTGAACATTTTCACGGATGGAGTTGAAGCGGCGCTTGATGTGCTGGTATTCTTGTGAAACACAGGCTCCTTGGCAAGTGCAATAGCTCCGGTGTTGTCACGAGAAGAGTGTAATCGGCCCGACGCATTGGGTATGACTCCTAGGTCGGTGATGAACTCCTTCACCCAGATTGCTTCATGTCTGCCTCCAAGGCTGCCATGTACTCCGCTTCACATGTAGATCCCGCCACGACGCTCGCTTGCAATCGCACCACCATTGCCCCACCATTCAAAATATACACGTATCCGGTTTGTGACTTAGAGTCATCGGATCGTGTCGAAGCTAAGCGTCGGCGTAACCCTTCTGACGAGCTCTTCGCCACCTCCATATATGAGAAACATGTCCTTAGTCCTTTTAGGTACTTAAGGATGTTTTTGACCGTATCGATGTTCCATGCGGGATTACTTTGGTACCTTCCTACCAAACTTACGATAAGGTTTATATCAGTGCAGTACAGGTCATGGCATACATGATAGACCCTATGGCTGAGGCATAGGGGACGACACTCATCTTTTCTCTATCTTCTCGCCGTGGTCGGGCATTGAGTGAGCTCAATTTCACACCTTGCAACACAGGCAAGAACCCTTCTTGGACTGATCCATATTGAACTTCTTCAATATCTTATCAAGGTATGTGCTGCGAAAGACCTATGAGGCGTCTTGATCTATCTCTATAGATTTTGATGCCTAATATGTAAGCAGCTTCCCCAAGGTCCTTCATTGAAAAACACTTATTCAAGTAGGCCTTTATCTCTGTCCAAAAGTTCTATATCATTTCCCATCAAAAGTATGTCATCCACATATAATATGAGAAATGCTCTGAGCTCCCACTCACTTTCTTGTAACGCAGGCTTCTCCATAAGTCTGCATAAACTAAACGCTTTAATCATCTCATTAAAGTGAATGTTCCAACTCGAGATGCTTGCACCAGCCCATAGATGGAGCGCTGGAGCTTGCATACCTTGTTAGCATTCTTAGGGTGGACAAAACCTTCTGCTGCATCATATCTGAGTTCTTCCTTAAGGTGACCATTAAGGAATGCCGTTTTGACGTCCATTTGCCATATCTCATAATCATAGTATGCGGCAATTGCCAACATGATTCGGACGGACTTCAACTTTGCTACGGGAGAGAATGTCTCATCGTAGTCAATCCCTTGAACTTGTCGATAACCCTTAGCGACAAGTCGAGCCTTATATATGGTGACATTACCATCTGCGTCCGTCTTCTTCTTAAAGATCCATTTGTTTTCTATTGCTCGCCAATCATCGGGCAAGTCTGTCAAAGTCCACACTTTGTTTTCATACATGGATCCTATCTCGGATTGCATGGCTTCAAGCCATTTGTTGGAATCTGGGCCCGCCATCGCTTCTTCATAGTTCGAAGGTTCATCGTTGTCTAACAACATGATTTCTAAGATAGGGTTGCCGTACCACTCTGGTGTGGAACGTGTCCTTGTGGACCTTCGAAGTTCAGTAAGAGCTTGATCCGAAGTATCTTGATCATCATCATTAACCTCCTCTCTTGTCGTTGCAGGCACCATAGGAACATCTTCCTGAGCTGCGCTACTCACCAGTTCAAGAGGCAGTACTTCATCAAGTTCCACTTTCCTCCCACTTAATTCTTTCAAGAGAAACTCTTTCTCCAGAAAGGACCCGTTCTTGGCAACAAAGATCTTGCCCTCAGATCTTAAGTAGAAAGTATACGCAATGGTTTCCTTAAGGTATCCTATCAAGACGCATTTTTACGACTTGGGTTCAAGCTTCTCATGTTGAAGTTTCTTGACATAAGCATCACATCCCCAAACTTTTAGAAACGACAGCTTAGGTTTCTTCCCAAACCATAATTCATACGGTGTCATCTCAACGGATTTAGACGGTGCCCTATTTAAAGTGAATGTAGCTGTCTCTAGAGCGTATCCCCAAAATGATAGCGGTAAATTGGTAAGTGACATTGAGGGAGTCCTGGACTAGGGGGTGTCCGGATAGCTGGACTATCATCATCGGCCGGACTCCAAGACTATGAAGATACAAGATTGAAGACTTCGTCCCGTGTCCAGATGGGACTTTCCTTGGCGTGGAAGGCAAGCTTGGCAATACGGATATGTAGATCTCCTACCATTGTAACCGACTTTGTGTAACCCTAGCCCTCTCCGGTGTCTATATAAACCGGAGGGTTTTAGTCCATAGGATGACACAACCATTACAACAATCATACCATAGGCTAGCTTCTAGGGTTTAGCCTCCTTGATCTCGTGGTAGATCCACTCTTGTACTACCCATATCATCAATATCAATCAAGCAGGAGTAGGGTTTTACCTCCATCAAGAGGGCCGAACACAGGTAAAAACATCGTGTCCCTCGTCTCTGTTACCATCCGCCTAGGACGCACAGTTCGGGACCCCTACCGAGATCCGCCGGCTTTGACACCGACTTTGGTGCTTTCATTGAGAGTTCCTCGTGTCGCCACCGATAGGCTTGATGGCTTCTTCAATCAACAACAACGCGTCCAGGTGAGACTTTTCTCCCGGACAGATCTTAAAGATTCGGCGCGGCCGATCTGCGGGCAATTCACTTGGCCATCTGGAGCAGATCGAAGCTTCGCCCCGCCATCAGTCGATTTGGAAGCCTAAACTTCACGGCTAACATCCACGGAGACTTGATCTTCGATGGATTCGAGCCACAGCTGAGCGTGCCGCACTATCACGATGGGCATGATCTAACTCTGCCGTCGGACAGTACCTTGGAGGCCGCACACGAATCTGCTCCGACCCATAGTCCGGAGCCGATCAACTGCTACGGCGATGGAGCCGAATACTGACCTTGTCCCCTATAAAGCCCGTGACTCCAAGGTGCCGGACTCCGAACCTCCTACGCCCCTGCCAATCGAATCTGATTGGGCGCCGATCATGGAGTTCACCGCTGCGGACATCTTTCAGCACTCACCCTTTGGCGACATCCTAAATTCGCTAAAGCATCTCTCGCTATCAGGAGAGCCCTGGCCGGACAGCGGTCAGGATTGTTGGGATGCGGACGACGAAGAAATTCAAAGCCCACCCACCACCCACTTTGTAGCCACCGCGGCGATCTAACCGACATGCTAGACTACGACCAAGACATCGGCGGTATGGGCGATGATGCGAGGAGACAATCAGAACCAGCGCCTACAGGCTTTGGAAGACCAACTAAATCATCGACATATACATGGTGGACACCCCAAAGGATGGGGACGGCGAAGAAGCAACGGAGGCAGATTCCTCAAAGAAACAGCCCAAGCGCCGACGTCAGCGGCGCCGCTCTAAATCCCGCCACAACAAGAATGGAGATTCTGGCACAGGAGATAATAACACCCCAGAAAGTGCCGAAGACAACCCCCTCCAGCAAGATGCAGCGCAGGAGGACGCAGAAGCCAGCCCTCACGAGAGAGCGGCAGACGAAGAGGTCGAGGATGATAATTGCATACCTCCCTCCGGAGACGAGGCAAGCCTCGACGACGACGAATTCGTCGTGCCTGAGGATCCCGTCGAACAAGAGCGTTTCAAACGCAGGCTAATGGCCACGGCAAATAGCCTAAAGAAAAAATAGCAACAGCTTCAAGCTGATCAAGACCTGCTGGCCGACAGATGGACCGAGGTCCTCGCGGCCGAAGAGTATGAACTCGAACGCCCCTCCAAAAGCTACCCAAAACGCAAGTTGCTCCCCCGATTAGAGGAGGAGGCATATAAACCTTCATCACCAGCGCACAATACGGCAGACCGAACACCTCGTGGCCGCGACAGAGAGGCATCTAGGCCCTCCACTAGGACCATACCCCGGCACCGCTCGAAAAGTACGAAGCCACGGGGGAACGCGCCGGACTTGCGGGATATACTGGAGGACAAGGCAAGACAATCTAGATCTATCTATGGATCACGTGGGCGCCCCACGACCCACGACGAATACCGTGGCGCCGGATACAGCAACTCCGGCCGGGCCGAACACAGCAGACAACGCTCTCTTGAGCTACGTCGTGATATTGCTCAATATAGAGGCGCCGCACACCCACTATGCTTCACAGACGAAGTAATGGATCATCAAATCCCTGAAGGGTTTAAACCCGTCAACACTGAATCCTACGATGGCACAATAGACCCCGCGGTTTGGATCGAGGATTATCTCCTTCATATCCATATGGCCCACGGCGACGATCTCCACGCCATAAAATATCTCCCACTCAAGCTTAAAGGACCAGCTCGGCATTGGCTTAACAGCTTGCCCGCAGAATCAATTGGGTGTTGGGAGGACCTGGAAGCCGCATTCGTCGACAACTTCCAGGGCACATATGTGCGACCACCAGACGCCGATGACCTAAGCCACATAATTCAGCAGCCAGACGAATCGGCCAGACAGTTCTGGACACAGTTCTTAACAAAGAAAAATCAAATCGTCGACTGTCCGGATGTAGAGGCCCTCGCAGCCTTCAAACACAACATCCGCGACGAGTGGCTGGCCCGGCACCTAGGACAGGAAAAGCCAAAATCCATGGCAGCCCTCAGATCACTAATGACCCGCTTCTGTGCGGGAGAGGACAGCTGGCTAGCCCGCAGCAACAACCTTAGCAAAAATGCTGGCAGTCCGGATACTAAGGACCACAATGGCAGGTCGCGTCGAAACAAAAACAAACGCCGCGTGAATGGCGATAACAATGAGGATACGACAGTCAACGCCGGATTCAGAGGCTCTAAACCCGGTCAGCGGAAGAAGCCATTCAAAACAACTACTCCGGTGAAAGGATCGAGATGGACCTAGAGGGGGGTGTGAATAGGTACAATTACAAATTTTAATTATTACTAAGCAATTTTAGGCAATAGAGCGGAATATGAAGGTGAGCCTAACAATTGCTAGTAAGTACAAAGTACTAGGCAAGTGACACAAGCACATAAGTGAGCAAGCACAATAAGAAGTAAGTAAGGCAATCACAACAAGTAACCACAAGTATAGAGTTAGGGTTAGGAATAACCGCAACTCCGGGAGACGAGGATGTATGCCGATGTTCACTTCCTTGGAGGGAAGCTAGTCACCGTTAGAGGGGCGGATGTTACCACAAAGGCACATCTACGCCATGAAGGCTCACCCTATTCTCCCTTTGAGACAACACCACAAAGGCGTTTCTCAACCACTAGTGGTAGACCTTGGGGTGGTCTCCAAACCCTCACAAACTTATTCGGGGGTAATCACAAAGGTCGATTCCTCTCCGAAAGACTCCTACCGCCTAGGAGTCTCCAACCTCCAAGAGTAACAAGATCGATGGGGATTTGCTTAAGACTTTCTCAAATCACGAACTCTTTGGGTGCAAAGAAGGAGAGGAAATGGATCTATCACTTGATCGGACAACTTCTTTCCAAAGCTCTCAAATCCCTTGGGGATCTAAGATTTGGTGTGGAGGAATGAGAGAGAGAGTGAGAAGTGTTCTAGGGTTTGTTCAAAGTGAATGGTCCACCTCTCTAGTGGGAAGAGAAGAACTATATATAGTGTGAGCTCAAAATATGGCCGTTGTAGTGCAAGTGACCGGGCAGGCCGGACATCCAGGCTAGAGGCTGGACATCCGACGTGACAAGCCACTTGGAGACAGAACAGAACAGAGGGGAACCAGGGGAGCCGGACATCCGGGGGTCAAGCCCGGACATCCGGCATAAAAGGGGAGCCCGGACATCCGGCAAATAGCCGAACATCCGGAGAGTCCACGAACATTTACAGAACCATACCAGGCATCGAGCAGTAGGAGCCCGGACATCCGGAAGGAGGCCCGGTTATCCGGCAAGACAAGATGGCCCGGATATCCGGCGCACATCCGGACATCCGGCATGAAACAGAAAACCCTTCTAGACATGGGGGCCAGAAATCCGGGGCAGGAGCCGGACATCCGGGGGAGGACAACGGCCCGGACATCCGGTGCACGGCCCGGACATCCGGCACTCCCAGAGACAGAATGAATCAGAGAAAAATAGAAGGGAGCTTTTTGACTTGAGCAAGCCTGTTACTAACCCAATCGATCCCCTCTTAATAGTGCGGGATCCTATACTCAAGGAAACAAAATGAAACAACATTTTAACACTTCAACCTTGAGAGAAACCACTTCGTATGCTCTTGATCCACACACAATTTTGACAAACCGGGGACCAACACCTGAGATTCACTTGCAGCCATTGTTAGTCCCCTACATGTAGATTGTCATCAACCAACAAAAACACAATATAAGGGCATGATTGCACTTTCAATCTCCCCCTTTTTGTTTGTTGATGACAATCATACATGCAGTATCATAGATGTAATAAATAGTCATAGCAATGATAATCTTGGGAGCAAAACAGATACAGAATATGTTTAGTTACACTTTGCTTTTAGCTCCCCCTCATTGAGTGCATGCGATGAATATATTAGGATGGCCAACACAAACATTTGTATGATTTCATACGTGACTTAAGGAATTAACGAAGTAAGGGAAGAGCACATATGAAATCATCATAACACTTCAAGTAGGCTGAGAACATTTTATGGCCATGCCATAATCATAACATAGTCTCAAGTGAACAAGTACCATAGGATAGGTTTTAATAACATATCATAGCATGACCATATTACTATGATACTGCTTCTCCCCCTTTGACAGCAACAAGTAAAAAGGGGTGAAGAACTAGACAGCCTCAAATCACTCTGGACGGATGTCATCATCATCATCATTAAGAAACTCGGGGTAGTCAGCACGAGATGGAAAACCGAAAGTGGACGAGGATGGAGCTGCGGGAAGAGGATCATCATCACTAACGGGACTCCCACGGTCACGGAGGCGCTGTTTGAGTATATTCTTGGAGATGACAAGGCGCTTGAACATCATGATTCTGCCGACAGTTAAACGTGATTGCCTTCATGATAGCGGTGAGCCTTACCCAAGAATGATGCAAACCGCCACGAGGAGCGATCGAGGAAGATGGGACAGAAGAACCGATGGGCTGAGTAGGAGCAGTTGTTCTCCGCTGCAGAGCCTCTTGGCTGAGTAGAAGCCTTAGGCGCCACACGCATGTGAGGAGGAGGTTTCAAATGGAGTGCAGTTGACTTAACCACCTCAAAGCGGGCGGTGTGATCAATCGAGCTTGAATATACGGGGCATGAGGAAGCGCGCGTCTAAATAAAACTGACAGACGGATCTCATGCCAAATGAAGTTGGCGGTGTCCAGAGGCACACGATGGGTTTCTCATGCATATGAACCATCAAGTCAATACAATAGTTGCGAACCCTCGAGCGATCTCCCTTCTTAGGATAGAGAGTGCAAAGCACACACTGAAAGAGTATAAAGAAGGGAGCACGGAAGATGGATACCTCATTGACTGGATATGCCTTTTCTTCATCAGTGAGCTGAGAGGGAGGTTTTACAAGAGGCATGCAAGCATCAATTCCTTTGGGCTTGCCCTCCGGATCCATCTTGTGGATGCGATGGCCAACACCGAGAGACCCAAAATCTGAACAAACTGTCATAGGTGATGCTCGGTGTAGTGTCATCGGTCATCCAAGTGAGAGTGTTGTCCGGACCAAAGAAACAGGTGGCATAGAACGGAGAATGGCAGCATCATTCCAATCACACGAAGGTCATTGCGGGACCAAGAGTCATGTCATCAATGATCTTGTGGATCGTTAGGGAACATGGCAGGATTATCACGCAGAAGTTTAGATCCAAGTATGAGTGAGGAGCAAGGCCACGCCCATGGACAAAGCTAGAATAGAGATCCTGCTGCATACGAGTCCGAACCGAGGATCTTCGCATCAGCCACCATCTCATATTGATTGACATCCCGACGGGCGAAGATATTACCCTGCCCCCACGGTTGTGAAGTCGTGAGTGGGGCGACCTCCACTATCGTGAAGCTCCATGGAATGCGACGACCAGGGGTAATGGGTATTGCAGAACCACGAACTTGAGGCATCGGCGCCCTCCTGGTACCGGGCTTGGACTGTCCAACAGACTGTCGTGGTGCACTGTCATCCTCTTCCTCTCCAACATAGTCCGCATCATCCGGATCCGAGACCGACGGACTAGTGGATGGTGCACGCTTCTTCTTCTTGGCGATGGCCTTCTTTTTCTTGGGACGCGCATGCTCATCGTAGTCGGTGGAGCCTTGCCGGCGATCAACTGGAATGGATAATGAATGGTTTTCAATAAGAAGAAGCCAAAGAACATGAACAAGGATACGCCAAATTAAACCGTGGAATGAACAGATTTCATTCCCATGGTTAAGTTGAGTAACCGAGTGCATATAGAGGTGTTTGTAGGCTTTGGTAAACAGAACCTAAACACGAGAGTAATGGATATGGCAAGACGTACAAGGAGAATAATGCAATCCAATAAGATTTAGGCATAAGCAAGGAAAGATGAGAGGAGATAGCACCCTTACCCCGAGAATACACCTCGGGACGCTTGGGACCGCAGTTCTTGGTACGAGCCATGAAGAACTCCGGAGGCGAATCCCACGAACACGGGCCCCTCCCGAGAGACTCAAGCCATAATCCAAGGAATGGATTGGATAGAATCGTAGATCGGGAGGAGGAGAGTCTGTTGGCAGGAGATCGCTGCGGAGGTCGGAGGAGATGGCAGGGCAAGACCGAGTCTTTGGGCGTGGCGGCTATGAGGAGATGAGGGGAGTGACAAAGGGGAAAGAGAGGAACTGCCCACACTCCACACCCCCTCCCAGGTATATGCGACTTGCGGGCGACGGGCCGGACATCCGGGGCAAGGCCCGGATATCCGGCGAGTGGAAAACAGAGAGCAGAGACACAGCGCCCGGATGTCCGGCTGAGGCCCGGATGTCCGGCCACTGATGATAGTTGATGATTGTTTTGATGGGCAAAGATAATTGTTTTTTTATAGGGTCCAGATGTTCGACGAGTTTAAATATATAGACACCGCCAAGTAGTTGATATGAGACTAATAAGGAGGACATCGTGAGACATCTAAGGCCATGCTAAGATGCATATATAATCCAACCATGATTAAGCAGAAGGGTCCATATAAGCATTGTACATGCAGTGACTGAGGTCACATGTTTGAGCATATGGAACATAGTACCACAAAGATATAAACTTTGAGCACATGGTCATGACTCCATCATATTAAAGTATCCTAAAAACTAGGATAACTTTGAGAGTGTTTGTTCAATTTATGCATTATGTAAGGTGAGAGCACTCATTGGATTGAGTGTCTCCCCCTAAATATATGCCTACATCAAGACAAGACATTAAGTTTATGCATGGATGAGTACTAGATTTCACATAATATTGTCAAGCTCCAAGATACCAAGTTCACGCCTAAGTCAACAGAACCTTGCTTCATCCAATGGTTTGGTGAAAATATCTGCCAGTTGCAAATCTGTCCCAATGTGATCAATGTGAATATCACCCTTCTCAACATGATCTCTCAAGAAATGATACCTAATATCAATGTGTTTGGTGCGGAGATGATCTTTGGGGTTTTCAGCAATATTGATGGCACTTTCATTATCACCTGAAGCGGCACATTTCTATAGGTGATACCGTAATCCTTTAAAGTCTGCGCATCCATAACAACTGAGTTGCACAATTGGCGGCGACAATGTATTCAACTTGCGGTGGAGAGAGCAATACAATTTTGTTTCTTCGAGGACCAACTCACCAATGATCGTCCAAGAAACTGACATGCACCTGATGTGGACTTACAATCCACTTTGTCTCCAGCCCAATCCGCATCCGTGTACCCAATAAGATCAAACTTAGCATCCTTGGGGTACCAAAGGCCCAACTTTGGGGTGTGAACAAGGTATCTAAGAATATGCTTAACCGCCTTATGATGACTTTCCTTACGGAAAGCTTGAAATCTAGCACACATGCATACACTGAACATGATGTCTGGTCTAGATGCACAAAGATAAAGCAATGAACCAATCATAGAGCGGTATTTAGATGGGTCGAAGGGAATACCGTTTGTGTCTTCGGTGAGAGTTATTTTGGTTGGCATTGGTGTCTTACATGGACTAGCATCAGACATACCAAACTTCTCTAAGATATCCTTGAGGTATTTTGCTTGAGACAAGAAAATTCCTTCTTGAAATTGTTGAATTTGAAATCCGAGGAAGAACTTCAAATCTGTATTGAGTGACATTTCAAAATTCTTGGTCATTGAGTCCGCAAAATTCTTGCACAAATGAATGTTAGGAGAACCAAAAATGATATCATCTACATATATTTGGCATAAGATCAAATCACCCTTATCCCTCTTAGTAAAAGAGTGGGATCGATCACCCTCTCACAAAACCATCATCGAGTAAAAACTTCTTAAGATGATCATACCAAGCACGAGGTGCTTGTTTGAGAACCATACAAAGCCTTATGAAGTTTATACACATAGTCTTTGTGATCGGGATCAACGAACCCAGGTGGTTGTGATACATATACTTCTTCTTGTAGAGGACCGTTAAGGAAAGCACTCTTCACATCCATTTGATGTAATGTGAAACCATTGAAAGCAGCATAAGCAAGTAGGATGCGAATGGATTCAAGACGGGCAACGGGGGCAAAGGTCTCACCAAAGTCCAAACCTTCAACTTGTGAGTACCCTTGTGCCACTAACCTTGCCTTGTTTCGGATGATCACACCATTCTCATATTGTTTGTTCTTGAAAACCCATTTTGTTCCAATGACGTTGTGCTCGGTAGGTGGCCTCTTGACTAATGACCACACTTGGTTGCATTCAAAACTGTTCAACTCTTCTTGCATAGCAACTAGCCAATCGTTGTCCATCAATGCATCTTGTACCTTGATGGGCTCAAAACTAGACACAAAAGAGAAGTGAGCACAAAAGTTGGTCAAATGTTTACGAGTGACCCTACCTTCCGATATGCCAGTGAGTATTTTGTCAACATCAACACGACCGGACACTCATGGCATGATAGAGGTAAGGGTTTCACGAGGTTCAACTTCATGTCCATCATCCACATCCTCAACATATGGATCATTAATGTGTGGAGGAAGATCTTCTTGTTCATATTGCATTTGTTGAGGTTCATCATCAATGATTGGATTTTCTTGTTCTTGTTCTTGAAGATTGTCATGAGGAGGAACTTGATCATCTTCTTCAACTTGGACTAAGGGTATCGGTTGAACAATAGGAGCTTGTGGTGGTATGGATGTTGAAGTAGTTCGATGATGTGTGAGACTTCCATCTTCTTCTTCATCATCATGAGGTTCTTGTTCCATAGGAAGAAGTGCACCAACACCCATGGTCAAAATGTCTTGAGAAGAATCTTCTTCACCTACATCACTTAGATCAACTTGCTCCCCATGGGAGCCATTAAATTCATCAAACACCACGTCACAAGTTTCTACAACACATCCATTGGATTTGTTGTAGACTCTATAAGCGTGAGAGTTTGATCCATAATAACAAATATACCCTCAATCGTTTTGGATTGAAATTTTCCTAACCGTTCTCTTTTGTTGAGAATGAAACATTTGCACCCAAATACACGAAAGTACTTGACATTTGGCTTGTTTCCAGTTAGAAGCTCATTTGGAGTCTTTTCCAATATAGTGCGGAGGAAGAGCCGGTTTGATGCATGGCATGCGGTGTTGACAGCTTCGGCCCAAAAACTATGTGGTGACTTGTATTCATCCAACATTGACCTTGCCATCTCCACAAGTGTGCGGTTCTTCCTTTCGGCTACACCATTCTGCTGAGGAGTGTATGGAGCTGAATATTGATGCTCAATCCCTTCATCACTAATGAATTCTTCCAAGGTGTAGTTTTTGAACTCAGATCCATTGTCACTTCTTATTGCCAAGATTTCTTTGTCAAACTTGCGTTGTGCTTGCTTGGCAAAGTCAATGAAAGTGATCTTCGTCTAGATCCTTGGACTTGAGGAAAAACACCCATGTATATCTTGAGTAATCATCAACAATGACAAGTCCATACTTTTTCCCACCAAGACTATCCCATGAAGGAGGCCCAAAAAGATCCACATGAAGGAGCTCCAAAGGCCTTGAAGTGGACACAATATTCTTGGGTGGGTGCTTTGATTGATGTTGCTTCCCGGCTATACATGCACTACACACACGATCTTTCTCAAAAGAGACATTTGTTAGTCCAAGGATGTGATTTCCCTTTAAGAGATCTTGAAGATTTCTCATGCCGACATGGGCTAGCCGGCGATGCCATAGCCACCCCTTATCGGCCTTGGCCATTAGACAAGTTGCATGGAATGTGCTCTCTTTCGAGAAATCAACCGTGTAAAGGTTGCCATCCAACTCTCCAACAAAGGCCACTTCGAGAGTATCTCTCTTAAAGACTTTCACATCCGTTAGTCCAAATAGTGTATCATAACCAACATATGCCAATTGACGAACAGAAAGTAAATGATATTTAAGGGATTGGACAAGCATGACATTTGCAAGAGACATGTCATTTGTGATAGCCACCTTCCCCAACCCAAGTACCTGTCCTTTTGATCCTCCACCAAACATAATGCTCATAAATGGTTGAATAGCTTCCATGAAGTCGTAGAGCAATTTGCTATCTCCAGTCATATGATTGGTACATCCACTATCAATCACCCATTTTACTCCACCGGAGAAGGCAACCTACACACAATTATCACTTCGTTAGAGGCACCCATCTTGCAATGGGACCTCTCAAGTTAGTCACAAGGGTCTTAGGGACCCAAATAGCATAAAAACGAAATGCATATCGAGGACCAACAAACTTTGCATAAACTTCTCCATCCTTAGTCTTACAAAGTACATAGGATGGGGGCATGAACTCTTTTGGCTTGTTGAGAGTGGGCATGCCCCTTGTGGCCTTCCCACTAGCAACCTTACCTTTCTCCTTGTGTCCTTCTCGTACAAAAGTTTCTTTCAAAGGAGTGGTGCACTTTTGAGAGAATGTCTTCTTCTTGCTTGTGCTTGGGTCAAACCCGAGTCCCTCTTTGGCGAACACTTCATTGTGTTGGCTCAACACTTCATTAAGGTTCTTTTTCCCTTGAGCACATGTCATGAGCCCTTTCTCAATTTGAGCCTTGAGAAATCGATTTTCCTCAAGAATAGATGCTAGATCACTACTAGAGTTAGTAGAACAAGCATCAACATTTATAATAGGAGATGAATAGGCCTTAGCTAGAGTTTCAAGATAAGTAAGTTTGAGCGTCTCAAAACTCTTTGTAAGAAGGGTGAGCTCTTCTTCCTTAGTCTTGAGGGACATGGATAGAAGCTCACAATCCTTAGAGAGAGAAGCGTGAGACTTCACAAGCTTACTTTTATCATTCATCAACTCTTCACAAGAGCCAATAGCCTTTTTCAAGGAGGCAAGATCTTTAGTATGAACATCAATATTTGTGCCAATTTTTAAGCATAGTTCATCATTTCGTGTTTCCTCATATTGGACTTTCCGCTCAAGGATTTCACATTTTTCCTTTTCCTCGGTGACGAGGGTTTCGAGTTCCTTAATGGTGGTGGTGTGCTTACTCACCATCTCCATAAGCATACGAAACATAGTGAGCTTCTTTCCTTTGAGGGAGCACATGAATTTATTAAGTTTAGCAAGCATAGGATCATTTAGATCATCATCCTCATAACTATCCTCCGCATCAAGATACTCATCACTAGAAGTAGGAGGAGTGATAAGAGGAGGGTTTGATCGTGGGGTTACCTTGACCTTGTCAGGAGAGTTTTGATCCTCTCCATCTTCTACCATGGCCTTCGCCATGAGGCACTTGTGAGCGTTGCCCTTGTAATCCTTCATGTAGTTGTAGGTGACAACTTCACCACTCTTATTGACTAGCCTCAATGTGTTTTGCGAATCTTGAGCAACTCCGGCAACACCACTAACATCATCCGGATCGGATTCTTCTTGAGCAACCATTGCTTTCCCATCTCTCTTCTTGAGCTTGGAGTTCAAAGGATTTGGCAACTTCTTCTTCTGAAAGGTCTTGGGAAACCTTGGTCTATCTTCTCTCTTCTCATAAGGGCACTCATTTGAGAAGTGGTTGGTTTCCTCGAGTTGTAGCATTTTCTTACTTTCTTCTTTTGGAATCTTCCTTGAATTTTCCCGCTAAACTTCTTGACAAAAGAGCCATGTCTTCATATGACGGGCCCTCGTCGGATTCAATCTCATCACCATCTTCATCATCATCATCATCTTCTTCTTCTTCACTTTGCTCATCTTCACATATATGTTTGGCCTTCAATGCAAGATTGACCTTTGATGATGGGGAACCATGCATGGCAAGATGTTTTGTGGCATTAGCCTTTGACTCTTCAAATAGTTGAAAGGTGGATATGATGTCATCTGTAGTCATTTCCTTGAAAGTATGGTGTTGTCTTATGTCCCACACCATTTGATGGTGATATGGGGCAAGAGCATGAAGCAATTTATCCACAAGGAATCTCTTAGTCATGTTGAATCCATCTTGTGTCTTGTCACACTCACATGACTCAATATCGGCGATGAGAGTCATGAGGCGCTCATGGAGTTGATTGGGGTTTCACCTTTCTCCATACAAAAGTTTTGCAATTGTCCTTGGCAATTTCATATTGAGCACTCCGGAGGGTAGAGGTGCCATCTTGGATTGTATGATACTTTCCCATAGTTCCTTGGCACTTGTGATGTGTATGAGCGGTCTCCTTTGCTTTTCATCCATGCCTCTCCTTATACACATGATAGCAGTGTCATTGAGGTTCTTGTCATATATTTCTCTTGGAGTGGGGTTCTTTGGATCAACCACATGATAGCCATACTCAAGATTTCCAACATCTCGTCATTTCCATGTCGAAGATGATCTGCATAGCAACTCTCCACAAGGCAAAATCGGAAGTGGCACTTAGTAAAGGAGGTTTGCCTTGAGGGTTATACCTTGGTTTCTCAACTTTGAGGTCTTGCATAAAGCAAAGGAACAACTGGCGTGTTCATTGCTAGGAGGTTGTTGACCAAGTGATGGAGTAGGCTTTGTTGGCATCAAAGCAGCACCACCGAGAGTGGTGCAAGCTTTGTGGACAACGTGGCTAATCTCATTGGACCAAGGCCTCAAGAGAAGCATCATGCTCCTCTTTTTTCTTAGCAAGGGCCGTTCTAGATCCTCCGACGTAAAGGTCTTGACTTCAGAGGAAGCCACACCTTTATCCTTAGGATCTACAACAGGAGTCCCATCCGGGTTCATCTCGCTCTAGGCGGTTAAGCCACAAGAATAGAGCACGAGGCTCTGATACCAATTGGAAGGATCGATATGGACCTAGAGGGGGGGGGGGTGAATAGGTACAATTACAAATTTTAATTATTACTAAGCAATTTTAGGGAATAGAGCGGAATATGGAGGTGAGCCTAACAATTGCTAGTAAGTACAAAGTACTAGGCAAGTGACACAAGCATATAAGTGAGCAAGCACAATAAGAAGTAGGGATGGACAAAAAGCTCGAAGCTCAGTGAGTGTAATGAGCGCTCGGCTGCTCGACTCGTTTGAGCTCGGCTCGTTTCCTTAATGAACCGAGCCGAGCAGCAATTTTTGCTCGTTAACACTAACGAGTTAAACAATCGAGATTGCCAGTTTTGTGAGCTACTCGTTAAGCTTGGTAGTAGCATGATTTTGTTCATTATAGAGAATTTTCGGTGACTTCGATCACTCCTAAGTCTATGGATGGGCTATTTGCCACATTCACATCTTTCTCGTCTCCTCATATTTTCGATTTATTGAATCCTACTGGCTGGACATATGTATGTTTGTGATTATATGCATGTGGCGTATCTTATTTCTTGATGCATTTTCCTAATGAGCTGATCGCGAGCTTCATGAACATATAACAAACCGAGCCAATCTTTATATTTAGCTCATTATCCTTAACGAGCTTAACAATCCGAGCCTTAACGATCACGAGCCTTAACGAGCCGAGTCTTAACGAGCCGAGTAGCTCGTTAGTCCAGCCCTAATAAGAAGTAAGTAAGGCAATCACAACAAGTAACCACAAGTATAGAGTTAGGGTTAGGAATAACCGCAACTCCGGGAGACGAGGATGTATGCCGATGTTCACTTCCTTGGAGGGAAGCTAGTCACTGTTAGAAGGGCGGATGTTACCACGAAGGCACACTTACGCCACGAAGGCTCACCCTATTCTCCCTTTGAGACAACACCACAAAGGCGTTTCTCAACCACTAGTGGTAGACCTTGGGGTGGTCTCCAAACCCTCACAAACTTATTCGGGGGTAATCACAAAGGTCGATTCCTCTCCGAAAGACTCCTACCGCCTAGGAGTCTCCAACCTCCAAGAGTAACAAGATCGATGGGGATTTGCTTAAGACTTGCTCAAATCACGAACTCTTTGGGTGCAAAGAAGGAGAGGAAATGGATCTATCACTTGATCGGACAACTTCTTTCCAAAGCTCTCAAATCCCTTGGGGATCTAAGATTTGGTGTGGAGGAATGAGAGAGAGAGTGAGAAGTGTTCTAGGGTTTGTTCAAAGTGAATGGTCCACCTCTCTAGTGGGAAGAGAAGCACTATATATAGTGTGAGCTCAAAATATGGCCGTTGTAGTGCAAGTGACCGGGCAGGCCAGACATCCGGGCTAGAGGCCGGACATCCGACGTGACAAGCCACTTGGAGACAGAACAGAACAGAAGGGAACCAGGGGAGCCGGACATCCCGGGGTCAAGCCCGGACATCCGGCATAAAAGGGGAGCCCGGACATCCGGCAAATAGCCGGACATCCGGAGAGTCCACGAACATTCTGAGAACCATACCAGCGTCGAAAAAGAGGAGCCCGGACATCCGGAAGGAGGCCCGGTCATCCGGCAAGACAGGATGGCCCGGATATCCGGCGCACATCCGGACATCCGGCGTGAAACAGAAAACCCTTCTGGACATGGGGGCCAGAAATCCGGGGCAGGAGCCGGACATCCGGGGGAGGACAGCGGCCCGGACATCCGGTGCACGGCCCAGACATCCGGCACTCCCAGAGACAGAATGAATATGAGAAAAATAGAAGGGAGCTTTTTGACTTGAGCAAGCCTGTTACTAACCCAATCGATCCCCTCTTAATAGTGCGGGATCCTATACTCGAGGAAACAAAATGAAACAACATTTTAACACTTCAACCTTGAGAGAAACCACTTCGTATGCTCTTGATCCACACACAATTTTGAAGAACCGGGGACCAACACGTGAGATTCACTTGGCAGCCATTGTTAGTCCCCTACATGTAGATTGTCATCAACCAACAAAAACACAATATAAGGGCATGATTGCACTTTCATCCGGGTCCGTCCAATTTGGACCGAATACTCGACCGCTCCTGCCAGATACATGGCACCCCCGAAAAGCCAGCTAATCACACCAACAGAGATTGTTGGGTATTCAAGCAGGCAGGCAAGTTAATTGCCGAAAACAATGACAAGGGGCTGCACAGTGACGACGAGGAAGAGACCCGGCCGCCGAACAGTAGAGGACAGAAGGGTTTCCCCTAACAAGTGCGGACGATAAACATGATATATGCAACCCATATACCCAAGAGGGAGCGGAAGCGTGCACTTAGGGATGTATATGCGATGGAGCCAGTCGCCCGAAGTTCAATCCATGGTCCTCTTGCCCGATCACTTTCGATCGAAGAGACCACCCGACCGATATCCGCCATGGCGGATTTGCGCGTGGTTTTAGACCCAATCGTCGATGAATTTAACCTCACGAGTCGATGGATGGCGGCGGCAACTGAACCTGCTTTATCGGGATACAAGGCGCAAGATGGGCATAGACCCTCAAGGATTAAACCTACAAAGGCGACCTTCAAAGGCGTCATACCAGGTGTTGAGGCCAATTATGCGAGCTCATCACACTCGAAGTGGTCTTGGATCCCGGATAATTTCGAGCGAGGAGTTAATCTTTGACATAGTCCCGTTCGCGGCGGCTATCACGCTCTGCTTTCGGACGAACGCGTTTACAAAGTTCAACGCGGTGCTGCATTATGCATACCTCAAGCTCAAGATGCCAGCCCTCGTGGAGCCATCACGGTCAGCGGAAATCTTGAACGCTCCCTACGAGCGGAGGAACACACAGCTCTCGCGGTAGAAGTCTGAGCAGCCTTTTAAGGCAATTTTCGAGTCCGGCCATTAAGCGACCGGACATGGCCAAACGCGCCGAGTAACATCAACCAAGACCACAGCACGCCCGAGCACAGCGTAGCAATGCGGCCCTAACCCTAGCCCTTGCACGATTGCAAGACCAGCTCTCGCGTACATCATTACGCTCTGGAGATACCATGGGCATAGGGGGAGGGGCACGACCACGACAGGCCCAGAGTGCGGCTCAACCACACCAGGGGCTCCCAGGTGTGTCGCTCTTTTTATTTTTATTTTTCTTCTTTTTATACACAGGACTCCGTTCACCAGAGGCCCTGTCCGGCGGCGAACCTGCCGAACTCACGATGCAACAGCCATGGAGGGACAAAGGCTGCGACGAACACTCAGGTGGTCTCCATTATGAGCATTAAATTTGTTAAATACACCAGTCCGCAGCCTACCCCTGGAGGGGGACATATTTAAACAGTCCAATCCCTTGCTTACCGCACTATTTGTATCGTTCTGCACTCATGGCAGAATTCTTTGAATAAACAATGCATTACTTTTTGCCTATAATTGCATTACTTTTTTTACATATATGTTCATTAATGACATCTTGCACCCGTATTTGGTACGGCAGAATACACCAGGGGCTTGTGTTCCCCGCATTATGGTGTGATAAGTCCGAACACTTTCACAAGTGCGGCACCCCGAACTTATAGCATTATATGCATCGGCTCCGAATCATGTCTTGGGTCAATAGTTGGGTTTGCCCGGCTCCCATGTTTTGGTACCTTACGTTACGTTCCGTCGGCTAAGGTAGCACTGGGAGAACCACTGCGATTGCGCCCCGGTTGAGCTGGGAGAGCGCCTCAGTGGAGAAAGCTAAAACTGACTGTCATGATAAGGCGAGAGACTGGTCGCTGTTCGAGAGGTCCTTTCGAGTCCCTAAAGACTTATGCCGCTTCGAGCGAAGAACCGGATAGTGTCCGGCCAAGGCGTGGATAGCGCCACGAACTCGGTCTTCCGAATACTAGGGGCTTCGCTGAAATTTAGAATTATAGAATTCTATGGCTAAGTGAGAGTGTTCAAGCATTATAAGTCCGGTTGCCTTGTTCGTTGTGTTGAGCGCCTCCCTAGATGGACCCAAAAATGGGAACAAGAGTGCTCAAGTTTATCCCGAACACCCAAGCACTCGTGGCATGGGGGTTGAAGCCGACGACTTGCCATCTCTCAGATTTAATAAACGGTCGCACAGAAGGTAATATTTTAAATCAATAAGCGTTGCTTAGCGCATATGAACAAAGTTTTCAGCGCACAGGATAACATATTGCGAGTTTACTCAATAATTACATCTTTGGGGCACTCATCCGCAATTTTGCGGGCACCCTTCAAGACACTCTTATAGTACATTTCGGGCGTACGATACTCCTTGCCCGCCGGCGGCGCGTCCGTGATAAGCCTCTCAGCATCCAGCCTGCCCGATGCACCTTTGCGGGCAAGGGCCAACAGCACCTTCAATGCAGGCGGAGCGCTTGATGACTTCCACCCAGGGGCACGCATCCACTAGCCGCCGCACGAGGCCGAAGTAGCTCCCAGGCATGGCCTCTCCAGGCCACAGCCGGACTATGAGGCCCTTCATGGCTTGCTCGGCTACCTTGTGGAGCTCGACCAGCTGCTTTAGGTGGTCGCTAGGGGGCACCGGGTGTCCGGCCTCAGCGTATTGAGACCAGAAGACCTTCTCCATTGAGCTCCCCTCCTCGGCCCGGTAGAATGTGGCGGCATCAGACATGCTGCGAGGCAGATCTGCAAACGCCCCTGGAGAGCTCTGAATTCGGGTAAGTAACAGGTAATTTACATTCACATGCTTGCTTTGCATGAAAAATGCCTTACCCGCCGCTATTTTCTTCACTTCCTCAATCTCCTGGAGGGCCTTATGGGCCTCGGCCTTAGTGGCTTTGGCACTTTCAAGAGCCGAGGCAAGCTCGGACTCTCGAGTCTTCGAGTCGCGCTCCAAACTCTCATGCTTTTCCATGAGAGCCTAGAGCTCTTGCCGCACCTCCGCCACCCGCGCCTCCTGCTTCTCTCGCTCCGCTCGTTCCGCGGCCGCATTGCGCTCGGCCGCAGACACGGCCTCCTTCAGGGTTGCCACCTCGTTCGTGGCCCCTGCAGTGCCCAAGTTATCCTTGTTATTTCTATTGCAACCAAAATCCTTTTCTGTAAGGTACAAATTTATTATGGTGTTACTCACCTTCTTTGTCCTCGAGCTGCTTCTTGGCACGGCCGAGCTCTTGCTCGGACCGCTCGAGGTCTGCTTCAAAAGCACCGACCTCTGCGGTCGGTCTGGCGAGAGGTCGGCAGCGCAACTGCAAAACCATATTGACATAATTTTTAGCACTCCTGCGTATATCTTCATTAGATCCTCAGTCCGGTTTTTCTTTCCGAACACCGAACCGAGCATCAGGGGCTACTGTCTATGCGGTATTACATTACATATTTTAAAACTTCTTACCTCAAAGCCTGTTAGAAGGCTGCTGCAGGCTTCGGTCAGCCCGCTCTTGGCGAGCTAAACCTTCTGAATCACCGCACTCATGATAGTGCGGTGTTCTTCCTCGATGGAAGCGACGTTGAGTGCCTCCAACAAGTTGTCCGGCGCCTCGGTTGGGCCGGAGGCTGCGGTGTCCGGTCTTGCCCTTCTTGCAAAGGGGCTTTCTGGACTCGGAACCTTGTGGGTTCGGCATGGAGTCGGCGCAAAGTCCGGGAGGCTGCCTTGTGGCACCTCCGGAGCCTCCTCCTGATGGGTCCCTTCCTGGGATCCCACCTTGGCGTCCTCAGTGTCGCGAGGGGTGGAGGCAGTCGGAATGGAATCTACATCCGACGGGGCCAACGACCCGCTCGATGAAGCGGGAAGATCATCATCGGTCGGACTACAGGTAGTGTGCGGCATTAGAAGGACACTATGTGACACAAAAGAGAAATTATAAATCATTCAGGAATCCGGATACTTACGATCTTGCTGGAGGCCTGGCCCTTGAGGGCCACTCTTCGTCGCCGACGTTGGTGTTGGCGGAGCTGTCCGGGGGAATAGTCCTTCCCCTCTTGGACCCTTCGGCCTCCCCCGTTGGGGAGGCCTTCCTCTTCCTCTCTCCCTCCTCTGGGAGAGAGTCCTCTTTCTCCTCCTCATCTTCGGGGGAGGAGTCCGCCTTGGAGCCATCGGACGATGAGTCCGATATCACCTGGCGCCGGGAACTTCTTCGGGTTCCCGTGGCCTTCTTCTTAGCCTTCTTCTCCGGCACCACATAAAGTGCCGGGACCAGCAGCCCCGTTAAACGGGCGTCCGCTGGGTCTTCAGGAAGGGGAGCCGGACAGTCTACTGTCGGGCGTCCTCTGCCGATCTGTTAAAGGCATAGGGAGTTTTAGATCCCACATAGAGTCAAACTATGAAAGAAAATAAGTGTCCCATAGAGGATAACAAAGCTTACCTCACCGGCCGGGCGCTTGGTGCTGAATCCGCGATCTTCAGTCGCGGACGCGGGGGCTTCTCCGCCCTTGAACAGGACCCTCCAGACGGCTTCGTACGTCGTGTCGAAGAGCCCACTCAGAGTCCGGTGCTGTGCCGGATCGAACTCCCACGATTGAAGGCCCGCTGTTGGTAGGGGAGAATCTGGCGGACGAGCATGACCTGGATCACATTGACAAGCCTAAGCTTCTTGTTCACCAAGGTCTGGAGACAGGACTGGAGTCCTGCCAGCTCCTCCGAACTGCCCCATAGCAAGCCCTTTTCTTTCCAGGAGGTGAGCTGCATGGGGATACCAGATCTGAACTCGGGGGCCGCTGCCCATTTAGGGTCACGCGGCTCGGTGATGTAGAACCACCCGATTGCCACCCTTGATGGACTCCACAAAGGCCCCTCGAGCGGTGGCGTTGGGCATTTTGCCCACCATGGCGCCTCCGCACTCGCTTGGGCGCCCTTCACTACCTTGACTTGACATTGAAGGTCTTGAGCCCAAGCGAAGTGGGGCTGGATGCAGAGGAAGGCCTCGCACACGACGATAAACGCCGAGATGTTGAGGATGAAGTTTGGCGCCAGATCATGGAAGTCCAGGCCGTAATAGAACATGAGCCCCCGGACGAAGGGATGAAGTGGGAAGCCCAGCCCGCGGAGGAAGTGGGGAAGGAACACGACCCTCTCATGGGGCCTGGGGGTGGGGATGAGCTGACCCTTGTCGGGCAACCGGTGCGTGATGTCGCTGGAAAGGTATCCGGTGCCGCGCAGCTTTTCGATGTGCCCCTCCGTGACGGAGGAGGCCAACCACTTGCCTCCCGCTCCGGACATGGCTGGAGAAGGTTGAGGCGAGATGTGCAAACTTGGGCGCTGGAGCTCGAGTGCACGGAGATGGATAAGCAAAGGAGGAAGAAGGCGCAGGTAAAAAAGGTGGATCCTTATCCCCTTATATATGGGCAGACGAAGACTATGCATCCCCACCGGCCTGGTAAAACTCGCTTATCTCCCAAGCGCCACCATCAATGGCGCGGTTGGGTTACCCACGTCCGTATTGATGGGAATCCCGAAATAAGGGGAACACGATCTCTGCTTTGACAAGACGTGCCAAGGAAACCGCTTCGCTAAACGCGCTGAGGTGGTATAATAAAAAACGATTCCAGTAAAGGCTTGGTGGTGATGTGACGTCATGTCACAAAATACGTCAGCAGATTGAACTTGTGTACATATTATTCTCTCTACGGTGGAATGTGGAATTTATTTTGCAGAGCCGGACACTATCCTGGTGTTCACAATCTTCTATGAATTAATTCGAGGAGGAACCCGCCTTGCAATGCCGAACAATATCGCGCGGACTCATCGTGATTGAAGCCTGGTTCAGGGCTCTTGAGGAGTCTGGACTAGGGGTGTCCGGATGGCGGACTATCATCATCGGCGGACTCCAAGACTATGAAGATACAAGATTGAAGACTTCGTCCGTGTCCGGATGGGACTTTTCTTGGCGTGGAAGGCAAGCTTGGCAATACGGATATGTAGATCTCCTACCATTGTAACCGACTCTGTTTAACCCTAGCCCTCTCCGGTGTCTATATAAACCGGAGGGTTTTAGTCCATAGGACGACACAACCATTACAACAATCATACCATAGGCTAGCTTCTAGGGTTTAGCCTCCTTGATCTCGTGGTAGATCTACTCTTGTACTACCCATATCATCAATATCAATCAAGCAGGACTAGGGTTTTACCTCCATCAAGAGGGCCCGAACCTGGGTAAAAAAATCGTGTCTCTTGTCTCATGTTACCATCCGCCTAGACGCACAGTTCAGGACCCCCTACCCGAGATCCGCCGGTTTTGACACCGACAGACATCATAGATCGCACCATATCCAATAGAGTGCGATTATGACGTTCGGACACACCATTTCGCTGAGGTGTTCCAGGCGGCGTGAGTTGTGAAACGATTCTACATTTCTATAAGTGCGTACCAAATTCGTGACTTAAATATTCACCCCCATGATCTGATCATAAGAACTTTATCTTTCTATCACGTTGATTCTCTACCTCATTCTGAAATTCCTTGGACTTTTCAAAGGTCTCAGACTTGTGTTTCATCAAGTAGACATACCCATATCTACTCAAGTCATCAGTGAGAGTGAGAACATAACGATATCCTCCGCGAGCCTCAACGCTCATTGGACCGCACATATCAGTATGTATGATTTCCAATAAGTTGGTTGCTCGCTCCATTGATCCGGAGAAGGAGTCTTGGTCATCTTGCCCATGAGGCATGGCTCGAATGTGTCAAACGATTCATAATCTAGAGACTCTAAAAGTCCATCAGCATGGAGCTTCTTCATGCACTTGACACCAATGTGACCAAGTCGGCAGTGCCACAAGTATGTGGGACAATCGTTATCAACTTTACATCTTTTAGTATTCACACTATGAATAGGTGTAACATTACGCTCGAGATTCATTAAGAATAAATCATTCACCAGCGGGGCATGACCATAAAACATATCACTCATATAAATAGAACAACCATTATTCTCGGATTTAAATGAGTAGCCATCTCGAATTAAACGAGATCCTGATACAATGTTCATGCTCAAAGCTGGTACTAAATAACAATTATTGAGGTTCAAAACTAATCCCATAGGTAAATGTAGAGGTAGCGTGCCGACGGCGATCACATCGACCTTGGAACCATTCCCGATGCGCATCGTCACCTCGTCCTTCGCCAGCCTCCGCTTATTCCGCAGCTCCTGCTTTGAGTTACAAATATGAGCAACCGCACCGATATCAAATACCCAGGAGCTACTACGAGCACTGGTAAGGTACACATCAATTACACGTATATCACATATACCTTTGGTTTTGCCGGCCTTCTTGTCTGCTAAGTACTTGGGGCAGTTCTGCTTCCAGTGTCCGCTTCCCTTGCAATAAAAGCACTCAATTTCAGGCTTGGGTCCATTACTTGACTTCTTCCCAGCAACTAGCTTACCTGGTGCGGCAACTCCCTTGCCGTCCTTCTTGAAGTTCTTCTTACCCTTGACTTTCTTGAACTTAGTGGTTTTATTCACCATCAACACTTGATGTTCCTTTTTGATCTCCACCTCCGCTGATTTCAACATTGAATATACCTCAGGAATGGTTTTCTCCATCCCCTGCATATTGAAATTCATCACAAAGCTTTTGTAGCTAGGTGGGAGCGACTGGAGGATTCTGTCGACCACCGCGTCATCCGGGAGATTAACCCCCAGTTGAGATAAGCGGTTGTGCAACCCAGACATTTTGAGTATGTGCTCTCTGACAGAACCATTCTCCTCCATCTTACAACTATAGAACTTGTCGGAGACTTCATATCTCTCGACCCGGGCGTGAGCTTGGAAAACCATTCTCATCTCTTGGAACATCTCATATGCTCCGTGCTGCTCAAAACGCTTTTGGAGCCCCGGTTCTAAGCTGTAAAGCATGCCACACTGAACCAGGGAGTAGTCATCACTACGCGACTGCTAGGCGTTCATAACGTCTTGAGTTGCTGGGAAAATGGGTGCTTCACCTAGCGGTGCATCTAGGACATATGCTTTCTTGGCAGCTATGAGGATGATCCTCAAGTTATGGACCCAGTCCGTATAGTTGCTGCCATCGTCTTTCAGCTTAGTTTTCTCTAGGAACGCGTTGAAGTTGAGGGCAACATTAGCGTGGGCCATTTGATCTACAAGACATATTGCAAAGATTTTAGACTAAGTTCATGATAATTAAGTTCATCTAATCAAATAATGAACTCCCACTCAGATAGACATCCCTCTAGTCATCTAAGTGATCCATGATTCGAGTCAACTAGCCCGTGTCCTATCATCACGTGAGACGGACTAGTTATCATCGGTGAACATCTTCATGTTGATCGTATCTTCTATACGACTCATGTTCGACCTTTCGGTCTTCCGTGTTCCGAGGCCATGTCTGTACATGCTAGGCTCGTCAAGTTAACCTAAGTGTATTGTGTGTGTAAATCTGGCTTACACCCATTGTATTCGAACGTTAGGATCTATCACACCCGATCATCACGTGGTGCTTCGAAACAACGAACCTTCGCAATGGTGCACAGTTAGGGGGAATACTTTTCTTGAAATTATTATGTGGGATCATCTTATTTACTACCGTCGTTCTAAGCAAACAAGATGAAAACATGATAAACATCACATGCAATCAAATAGTGACATGATATGGCCAATATCATATTGCTCCTTTGATCTCCATCTTCGGGGCGCCATGATCATCTTCGTCACCGGCATGACACCATGATCTCCATCATCGTGTCTTCATGAAGTTGTCACGCCAACGACTACTTCTACTTCTATGGCTAACACATTTAGCAATAAAGTAAAGTAGTTTACATGGCATTCTTCAATGACACGCAGGTCATACAAAAAATAAAGACAACTCCTGTGGCTCCTGCCGGTTGTCATACTCATCGACATGCAAGTCGTGAATCCTATTACAAGAACATGATCATCTCATACATCACATATATCATTCATCACATCCTTTGGCCATATCACATCACAAAACACTTGCTGCAAAAACAAGTTAGACGTCCTCTAATTGTTGTCGCAAGTTTTTACGTGGCTTCTATAGGTGATCTAGCAAGAACGTTTTCTTACCTACGTGAAAGCCACAACGTGATTTGCCAACTTCTATTTACCCTTCATAAGGACCCTTTTCATCGAATCCGCTCCAACTAAAGTGGGAGAGACAGACACCGCTAGCCACCTTATGCAACTAGTGCATGTCGATTCGGTGGAACTTTGTCTCACGTAAGCATACGTGTAAGGTCGGTCCGGGACGCTTCATCCCACAATACCGCTGAAGCAAAATAAGACTAGTAGTGGCAAGAAAGTTGTCAACATCTACGCCCACAACAAATTGTGTTCTACTCGTGCAAAGAGAACTATGCAAAGACCTAACTCATGATGCCACTGTTGGGGAACGTTGCATAAAATAAAAAATTTCCTACGTTCACCAAGATCAATCTAGGAGTTCGTCCAGCAACAAGAGAGAGGAGTGCATCTAAATACCCTTGTAGATCGCGAGCAGAAGCATTCAAGAGAACGGGGTTGAGGGAGTCGTACTCGTCGTGATCCAAATCACCGGAGATCCTAGCGCCGAACGGATGGCACCTCCGCGTTCAATACACGTACGGTCAGCGTGACGTCTCCTCCTTCTTGATCCAGCAAGGGGGAAGGAGAGGTTGATGAAGATCCAGCAGCACGATGGCGTGGTGGTGGATGCAGCAAGGATCTGGCAGGGCTTCGCCAAGCGTCTGCGGGAGGGAGAGGTGTAGCAAGGGGAAGGGAGGCGCCAAGTGCAAGGGTGCGGCTGCCCTCCCTCCCCCCTCTTTATATAGGGCCCCCAAGGGGGGGCGCCGTCCCTAGGAGATGGGATCCCCTAGAGGGGGCGGCGGCCAAGGGGGGAGCCTTGCCCCACAAGGCAAGTGGAGGCGCCCCCTCCCCTAGGGTTCCCAACCCTAGGCACAGGGGGCCCAAGGGGGGGGCGCACCAGCCCACCAGGGGCTGGTCCCCTCCCCACTTCAGCCCACGGGGCCCTCCGGGATAGGTGGCCCCACCCGGTGGACCCCCGGGACCCTTCCGGTGGTCCCGGTAGAATACCGGTGACCCCCGAAACTTTCTCGATGGCCGAAACATCACTTCCTGTATATAATTCTTCACCTCCGGACCATTCCGGAACTCCTCGTGACGTCCAGGATCTCATCCGGGACTCCAAACAACTTTCGGGTTACTGCATATTCATATCTCTACAACCCTAGCATCAACGAACCTTAAGTGTGTAGACCCTACGGGTTCGGGAGACATGCAGACATGACCGAGACGCCTCTCCGATCAATAACCAACAGCGGGATCTGGATACCCATGTTGGTTCCCACATGTTCCTCGATGATCTCATCGGATGAACCACGATGTCGAGGATTCAATCAATCCCGTATACAATTCCCTTTGTCAATCAGTACGTTACTTGCCCGAGACTCGATCGTCGGTATCCCAATACCTCGTTCAGTCTTGTCACCGGCAAGTCACTTTACTCATACCGTAATGCATGATCCCGTGACCAGACACTTGGTCACATTGATCTCATTATGATGATGCATTACCGAGTGGGCCCAGAGATACCTCTCCGTCATACAAAGTGACAAATCCCAGTCTCGATTCGTGCCAACCCAACAGACACTTTCGGAGATACACGTAGTGCACCTTTATAGTCACCCAGTTACGTTGTGACATTTGGCACACCCAAAGCACTCCTACGGTATCCGGGAGTTGCACAATCTCATGGTCTAAGGAAATGATACTTGACACTTGGAAAAGCTCTAGCTAAACGAACTACACGATCTTTGAGCTATGCTTAGGATTGGGTCTAGTCCATCACATCATTCTCCAAATGATGTGATCCCGTTATCAATGACATCCAATGCCCATAGTCAGGAAACCATGACTATCTGTTGATCAACGAGCTAGTCAACTAGAGGCTTACTAGGGACATGTTGTGGTCTATGTATTCACATGTGTATTACGATTTCCGGATAATACAGTTATAGCATGAATAATGGACAATTATCATGAACAAAGAAATATAATAATAACCATTTATTATTGCCTCTAGGGCATATTTCCAACACCATACCCTTCTTTAAGGGAAATTGGAATCTAATATTCCCTTCCTTCATATCAATAATTGCACCAATCGTTTTAAGGAAAGGTCTACCAAGAATAATAGGACATGAAGGATTGCAATCTATATCAAGAACGATAAAATCTACGGGCACATAATTCCTATTTGCAACAATAAGAACATCATTAATTCTTCCCATAGGTTTTTTAATAGTGGAATCCGCAAGATGCAAGTTTAGAGAGCAATCATCAAAATCACGGAAATCTAGCAAATCACATAAAGTTTTGGGGATAGTAGAGACACTAGCACCCAAATCACACAAAGCATGAAACTCAAAATCTTTAATTTTAATTTTAATAGTAGGTTCCCACTCATCATAGAGTTTTCTAGGGATAGAAACTTTCAACTCAAGTTTTTCTTCATAAGATTGCATCAAGGCATCAACAATATGTTCGGTAAAGGCCTTATTTTGACTATAAGCATGAGGAGATGCTAGCACGGATTGCAATAAGGAAATACAACCAATCAAAGAGCAATTTTCATAATTAAATTCCTTGAGATCCAAAATAGTGGATTTAACAACATCTCGGTTTTTATTTATTACAATCCCACTTTCATCAATTTCATCATCAAGATCTAGAAACTCCGAATTCTTAGAACGCCTTCTAGGTAAAGGAAGATAATCTTCAGATTCATCAAGATTCATATTGTAAAACAAAGATTTAATGGGGAGACACATCAATAACTTTTAGATCTTCATCTTGATTTTCATAGGGATTGGAAGAACACGCTTTAATAAAGGCATCTTTGGAAGCACGCATCCTAGCGGTTCTTTCCTTGCACTCATCAATGGAAATTCTCATGGCTTTGAGAGACTCATTGATATCATGCTTAGGAGGAATAGATCTAAGCTTTAAAGAATCAATTTCAAGAGAAATTCTATCAACGTTCCTAGCCAAATCATCAATTTTAAGCAATTAAAATTCATAAACTCTTTAACACTACTCTCAAATTCAGAGGGCATCTTATTAAAATTTCCATAAGAGTTATTGTAGGAATTTCCATAATTATTAGAAGGATTACTAGGATAAGGCCTAGGATTAAAATTCCCTCTATAAGCGTTGTTTCCAGAACTATTCCTACCAACAAAATTCACATCCATAGATTCATTATTATTCTCAAGCAAAGTAGATAAAGGCATATCATTGGGATCAAGAGGAGTATTTTTAGGAGCAAACATCTTCATAAGTTCATCCATCTTTTCACTCAAAACATTTATTTCTTCTATAGCATGCACTTTTTACTTGAAGATCTTTCGATTGTGCCATTGAGAATAATTAGCCATAATATTATCAAGCAATTTGGTAGCATCCCCTAACGTAATTTCCATAAAAGTGCCTCCCGCGGCCGAATCTAAAAGATTTCTAGAAGCAAAATTCAATCCGGCATAAAATTTTTGTATGATCATCCATAAATTCAAACCATGAGTAGGGCAATTGCGAAGCATTAATTTCATTCTTTCCCAAGATTGGGCAACATGCTCATGATCAAGTTGTTTAAAATTCATGATATCGTTCCTAAGAGTGATAATCTTAGCGGGAGGAAAATACTTAGAGATAAAAGCATCTTTGCACTTGTTCCAAGAATCAATACTATTTTTAGGCAAAGATGAAAACCAAACTTTAGCACGATCTCTAAGTGAAAACGGAAATAATTTCAATTTGACAATATTGTTATCCGTATCTTATTTCTTTTGCATATCACACAAATCAACAAAATTGTTTAGATGAGTAGCGGCATCTTCACTAGGAAGGTCGGCGAATTGATCTTTCATAACAAGATTCAACAAAGCGGTATTGATTTCACAAGACTCATCATTATTAAAAGGAGCAATCGGAGTACTAAGGAAATCATTATTATTGGTATTCGAGAAATCACACAATTTGGTATTATCTTGCGCCATGGCAACAAGTAATCCAACACACAAGCAAACAGAAAGGCAATGGGAAAAAGGAAAACGGGAAAGAGAGGAGGAGATTGGGAAAGAGAGGACAAATAAAATGGCAAGGGTGAAGTGGGGGAGAGGAAAATGAGAGGCAAATGGCAAATAATGTTATGCAAGAGATAGGGATTGCGATAGGTACTTGGTATGGTTGACTTGCTTGCGTGAGCCTCCCCGGCAACGGCGCCAGAAATTCTTCTTGCTACCTCTTGAGCACTGCATTGGATTTCCCCGAAGAGGAGAGGATGATGTAGTAAAGTAGCGTAAGTATTTCCCTCAGTTTTTGAGAACTAAGGTATCAATCCAGTAGGAGACCACACACAAGTCCCTCGTACCTACACAAAACGATAGTAACTCGCAACCAACGCTTAGGGGTTGTCAATCCCTTCACGGTCACTTACAAGAGTGAGATCTGATAGAGATAATATTTTTGGTATTTTTGATAGATAGATGCAAAGTAAAAAGTAAAAGTAAAGTAAAAACAAAGCAAGTAAATAAAGTGATATAGATTGATATGATGAGAATAGACCCGGGGGCCATAGGTTTCACTAGTGGCTCCTCTGAAGAGCATAAGTATTCTACGGTGGGTGAACAAATTACTGTTGAGCAATTGACAGAACTGAGCATAATTATGAGTATATCTAGGCAATGATCATGTATATAGGCATCACGTCCAAAACAAGTAGATCAAAACGATTCTGCTTCTACTACTATTACTCCACTCATCGACCGCTATCCAGCATGCATCTAGAGTATTAAGTAAAAATAGAGTAACACCGTAAGCTAGATGACATGATGTAGAGGGATAAATTCATGCAATATGATAAAACCCCCATCTTGTTATTCTCGATGGCAACAATACAATACGTGCCTAGCAACTCTTTCTGTCACTGAGTAAGGACACCGCAAGATTGAGCCCAAAGCTAAGCACTTCTCCCATTGCAAGAACTACCAATCTAGTTGGCCAAACCAAAAAGATAATTCGAAGAGACTTGCAAAGATAACTCGATCATACATAAAAGAATTCAGAGAAGAATCAGATATTTTCCATAGATAATACTGGATCATAAACCCACAATTCATCGGTCTCAACAAACACACCGCAAAAAGAAGATTACATCGAATAGATCTCCACGAGAGAGGGGGAGAACATTGTATTGAGGTCCAAAAAGAGAGAAGAAACCATCTAGCTACTAGCTATGGACCCGAAGGTGCAAGTAAACTACTCACACTTCATCGAGGGGCTATGGTGATGATGTAGAAGCCCTCCATGGTGGATGCCCCCTCTGGCGGAGCTCCGGAACAGGCCCCAAGATGGGATCTCGTGGATACAGAAGGTTGCGGCAGTGGAATTAGGTTTTTCGCTCCTGTTCTGATCATTCGGGAATACGTAGGTATATATAGGAGGAAGGAGTATGTCGGTGGAGCTCCGATGGGCCCACGAGATAGGGGGCGTGCCCGGGGGGCCTCCACCCTCGTGACCTGCTCGGAAGCTTCTTGGAGTAGGGTCCAAGTCTCCTGGATCACGTTCGGTTGGAAAATCCCGATCCCGAAGGTTTCATTTCGTTTGGACTGCGTTTGATATTCTGTTTCTTCGAAATACTGAAAAAGGCAAAAAACAACAATTCTGGGCTGGGCCTCCGGTTAATAGGTTAGTCCCAAAAGTAATATAAAAGTGAAAAATAAAGCCCAATATAGTCCAAAACAGTAGATAAAGTAGCGTGGAGCAATAAAAAAAATTATAGATACGTTGGAGACGTATCAATGTGTAGTAATTGAGATGTGTAGTTCATTGATTTTTCTGTTAGATTTTTTTTCATATTGTGTAATTAATTTGTTCATATTGTGTTAGATTTTTTTTCTGTTAATAGATTTTTTGGTGATATTATTGTTGAATATGGATGTTTGTATGTTCATATATATGCAAAGATCGAATATATCAAATTTTTATGATTTTTTCTGTTTATAGAATTTTTATGATTTTTTCTGTTGTAATTGTGTTCATAGAATTTTAATGATTTTTTGTTCATAGTATTTTCTTTGTCAATTTATTGTGTATGTATAGGAAAATTGTGAATGATATAAGTCATTTATGAATATGTTCATATTTAGAATAGAGGAAAAAGGAAAAAATAAGAAGAGAAAGTGTTTAATATAATTAGTTAGAAAATAATAGAACTATAGTTAAACTAGTTTATTTTTAGTAAGTACTACTTTATTTTATTTATAGTAAGTGCTTCATATATAGTTGAACTAGCTAGTTGACTTAATAAACTACTTTATTTTACTATATATAGAAGTAGTTTGTTTTAGTAAGTACTACTTTATTTATTTATAGTAAGTGCTTAGTAGTTGAACTAGTTGATTTAATTAATAAAACTACTTTATTTAACTATATATAGAAGTAGTTCCTGCATCAACGTCGGCGATGCCTATCCGCATCCTCGCCGCCGCCGACTCGGCGGTGGAGGCACCTTGATCGGGGCCATGTTAAGGACTGGTTTCACGGGCTGGTATTGGGAGGTGCTATACCTTCCGGGGGACGTAGGTTGGTGAGGAGGCAGCCCGTTGTTGACCCAATCCTTGTTTGGTGGTGGTCGCGTGGGCCAGTGACAGTGCCGAGGCTTTCGGACACCGCGGAGGTGGTACGTCACCGTGTTAGCGAGGAGGACGAGCACGTCCGTCGCTACATGGTTGCATTGGAGGGCAGGTTCGACAATACCTGACAGATTCTTCAGCGATCTCACTGGAGCTATGATCCTGTGATGGTTCCTTATCTTTGGGTGTCCACCGCCCGCGACGATACCCGTCGGACGCTATGGTTCTAGTTGTATTAGTGATGCTATATTAGTGATAATATTCAACGATGTACGGACACCAAGAGATGATGTACTTTTGCTTATAATTGAATGCATGCTAATTTGAATACTACTTTATTTTATGATTTGGTTTTGCTTATTTTATGATTTCGTTTTGCTTATTGAATGCTCATATTGGAAAAGTTCTCCATCATTCCCGTGTGCTAGACAATTTAGTGTAATAATGCACTCGGGAATGAAAGGAGGAGCTACGTACCATCACCGATAGTTAACCCGTGATTAATAATAATGATCTAGTTTAATATTTGAATTATGAACATAGGCCGGAAATGTCGTACTCGGACGATTTAAAACCGCCTGGGAGTGCGTTGGTGCCACGACGACCGAGGTATGTGCAACAGGTTCATTGAGCTGGACGAAGATTGGCGTTTCAGCATTAAGCTCAAGGAGACCTTCGATGTTCATACGGTACGCAACAACGACAATAGTTTTTTTCATAATTAAGCACGACTTCAACTATTTTAACGTGTATTTTTCATCTTTTCCAATTCGACTAGCTTATCCCATGATATGCAAGACACTATGTCTTGGAGAGGATGTGTTTTGAAGACCATGAAAGTATGGAAACCAAAAAAATCTCCTAAGGACCCATCATGGTGTGGATTTTCAAGTAAAGCTGTACAATGCTGAGAGTGTAACCCATTTTGGTTGCAAAAATTGGGAATCACTTTGCAAGATGTATAGTTTTGATGAGGGTATGCTTGTCACCATGGATCTTGGTGATCCTACAATCGAGCAAGACAGACCTTCAATTTGGGTCCTTGTGGATACACCTCCAATTCTTCCACCATGTGAGCTTAACATAGTTATTAAGTAATTTATATTGTTTATTTCAAAATAGTTGACATCTTATTTTCATTGACAACTTATTTTCATTCTTCAAAGAATGTGCGGAAGATGGTAGACAAAACCCACTACACCGACGGCTCCGAATTAACTTATATGGAGAAAAATCATCTGATCGCATTTTGTACTGATCTTGAGAATTACAATGTCTACAATCGAACTCCTCAACATTATGGTCAATACGTGCCACTAGTGCACTTGTTGAACTACGGTAACTACCATGGAGATACCCTGGTAAGAATTTTTTTTACTATTACGACATCCGTGCGTCTTTTTGCACACTTCTAAAACTAGTACATCATTGCTAACGACGAAGTTATTACTATGTTTTTCAATAGATAATCCCAAATGATTGTGTGCCTCATCTGATGTATACGCACGGTAGCCTTCATGTTTTGAACATACAACCAGGTCTTCCTACGAATCTGAACTGTCCATACCGGGTTTCTAAAAGAAGTGGAGACATGACAATCAAAGAATGGAAAAAATATATGGACAGTCGTAAGGAGCTTCTTGGAAGCAAAAGGCAGCGAAGCGCAAGAATTGGAGACAGGATGATCTTCATTCTTCATAATGGAGAGTCAGGGTCTATATTATTTTAATGCTATTTTACCTTAAGGGTGTTTAGGTCCTACCTGATACTGATGATCATGTGCTAAGAACAATTATGTAGGGTTGGGTTCGATGACTATGAGGATGATGATCATATGACTTATTATTAATAACGAGTAGAAGTTGTATGATGATGCATGATTAGTAGGACTTGTTATTATATATGATGATGTAGGATGCGAGCTACTCTCTACTCCAACACAGTAAACAAATACTTATTAATCCAATAACAAGTAGTATCTATCCTGATTCGTCAATTCTTATTGTTTCCTTTGTAATCCATGTGGGTAGCTTGGACTGGCACTATCCAACAGGGTGCATACACCTTAATTAAAATAATACTTGAGATATTTGGGTACATTATAGGAGGCATGGTTTTCAATTTCAGTTTTCAGAAAATTTCAGCACCAACCGAAATCACCGAAAATTCAGTGATTTCGATTTGCATTTCGGCCAAAGGGCCGAAATATTCACTTGAATTCAATTAAATATTTGAAATTTATAAAAAACCGGGCAGCGAGGGAGAGGCGTACCCTATGAAAGCATTGCACCTTTTCCCTTTTTTACTCTTTTTTTCTCTCTCTCTCCCTTTTTCTTGTTAGGAACAAACAAGTCAGTCCTCAGGTAGCCGATCGAAGAAGACCAATCAGCCTACGCGGGCGCAGCAACTAGCAATTTTGCAATCCAACCCACACGGGTGCAGCAGCAATTTGGAATCCACACGGACGCAGAAGCTATCCACACGGACACAGCCGTGAGGAACAGCTTTGACCCGCAGGAGACGAACCGACGGGTGGATCCGGCGGGGCAGTTTGTCCAGCGGAACTGGATCCAGCGGGGCCGGCTCAATCCAGGAATGGAGTCCTGCGACGGCTCGCAACAGACGGCCGGCGTGGACAGAGGAGTCCTGCGGCGACGCGATCGGGAGTGCCCGAGGTCCGGGCGGAGGAGTCCTGTGGCGCCCCGCGGAAAACAACGGGAACTGGCGGACGCGGGCGACGGCCGGAGCGAGCGACAACGGGAACCAGTGGCCGACTGACGCTGACGGCAACTTGTAGCCGCAGGAGATGGAATCGATCTGCTGCGGCGGTGGTCAACTGCGAGTTGGATCGTTGGTGTGCCGGCGCGTGATCAGGAGGCGTGCGTATAGCAGAGTAGCAGCAGCAATCGGCCGGAGATAGGAGCTGCAACGGCTGAAGGTGAGATATTGGATCGGAAAAGCACGAGTTGCATGTGCGCGAAAAAAAATCTAGAGCTCTAATACTATGTTAGGAATAGCAATTTGTGTTATTAGGAGGCCAAAATCATCATATATATATGTACAAGAGGATGCAAAAAGGCTAGAATACAAAAGGCCAAAGACCATCACCAATATAACTCTAACAATTACTGGCCCGGAGAAGGAGGCCACCACGCCTGGAACCAGCACCGCGCGAGCCTGATTGTCAGGTTGACTCGGCCGCACGAAAAACTGCTGGATTGAACTTGTGGTGCGGCCGCGCGGTCTGGCGGCGGGCGTCATTGTTGTAGCGGTATGACGCCATAAACCATTTGGTGTTGCAGCGCTGGGTTAGAGGAATGTCAGATTGGATAGGGTGCATGGCCTTCGTCCTTACAACATGGTTTTGTTAGTGTTCGTAACTTCCCTAATTTTCTGATGTTGATTTCCGAGGTCTGGCAAGTCAGATCTAAATAAAATAAAGAACTACTCTCTCCATCCCATAATGTAAGACACTTTATAACACTACACTATTGTTAAAAAACATTTTACATTATGGGATGGAGGGAGTATTTATGTGACCCAAATAAATACTCCCTCCGTCCGGAAATACTTGTCACAGAAATGCATAAAAATGGATGTATCTAGAACCAAAATACATGCAGATACATCCATTTCTCCGACAAGTATTTTCGGACGGAGGGAGTACCACGCTGCAGAATTTAGTTCCATTACAGACTAGCAGCTCGTGCCTTAAATACAAGTATGTTGATCAAAATTTGTTTGTACTTTATCTGCCTCATTATTTGTTTAGGCACCTTTCACTATCGATTCATCTTTCCGTCTGATTGAAGTATCATAGAAACAGTTTGAGTATAAGAGATGAATTTCTGTATAGTTTTATATTAATTTTATGGGCTCATAAGAAAGTGCATTTTAGTTTGGTAGCACTGTTTTTGAAAAACCATAGTAACCCAAAACCTCAGTTTTTAAATGCATGGGCAGTGAATACTTCGGTTTCTAAAAACCATAGTTTTCCTCAGTTTTCACAAAACCACCAATGAGTTTGGCAAGTGATGTTTTGACTCGCTGTGCCTTGCTCAACTATAACCATGGAGCTGATCTGCATGTAGAAACGGCCCCCAATGCATGCATCATGTCATGCACGTCAAATCCCCTCCTAGCTACCCGGGGCAAAAATAATTGTGCGTGTACGTGTGCCTATATCCGCTTAGAATCGATTGTGTAGCTAGCTTTAGCCTGCTGCGCACGAGTGCTCCAACGACCAATCGATATACTCCAAGAGCAAGTTTGTTTGAACCCCGCGTTACTCGTGTATTTTGCAGCTAGTGATCGGATAAAAGCTTGCAAGGTGCTATATATTAAAATGTGAGCCAGATGGCGAACGAGAGCTCTGGCGATGCCCCTGGCGATCCGGTAGCTTCGCCAACGCCGCCGCTCTTCTTCCCCCGCCGGTGCCCTCCACGCCGGCCCCGCCGACGACCCCCCTGCCGCCTCGTCGTCACGCGTGATCTAGGCTGATCTCGCCGAGGCCGACGACATCGCCGTGGGCCGCCCCGTCATCTGTCGCAACCGCGTTCCTCCCCCGCCCCAGCCCGGACGCCACGGCTCGACTCCACCGGTAGCCTTACTCCCAGGGGTGGGAGTTCGGCCGCCTGCGGGTCTGCCCGGTGCCGGCGCCGCCCTCCGAGCTCGGCTCAGGCGGCCGCTAGGCAAGGTGCGGCCTTGGGTTCGGGCACTAGCCCCCGGGGTCGCCGCGCTGGTGGTTGGGGCATCGCTGGCCGCTCCGACCGCGGCCCCGCTCGTTCCTCCTGGAGAGCTGCCGCCCCTGCCTCCTCCACCACGGCTCCGGCGTGCTCGTCGTCGGCGACTTGGTCGGGCCTGTCCGGTGTGATCTCCCGCCGGTCTCCCTTCCGCCCGTTCATCTCGGCTTTCGGTGCCCCCATCCCTTCGCCCCTGGCTTTGGCGCGCCCCGGCCTGGCCTCGCCGCCCCCGTCCCGCCCGTCGGCGGCCCTGGGCGGCGCTGGGAAACCTTGCCTCTCGCTGTCGCCCGGGGTGACGATCGAGCTGCTGGTCTGGGCCACCCCATTCGGCCCTCCCCGGGGAGCTTGGCCGCTGGGCCGGTGGGGGTCTTGGGCCTCCCTATGGGCCAGTCCCCTGGGCCGGGCCTGCCACCCGTGGCTGCTGGGCTGCGCGTCCCTGCGGGCCTTGGCCCACCCCGGCGCTCCATCTGGCCTCCCCTAGGGTTCCCCCAACAGCCCGTCTCCACCCCCGCACCTCCCGTTCCCTACCCTGACTTCCCTCCCGCAGCCCTCGACCCCTGCTGCTCGCCAGTGCCCTTGGCCCCCACGTGCCCTCCCCCCCGCCGGCCATGACCCGTGGATGGGAAGACGACGCTGGCCGCCCCAAGCGTCACGCGGACGATCGTCGTGACCCTCCCCGGTCCCCACCGGACGGTCTCCGGCGGGAGGACGACCTCCGTCAGCAGCTTTCGTCCAGCCCGGCAAGCTGCTCCCCGCTCCTTGCCCCGCCCTGACCGCCGCTCCCGCTCCCCGGCTCGCCGCTCCTCCCCCCAGGCTGACTCACGGGACCGCGGCCGGTCGTCGGCCTTGGAGGCCCGGCGCGCCTCCCGGCGGCGGTCTGACTCGCCGTCGCGCCGTCGGGACTGGTCCCCCTCCCCTCCCCGTCAGCAGCCCACCGCCATCGCCTCCAACGCCCCGGCCGCCCGCCGGTACCAGCCACCGCACAACCAAGTGGCGTTCCCTCCCTCCAACGGTGGGAACGGGAACCGGGGGCGCCAAGAAGAAGAAGAAGAAGAAGAAGGGCCCTCCTCGCCTCTCGGTCTTCGCTCCCACCGCCGCCGCGTCGGCTCCCCCTCCGGTTGCCAACTCCGCCTCGGACAGCCCGCCGTGCTTCAACTGTGGCCTGACTGGACACTTCCAGGTGGCCTTCCCCAACCCATCGATGTGCTACCTCTGCAAGGTCACCGGACACCGGGCGATTCTTTGCCCGGATCGCCCGGTGTCTGAGGAGATCATGATGTACGGTAACGGCATCGAAGGCATGGGCTTCTTCCACATTGAGGTGCCAGAGATCCCCCCTCCCTCCCCCTCGCTCCTGGCACTGGTGTCGGTCGTGGGCGAGGGCGTCGCCTCCCCGGAGATGATCGAGGCCGAGCTCAACCACCTGTGTAGGTGCAAGTGGGACTAGCAGGTGACCTCCACCTCTGCCGGCGCCTTCACCGTGATCTTTCCTGATGCCTTGAGCATGGGATACTGCACCCGCAGCGGCAACATCACCTTGGCCCTCAATGGGCTACTGGTGAACATCTCCGAGCCGAGGTGGGATCCCAAGGTCGTGGCGGTTCTGGGCACTGCTGGGCTCCTCATCGCCGGCCTACCAGATGTGGCCCGGTCTGAGCGTGTCATCCGTAGTATGTCCAATATCCTGGGCAAGGTGGTGGTGGTCGACGAGCTCTCTCTGTGCAAGGAGGAGGAGGTCCGTGTCAAGGTGAAGTGCCTGGACTCCTCCAAGCTCCATGCCACGATTCGGGTCTTCTTCAATGACGACGGCTACGACCTCAAGATCTGCCCGAGCCTCCGAACCACATCGGCCATCCCCGCTCCTCCGATGACAGCCACCTGGGGGGCGGCCCCGCTGATGCCGACGACTCCCACCACAGGCGGTCCCGCTATCCCCGTCGCGAGGACCCAGAGGACGAGGAGGAGTCGGAGCACTCCCGCTCCCCATCTCGCGAGCCCGTCAACCCACCTTTGGCTCGTGACGGCGCCAGGGCTGGGCGCACGCGGGTGTCGGTTGTTGACCTCGCGGTCGCTCTCCGCTTGGCCGCCCCTCCGACTGCACCCTCCCCTCCTCCTTCGAAGTCGGCCAGTGACATCTCTAGTGTGGGCCTGCTCGTCATGCCGCCTTCGTCGCCCCGCTCCCCATCCACTGACTCCGCCCTTTGCCACATGTTGTCGGGTCCGGAGCCCCCGTCCCCCTGGTCCGACCTCCCCGGTCCCCACAGGTGGCGACGATCGTGCTCTCCTCTCCGTGCCCTCTCCGACCCTCTCACCCGCGAAGGCCGCGTCCGGCGACACTCAGGAGCTCCTCGCCCCGCTGCCTCTGCTGGTTGCCTCCGACGGCCCCCTTGCCTCTCCAGGCTCTCTGACCGTGGCGGGTGCCGACATCGTGACCACTCCGGTCACCGTGCACCCCCCACGGACTGTGGCATATGCCAGGCGGTCCTGCTCCACCTCGACACCGGTCACTTCGTCTCGCTGCAGCGCCCGCCTCGATGCGGCCCGTCCGGCAGACTCTCTGGCTCCATCCATCCCCGAGCGTGCTGAGCTCCGGGCGGCGGTCCGGAACCTTGAGACAGGTGCGGATCCCGATGTAACGCCCCGGACACACCCGCCGGTGGTCGTTACTCCTGGCGGGATCTAGACTGGCCCCACAGATCAATACTAGTCTTTTCTGCGCACTTTGTCCTCACTCGTGCGCACCCGGGAGCAACTTCGGTCGGTCACCCATCTGAAACTACTCCAAGCTGAGCACGCTTAACTTTGGAGTTACGTCGAATGGGCTCCGGAAAAGAAGGAATTCCTTATTGATATGAGTAGTCTATCATCCCTAATAAGCCAGGATATTACATACACCCACACTCAGAGGAACCGACGTCCTCGTCGGGCCACAGGAACGTTCCCTCTTGGCACAACCGTCTGTGCATCCAGTCCGGTACATGTGCCATGTCGTGTGCCACGACGGGTCACAAACGTCATGAACAACATGACCGCGCACCTGTCCGCAACCATCCGTGTAACCGCGAGGGTCGGCTCTGATACCAACTTGAAACGCCCTCGATGCGGCTATATCTCCCACGTGTCGAAGCACGACTTAGAGGCATAACCGCATTGAAAGCAATGTCGCAAGTGAGGTAATCTTCACACAACCCATGTATTACATAAGGGAAAGAGATACATAGTTGGCTTACAATCGCCACTTCACCCAAATACATGAATAAAGCATTACATCATCCAGATACAATCAAGGTCCGACTACGGAACCAAAATAAAAGAAGAACCCCAAATGCGACAAAGGTCCCGATCGACCCCAACTGGGCTCCACTACTGATCAACTAGAACGAAACAACACAAAGGGCAAGATCTTCATCGAGCTCCTCCTTGAGCTTGGTTGCGTCACCTGCTCGGTAACATAGACACCTGCAAACTGGTTTTGGAAGTATCTGATGAGTCACGAGGACTCAGCAATCCCATTACCATGGGTATCAAGACTAGCAAAGCTTAAAGGGAAAGGAAGGGGTAAAGTGGTGAGGCTGCAGCAGCGACTAAGCAAGTATGGTGGCTAACCAACGCAAATAAGAGCGAGAAGAGAAACAAGCGGAACGGACGTGAAGCTAGCAATGATCAAGAGGTGATCCTGAACACCTACTTACGCCAAACATAACCCAGAAACCGTGTTCACTTACCGGACTCCGCCGAGAAGAGACCATCACGGCTACACACTCGGTTGATGCGTTTTAATTCGGATCAAGTGTCAAGTTGTCTACAACCGGACATTAACAAATTCCCATCTGCCACATAACCGCAGGCACGGCTCTCGAAAGTTTATACCTGCAGGGTGTCCCAACAGCCCATGACAAGCTCTCGCGATCATCGAAGAATAGACCTTCACCCGAGACACTCCGATCAGGCTCGGTATCCGGTACATCAAGACATTTCGACAATGGTAAAACAAGACCAGCAAAGCCGCCCGATCGCCGACAATCCCGATAGGAGCTGCACATATCTCGTTCTCGAGGCAACACCGGATGAGACATCCTACGAGTAAAACCAAACCTTGAGTTGCCCCGAGGGGGCCCCGCAGTCTACTCGGTTCGAACCAGCACTTAGACAAGCACTGGCCCGGGGGGGCTGAAATAAAGATGACCCTCGAGAGAGCGACTCCCAAGGGAAAAAAATAGGTGGTGGTGAGGCAAATGGTAAAAGTCAATGTTGGGCCTTGTTGGACAAGTTTTATTCAAAGCGAACTGTCAAGGGGTCCCATAAATCACCCGACCGCGTAAGGGACGCAAAATCCGGGAACATAACACCGGTATGACGGAAACTAGGGCGGCAAGAGTGGAACAAAACACCAGGCATAAGGCCGAGCCTTCCACCCTTTACCAAGTATATAGATGCATTAATAATATAAGAGATATTGTGATATCCCAACATAAATCCTGTCCACCATGAAGAAATCTTCAACTTCACCTGCAACTAGCAACGCTATAAGAGGGGTTGAGCAAAAGCGGTAACATAGCCAAACAACGGTTTGCATAGGAAAGGTGTCAAAGGTTAGAGGTTCATGGCAATATGGGATGGCTGGACGAACAGGTAATAGGTAGCGCAGCATGGCGAAAGAACGAGGCAACTAGCATAGCAATGATAGTAGTGAGATCGAGTAGTAGCGGTCATCTTGCGAGATCCCGCAAGGAAGAAGAACGAGTCCATGAAGAAGACAAACGGACGTAGTCGAACGAATCCTCACAACTCCGGAACGAAACCGAAGCTAACGAGAGAAGCAAACCGGAAAGAAGCAAACAACATAGTAAACACACAAGCATATTCATGGCATGATGCACAAACAAGTATGATGCATGTCCGGTTTAATGAGGCATGGCATGGCAAAGTGCAAACAAGCAACACTACAAATTAAGTGGAGCTCAATATGCAACGAGTTGCATATTGACGGAACACCACATGCAATTATTTAGTTTGATCTCGTTATGTACCCAACAATATTAAATGTTGATTAACATAGCAAGGGGTGAAACAAAACAAAACTACCTAACTAGGCAAGTTTAAATGAGGCCGGAAACAACAAACAACAAGTCCGGAAAATCCTCATGTCCATATTTTGAATTAGCTACTGTTCTGCCCTAAACCATATTTTAAAGTTGTTAAACAGGAAAATAAAGTGGACCATGTTAATCTAGGCATTTTTCCACCCCATTTACATATAAAGAACATTTAAATCCGAGCTACGGTTATTTAGTTATGAATTAAATCATTTTAGCATGGCATTAGAGCAAATTAATGCAAACAGCAATTTAAACATTTTAGACATGGAAGAAAGTGGCATATTATGAAACTAGATGAAAAACTAAGCATTTTACATATATAACTTATTTACAAAAGATGCATGGTTTGTGAGTTATTAAATGCATGAAGTCTAGGGACTAAAATGTAAAACAGGAATACTCTGGAAAATGGACAAAATCGCAGAGCCTAAAAAAAATAGACTCTGGGCCGAAACTGCAGCCTGGCCCATCAAAAAAAAAAAAAAGGAGGGGCGCGGGGGCTGCTCACCCTGGGCCAAGGCCCGGTTGGGGAGACAGAGGAGGCCGACTGGGCCGCTGGAGCTGGACCTCAGCGAGGCCCACCAGGGCGAGGGGGCGGCCTGGACGTCCTCCCGATCCCTTTGGATCGGGCAAAGCCAGCGCATCGCTCTCGGCGAGACGCCGGCGCAGGCACGGCGAGGCGGCGGAGGCACGAGGCGAGGAGGCGGCGGGCAGGCCGGGCGCAGGGCTTGAGGCGGCCAGGCTCGGCGAAGCGCCGGGCGCGCGCGGGCGTGGACGCCGGGCGGCGGCGAGATGTCCCACGGCGGCGCTGGGCCTGGAGGCGCAGAGGGCGCAGGACGCGCGGCGACGGGCGGTAGGCGGCGGGCGGACCCGGAGGCGGCGGAGCTCAGTGCGGCGGCACGGGCGCCCGCGATGGACGGCGAGCGGCGGCGAAGCGCACCGGCGTGGTGGAACTTCGCGGCGGCGAAGCAGCGTGCGAAGCGGGTGACGGAGGAGGCGGCGGGCTGAGGGCCCGCTGGCGTGGTTCGGCCCAGGCGGGCGGATCTGAGCCCGGCGGCGGGCGGCGATGTGGGCGCGGGGCGTGACGTGGCAGCGGAGTGGCTGAGGCGGCGGAGGGATGACGTGGCAGCACGGGATTGGTCGAGCGGCGTGTCCGTGGACGTGTCCGCATGGCGGACGCGTCCGCGCGCGAGAAGGAAATCTGCTAGGGTTTCGGGGATTAGACCATGAAAATGGAAGGGAGGGCCTATATATAGGTAGAGGGAGCTAGAAGAGTCCAAATGAGGAGCGGTTTTGCCACGCGATCGTGATCGAACGACCGAGAGCATGGAGGGAGTTTGGTGGGTTTTGGGCCACTTTGGAAGGGTGTTGGGCTGCAACAAAGAGGCCTCTGCGGTTACCCTGTTAACCGTTGGAGTATCAAACGACCTCCAAATGGCACGAAACTTGACAAAGCGGTTCACGGTGCTATACCAAGGCCGCTTGGCAAACCTCGGGCCATTCGAGAAAGTTTAACACCCGCCACAACAGGAGAGAAGAAGGGGACGCCGGGGAACATAGGAGTGCCGGATTGCAAAACGGACAACGGGGAAAATGCTCGGATGCATGAGACGAACATGTATGCAAAATGAAATGCACATGATGACATGATAAAATGCAAATGATGACATGGCAAAGTGCAACACGCAAGCACGTGACATGGCAACAACGATGAATAACTGGCAGACACCTGGCGCACCGGATCCGGGGCCTTACACCCGACCTCCCCAGTTCTTCCGGTTGTTCCTTTTTCGCGCTTGAGGCCGTTCCTCTTGGCCGCCTCGCCAAGGTGGCCACTGACTTGGCCATCATCTTCAGGGGGAAGTTGGTCCCCCTTAGAGCAGATTGCGGCCAATAGGGCCCGTGAGATCTTGGATGGTAAGCTTGCGGAAACCCGGGCTCGCCTCCTCCGCCATACCACGAAACCGACCGCCACTCCCGCAGATCAGGTGTCACGCCCAAGATGCGACCCTATCCTAAAGGAACTCGAAGGTCCCACCAAGGATAGAAGCGCATCTTGAAGACGCTTTTGCAAGGTGGATATCATTACATCAACATTACATAATAGATGGGGATACATACAAAAGGCATACAATGCCACACGAATACAACATCATCTTACATAAGAGCAACATCCGACTACGGATGAAACACAAACAGAAGCTCAAACGACATCCACCCTGCTAGCCCAGGCTGCCGACCTGGAACCTATCCCCTAATTGAAGAAGAAGCAGAAGAAGAACTCCAAACAATCAAGCATCACGCTCGCGTCAAGATTATCGCATAACCTATACCTGCAACTGTTGTTGTAGTAATCTGTGAGCCACGAGGACTCAGCAATCCCATTACCATGGGTATCAAGACTAGCAAAGCTTAATGGGAAAGGAAGGGGTAAAGTGGTGAGGTTGCAGCAACGACTAAGCATATATGGTGGCTAACATACGCAAAGAAGAGCGAGAAGAGAACAAGCGGAACGGTCGTGAAGCTAGAAATGATCAAGAGGTGATCCTGAACACCTACTTACGTCAAACATAACACAGAAACCGTGTTCACTTCCCGGACTCCGCCGAGAAGAGACCATCACGGCTACACACGCGGTTGAGGCATTTTAATTCGGATCTGGTGTCAAGTTATCTACAACCGGACATTAACAAATTCCCATCTGCCACATAACCGCGGGCACGGCTCTCGAAAGTTTGAACCCTGCAGGGGTGTCCCAACAGCCCATGACAAGCTCTCGCGATCAACGAAGGAATAGACCTTCTCCGGGAAGACCCGATCAGTCTCGGAATCCGGTTTACAAGACATTTCGACAATGGTAAAACAAGACTAGCAAGACCTCGGCGTGTCGACATCCCGATAGTAGCCGCGCGTATCTCGTCTCAGGCCACGACCGGATGAGCACTACGTACAACTAGAACCAGCCCTCAAGTTTCCCCGAGGTGGCGCTGCAAGTGGCTCTAGTTTGGACCAACACTTAGACAAGCATTGGCCCGGGGGGCTGAATAAAGATGACCCTCGAGAGAGCGACTCCCAAGGGAAAAGTAGGTGGTGGTGAGGCAAATGATAAAACCAATATTGGGCCTTGCTGGAGGAGTTTTATTCAAAGCGAACTGTCAGGGGGGTCCCATAAATCACCTGACCGCGTAAGGAACGCAAAATCCGGGAACATAACACCGGTATGACGGAAACTAGGGCGGCAAGAGTGGAACAAAACACCAGGCATAAGGCCGAGCCTTCCACCCTTTACCAAACATATAGATGCATTAATAATATAAGAGATATTGTGATATCCCAATATAAACCCTGTCCACCATGGAGAAATCTTCAACTTCACCTACAACTAGCAACGCTATAAGAGGGGTTGAGCAAAGCGGTAACATAGCCAAACAACGGTTTGCTAGGAATGGTGTCAAAGGTTAGAGGTTCATGGCAATTTGGAAGGTTTGAAGAGCAAAAGATAGGTAACGCAGCATAGCGATAGAACGAAGCAACTAGCATAGCAATGATAGTAGTGAGATCCAGGGTAGCGGTCATCTTGCCTGAAATCCCGCAAGGAAGAAGAACGAGTCCATGAAGAAGAAGAAGCCACGAAGACGAACCACACGTAGATGAACGAATCCTCACGATCGCAACGAAACGGGAACTAACAAGAAGAAGCACACAACATGGTAAACACACCACACATGAACAAGACATGATGCACAAAAAGCATGATGTATGACAAAGCTACATGAAGCTACTCATGGCAAGAGACGATGCAAACAAGAACAACACATCAAGGCAAGTTTAAATGAGGCCGGAAACAACATATAACAATTCCGGTAAGTCCTCATATACATATTTCGAAATTGGCCCAGATTTGAATAAACCTTATGTTCAAGTTGTTAAACAGCAAGTTACAGAGCACCAAGAGGATCTACACGAAATTCTAGTCAAGTTACATATAAAGTTCATTAGATTCGGAGCTACGGCCTAGAAGATATGAGCAAAACAAGTTAATCATGGCATTGATGCAAAATGCATACAAACATCAAGCAAACACCCCAAAACAAGGATGCAACATGATAATATGAAGCTACATGCAAAATCAAGCAAGTTTCATATAGAGCACACTCAAAACGAAGCAATGGTTCAACACATACACTCTATACAAGTCATAACAACAATCTGCCCATAACAGAAACTAGGCATCTTACAAGCATCAAAACAACATGCTACAACACCCCAACATAAGAACAAAAGGCATGAGCATGATGTACAGGTTAAGAACAACAAAACATGAACACTGAGCTATCTCCATAAATCACTAGAACATGCTCCAAAACACATGGTAAGATTGCAAATAATAACAGTTTCAGACTTTAGCAGAAGTAACATCAGGCTGCAATGTTTAGAGCCATCAAACAACATGTTACAGGAACTTATCATGGCAAACAAAGGCATGGCATGAATCTACTAATAGCATAGATCAAAAGTCCCTTACTGACCATGAGCCAAAAAGGCATAGAAAATATGATGGCACCCATGTAAACATGGCAAGTTATATTACAGATTTAAACATGGCGGAAACAACAATAAGTAGGCACGTTGGTGAGCTTGTACCACTCACCACAGAGCAATAAATGGCATGGCAAGGCAACCAACAGCAAGAAGGCATGTTTATGAAGCTAAGCATGGCAATAGCAAGGTCATAGGGTGCATGGATCACTAGTAAAACACATGGGAACTAGTGAACTTAATGTTAACAGGCTGATAGCAACATTATCAAGCAACTTTGGAGCAAGATTACAACAATCTACAGCAAGCTATAAATGCAACCAGGGGCATGGATGGATAGAGCATTACATGTAGATCAAAACATGTTTATAGAACATCTCCAGATTATGCATAGAATGATTAGTAGAAGCATGTTTACATAGCAACAAAATATAACAGAATCTGCCTAGCAAAACAGCAACAGCATGTACACTACTTAATAAGCTCGATTCACTCACCACAAGTCATTGCATGACAAGATAAGCATAGCATCATCAAGAAGACATGTTTATATAACCAACCAAGGCAAGAACAAGTCCATAGCATGCAAGGATCAACTATAGCAACCTTGGCTAAATTGAATAACAAGTAAACAATCTGCCAGGAAACATTTTGAAGCAAGAGTAGAGCTCTCAAATGACATGCTAGACTACTCCATAATTGCAAACAAGGGCATGAATGGATAGACAATAACCATATGTTCAAAACACCCTTACTTAAGTATCTCAAAATAAGCATGGATCTCTCTGTAGCATCAAGTTTACATGGCATCAAAATAATAGCAGAACAGGGACTAAAATCAGCAATATCACGATGCCTAGTTTGCATGCTTGTGCTAGTCACCACATTGATCACAAAAATACATGGCATACACCCCTGGAAAGATGGCATGGCATAGATCAAAACACATGTAGACATCAACCTCATAGGATGCACACATCAATCATGGCAAAATGACAAATGAGCAAGTTATAACAGCCAAAGCAGATAAACATCAACATGCACTCTTCCAACAGCATTTCGGGCATCAAGATGAGCTCAAATGAAAATGATGCAATGGAATGAAATGAAGTACTCGTCGAGACGAATAATTTGACATATTACACGCACGAAATGGAGATACGGATGCATAGATACGGCATGATGAACATGGCATGATTATGCAAAAATCCTGGGACTTAGAAAAAATATACCCTCCGGATCTGGGGCACGGATTACGATGCACGTCGGGATCTCGCCGGAGCTACGTTGCCGGAGACGAGGGAGGCAGCACCAGAGACGGAGATGGCCGGATCTAGGCGCGGAGAAGGCCGGAGAGGCCGGGGACGGCGGGCCGGCCGGGGCGCGCAGCCGGCGAGAGTGCGGGAGCTTCGCCGAGGTGGCGCGGCTCCGCCAGAGGAGGCAGAGGTGGCCAGGTTGGCTGGGCTGGGCGGCGGCGCTGGGTTGCTGTGGCGAGGCGGGGCGATGCTTGCGGCGGCGCGGGAGGCTCGGTCGAGGTGGGCTTGGCAGCCGCCCGGAGGCGCAGCAGCGCAGGGCGGCGTGGGCGGGCGGCGTGGCACGCTGGGCGCCAGGCGAGTCTGTGAACTGGGCGGCGCTGCGCCGCGGAACGCGGGCGGCGGGCGCTGGCGCTGGCGGCGGAGAGGCCACATGGCGCTCCCTGATTGGGCGAGGGGTCGGCGGCGGACGTGTCCGGCCGCCGGGCGGAGATGTCCGGCGGCGCGGAAGGGATGGATCTAGGGTTTCGTCCGCGAAAATGGAAGGGGAGGGTCTATAAATAGGTAGAGGGAGCTAGGAGAGTCCAAATGAGGAGCGGTTTTCGGCTACGCGATCGTGATCGAACGACCGAGAGCATGGAGGGGAGTTTGCTGGGTTTTGGGCCACTTTGGAAGGGGTGTTGGGCTGCAACAAAAGAGGCCTTTGCGGTTACCCGGTTAACCGTTGGAGTATCAAACGACCTCCAAATGGCACGAAACTTGACAGGCGGTCTACCGGTGCTATACCAAGGCCGCTTGGCAAACCTCGGGCCCTTCCGAGAAAGTTTAACACCCGCTCACAACGAAAGACAAAAGGGGAACGCCGGAGGACACAGGAGCGCGGGATTGCAAAACGGACAACAGGGAAAATGCTCGGATGCATGAGACGAACACGTATGCCAATGCGATGCACATGATGACATGATATGAAATGCAGATGATGACATGATAAAATACAACACGCAAGCAAATGACATGGCAACGACGACGAATAAACTGGCGGACACCTGGCGCATCGAATCCGGGGCGTTACAACACTCCTCCACTAACAAGAGATCTCGTCCCGAGATCTTAGGACCGAGACGGAAGGGAAAAGGGAAGAGGTGAAGCAAGAACTCAAGAGAAAAAGCAAAGAATTGAGCGCCCTCGAGAATAAGAGAGGAACGACGAGAATGACGAGAATCGAAAGCTCACGGAATCAGATAGACTATGAAACAACTCCTGTTAGAACGAGTTAGAAACGAATAAGACTGAAAGGATTTAGGCATGACTCCGGCTGAAACATGGGGGAATAGAACACGAGCTCGAGAGGATGGAATGGTACTAGATGAAGACATGACACAAAACCTCCGGAAAGAATTGAAAGAGTTGAATGAAAAGAACGGAGAAGAAAATGACAACTTGTGCCACCAATGGAATAGAAAGCAACCTCGGAAGAAAGGATTGAACGTAGTTGATGAGAAAAATCAACAACGAAAGAATTTCTTGTTGTGGACTTATGGATAACATCTCAAAATTATGAAGTGATCTCCGACCACAAGCGGAAAAGATTAAATAGCTGAGAAGAATGAAGAAATGCAAAACTCCACTTCAAAAGAAAACGAAGAATTAATTGCACTTCAAGACTCGAGAAGAAAGATACTTGAACTCCACCAACAAGATCTTGATGAACTCTTGAAGAATGAATTAAATCATGAAGAACTTCGGTGACAAAGGACGATGAGATAGAATGAAGGATGAAAGCATAAGATGAGCCTTGAGATGATTCCAATGGATGTACCGACGAGATGGTCGAGGAAATTTGAACTCCGGAAAAGAAAAGATGAAAACACTTGGAACTAGAATTTATTCATCAAGAACAAACTCCGAAGGAAGGGATAATCACTTGGATGAAATAAGAATAAGATTTATTGTATGCTTATCCTTCATCAAATTAAATTGATGACAAGCAATGGATTTTGCATACTACTTATTCTTCTTGAAAAGGGATTGAGAAGTGACATATCGCAAACTTGAGAAGGTCTTCATGAATCACCGGTAGGATTGAAACGAGCGAATGGATTAATATGATAAAGAAGGAAAAGACTCTGAAAGAACCACCGTGAGAATTCAAAAATGACTGATGAAAGAGACTTAATCACCGGGAAGAATTAGAAAAACAAATATGCTAGAGGGGATTTAGATGCAAAAGAATAAAGAGATCATGAGCTGATTAAAGAACACTTGAACGAAGCACCGGAAGAATATAGAGACGACCGAAGCTGAAAACTTAGAACGAAGAAATCTTCTAAACAGATGGCCTCCGTATGATCGAGAGAGAAAGCAACTCTTGAAATGCCCCGGATGGATGAAAAGAATTTGCATGACTTGAAACAATTTGAGCGGATAGCATCAAGCTAGCGACATGAATCTTCGGGAGAACGGACAAGATTTAAGAGAAATCTCTTCTTCGATCTTCAACTGACGACGAAAAACACCACCAAAATTACTGAGATACTCCGAGAGAATGAAAAAGCAAAGAGGTTGAGCCAATAATGAAAATGATTTGAAAACGATCTTAGAGAAGGCATGTGACTGATGAAATTCATTCTCACGTCACACTTTGAAAAGAATTGAGAATAACTCCGGGGAAATTAGAAGAGTCAGGTAAGATCCTGGGAAAAGACCTGTGGGTTAGGGCCCACTAAAAGAAAACACCGTTGGAAAGGATTGTGGAATAGATGATGCACCGGGACAATTGAAATATTTGAATGAGGTGACAACCTCGAATTAATTCAAGCACAGACGAATCTCCTGAGATGTCTTCCGAACTCCGGAATGATAAACTGGCGAGAGGCGAACAAGCAGGGAAAACACTTGAGCCGAGGGAAAAAATATGATCGACAGCGAAGAAAACTTGAATTGTGTGCACCGGAAAAAGAAAGGGATGAAGAATGACGAAGGAGACGAGAATTCACCGGTTGAAACAATTGAGGGAAAAAAGAAGAGGTTCCACATGAATGAAATTGATGCTCGAAAGAGACTCAAACTCCAGGAAGAAAAAGGGTGGGAGGGCGGGAAAACAAAAGAAATTCGGAAGGGGAAATCGACGAATATCTTGAAGAGAAAAACACCGGTTGAAACCATTGAGGAAAGAAAGCAAAGACTTCGCACGAGTAGGATGGATACTCGATTACGGATTCCGGTTCCGAGAGGAAAAAAGGGAGGGCGGGTGGGAAAAACAAGGACAACTTCGGACAGGGAAACAACATCGATCGAAAAGAGCTGAGGATTGATCTCGCGAAAGACAAAAGGTTCGAATCAGCTTGACGAGGAATGCGCTGGATAAAAAGAGCTGAGGAACAACTACCAGAAAACCAACAGCGTGAACCTAAAGAAAAATTTGAACGGGAAGAGGAGTAATTCAAAACACCTACGTCAAGATTCCTCACCAGGGCGACGAAGGGGCTGAGGAGTAAAAAGAATTCCTACTCTCTGATATAACTAGACTCCGAAAATAGTTTTTCTTCTAGACTCAACAACGGACAACTACACGATCAAACAAGGGGGCTCCTAGGGTCGGTCGAGGCTCTGATACCAACTTGTCACGCCCAAGATGCGACCCTATCCTAAAGGAACTCGAAGGTCCCACCAAGGATAGAAGCGCATCTTGAAGAGCTTTTGCAAGGTGGATATCATTACATCAACATTACATAATAGATGGGGATACATACAAAAGGCATACAATGCCACATGAATACAACATCATCTTACATAAGAGCAACATCCGACTACGGATGAAACACAAACAGAATCTCAAACGACATCCACCCTGCTAGCCCAAGCTGCCGACCTGGAACCTATCCCCTGATCGAAGAAGAAGCAGAAGAAGAACTCCAAACAATCAAGCATCGCGCTCGCGTCAAGATTATCGCATAACCTGTACCTGCAACTGTTGTTGTAGTAATCTGTGAGCCACGAGGACTCAGCAATCCCATTACCATGGGTATCAAGACTAGCAAAGCTTAATGGGAAAGGAAGGGGTAAAGTGGTGAGGTTGCAGCAGCGACTAAGCATATATGGTGGCTAACATACGCAAAGAAGAGCGAGAAGAGAACAAGCGGAACGGCCGTGAAGCTAGAAATGATCAAGAGGTGATCATGAACACCTACTTACGTCAAACATAACACAGAAACCGTGTTCACTTCCCGGACTCCACCGAGAAGAGACCATCACGGCTACACATGTGGTTGATGCATTTTAATTCAGATCTGGTGTCAAGTTATCTACAACCGGACATTAACAAATTCCCATCTGCCACATAACCGCGGGCACGGCTCTTGAAAGTTTAAACCCTGCAGGGGTGTCCCAACTTAGCCCATGACAAGCTCTCGCGATCAACAAAGGAATAGACCTTCTCCCAGGAAGACCCGATCAGTCTCGGAATCCCGGTTTACAAGACATTTCGACAATGGTAAAACAAGACCAGCAAGACCTCCCGGCGTGCCGACATCCTGATAGTAGCCACGCGTATCTCGTCTCAGGCCACGACCGGATTAGCAGTACATACAACTAGAACCAGCCCTCAAGTTTCCCCGAGGTGGCGCTGCAAGTGGCTCTAGTTTGGACCAACACTTAGACAAGCATTGGCCCGGGGGGGCTGAATAAAGATGACCCTCGAGAGAGCGACACCCAAGGGAAAAGTAGGTGGTGGTGAGGCAAATGGTAAAACCAATGTTGGGCCTTGCTGGAGGAGTTTTATTCAAAGCGAACTGTCAGGGGGGTGTAACGCCCTCGATGCGGCTATATCTCCCACGTGTCGAAGCACGACTTAGAGGCATAACCGCATTGAAAGCAATGTTGCAAGTGAGGTAATCTTCACACAACCCATGTAATACATAAGGGAAAGAGATACGTAGTTGGCTTACAATCGCCACTTCACACAATTACATGAATAAAGCATTACATCATCCAGATACAATCAAGGTCCGACTACGGAACCAAAATAAAAGAAGAACCCCAAATGCGACAAAGGTCCCCGATCGACCCCAACTGGGCTCCACTACTGATCAACTAGAACGAAACAACACAAAGGGCAAGATCTTCATCGAGCTCCTCCTTGAGCTTGGTTGCGTCACCTGCTCGGTAACATAGGCACCTGCAAACTGGTTTTGGAAGTATCTGGTGAGCCACGGGGACTCAGCAATCTTGCACTCTCGCGATCAAAACTATTTAAGCTTATGGGTATGGTAAAGGCATGAGGTGGAGCTGCAGCAAGCGACTAGCATTTATGGTGGCTAACATACGCAAATGAGAGCGAGAAGAGAAGGCAAAGCACGGTCGATAAAAGTATGATCAAGAAGTGATCCTATAGCAACCTACGTCAAGCATAACTCCAACACCGTGTTCACTTCCCGGACTCCGCCGGAAAGAGACCATCACGGTTACACACACGGTTGATGTATTTTAAATAAGATCAACTTCGGGTTTTCTACAACCGGACATTAACAAATTCCCATCTGCCACATAACCGCGGGCACGGCTCTCGAAAGTTTATACCCTGCAGGGGTGTCCCAACTTAGCCCATGAAAAGCTCTCGCGATCATCGAAGGAATAGACCTTCACCCGAGACACTCCGATCAGACTAGGTATCCCGGTACATCAAGACATTTCGACAATGGTAAAACAAGACCAGCAAAGCCGCCCGATGCGCCGACAATCCCGATAGGAGCTGCACATATCTCGTTCTCAGGGCAACACCGGATAAGTCAAGCTACGAGTAAAACCAGCCCTCGAGTTGCCAAGAGGTGGCCCAAGAAGTTTCTCGGTTCGGACCAACACTTAGACAAGCACCGGCCGGGGGCTATAATAAAGATGACCCTTGGGTTAATTACTCCCAAGGAAAAGTAGGTGGTGGTGAGGCAAATGGTAAAACCAAGGTTGGGCCTTCTTTGGATAAGTTTTATTCAAAGCGAACTGTCGGGGGTCCCATAAATCACCCGACCGCGTTAGGAACGCAAAATCCAGCAACATAACACCGGTATGACGGAAACTAGGGCGGCAAGAGTGGAACAAAACACCAGGCATAAGGCCGAGCCTTCCACCCTTTACCAAATATATAGATGCATTAATAATATAAGAGATATTGTGATATCCCAACATAAACCCTGTCCACCATGGAGCAATCTTCAACTTCACCTGCAGCTAGCAACGCTATAAGAGGGGCTGAGCAAAACGGTAACATAGCCAATCAATGGTTTGCTAGGAATGGTGTCAAAGGTTAGAGGTTCATGGCAATTTGGGAGGCTGACAAGCAAATGGTAGGCATCGTAGCATTGGCATAGCAAAAGAGCGAGCAAACTAGCATAGCAAAGATAGTAGTGATTTCGAGGGTATGGTCATCTTGCCTGAAATCCCGCAAGGAAGAAGAACGATTCCATGAAGAAGACAAACGAACGTAGTCGAACAAATCCTCACATCTCCGGAACGAAACCGAAGCTAACGAGAGAAGCAACCCGGAAAGAAACAAACAACATAGTGAACACACAAGCATAAACATGTCATGATGCACAAACACGTATGATGCATGTCCGGTTAATGAGGCATGGCATGCCAAAGTGCAACGAACAATACTACAAATTAAGTGGAGCTCAATATGCAACGAGTTGCATGTTGACAAAACACCACATCAATTATTTAGTTCTCTCTCGGTTATGAACACAACAATATTAAGTGTTATTAAACATGGCAAGAGGTGAAGCATAAATAAACTAACTATTTAGGCAAGTTTAAATGAGGCCGGAAACACAAACAACACTTCCGGAAAATCCCCATGTTATTTAGCAATTTAAGCAAACAACAATTTTAAACATTTTAAATGTTGTTATCATGATGCGGATGACAATGCAAGTTTTATGCAATTATTATGAAAAGATTGACATGAGCATGTTATGAAGCATTTGTCGCCATGGAAGAACAAAAGGGGTGCCACGGCGGCGAAACGAAAAAGGGTGCCACAGCGGCGAAAAGGAAATGGTGCCACAACAAAATATCGGTTCCGGTAGCTCACGGAGATACCGATGCAAAAGGAGGCGTGACGTGAGCGAGTCATGCAAGATGGTGGGGTGATCCCGGCTACCGGGTTCCCACGGGTCAACGGCAAGGCAATGAGGAACGCACAAGGAACAACTCGGACATGGTGCAAACACGGGCATCTCATACAACACACATGCATTCGGTCCACGGTTGATCGACTCGGGGTTATACCTTTGAAGCGTGCGTTTTCGGAGCGGTTCGAGTTCGGTATGATGTAGAGGAAGTAGTCGTTCTCGTAGCGGTCGTAGAGGAGGTAGTTGTTCACGTGTCGTCGTGGGAAGTAGTTGTTCACGTTTCGTAGAGGTACTCACGATCTTGGCGACGGTAGTTGTACACTTGACGGTCTTCGGCGACGGTAGTGGTACACGGCCGTAGATGTTCAGGTCGTCGGTAGAGGTACTTGGTGAAATCCACGGGTGTCAGTAGTTGTACACGGGTCTTCGGCGTCAAGGTACTTGGCGATTCCAGGATGTAGAGGTACACTTGTCGTAGACATCCAGTGCATCCGTAGAGGTACTTGGCGCCCGGTGTGGTACTTGGCGATCCAAAAGAAATGCTCCTGTTCAAGAAGGTCTCGGTCTTGGCGATCTCATGGATGACAGAGGCATGGTGCAGGGTCGACGGGAGCAGGAGGTGCATAGAGGGATCGGTGTGCAGGGGGTCGCTGGGCCTTGGCGCAGGCTGCAGCCCACGGCAAAGCAGAGGAGGCGCAGAGAGCGTAGCCAACGCGGCTGGGACGAGCAGCGAGGTAGGAGAAGCGGGGCTTGTCGGTGGGGATGGCTGCCAGCGGTCGTGGGAGGGACGGCGGCCTGGTGGCGAAGCTTGACAGCAAGGCGGCCATGATTGGCGCCGGGCACGAGGTGAGGAGGACCAGAGGAAGGGGAGGCGGCAGCGGGGATGGCTGCGGGCGCCATGGTGGGCTCGCGGTGGAGGCAGGGAAGGAGAAGCAGGGCGTGGCGAGCTGCGGGTGGCCGGGCGAGGAGGTGGAGGCGCGAGGCGGCGGGTCGCTTCGAGCAGATCGGGTCTGAGCGCCGAGGTCACCAACGGCGGCAGGGTTGGCGACGAGGATCCGGGCGACGGCGGCTCGGGAGCCTCTCGAGGCGGAGGAAGGCCACGATGCAGGGGAGAAGGAAGGGCGAGGTGGAGGCGCACAGGAGGGGAAGGAGGAGATCGAGGAGAGGGGCGATGGGATCGGGTGCGGCGCTGAGGGAGGACGAGGAGGGGGTTCGAGGGAGAGAGTCGGGGCCTAGGGTTAGGAAGGGTTTAGGTGGGCTTGGGCCATAGGCTAGCTGCACGAATGGGCCGGCCTAGAGGTGAGGCCCAGCTGACTGCTGCTGCGGCCTTTTCCATTTCCTTTAAGTTTCTGTTTATTTAAATAAACAGCAAAAGAAAAGAAAAATGTACAGGGGGGCTAGGAGAAGAGTTTTTCAGATATAAAAATACCCTCAATCTCCTGGAGTTTTGCAGCATTCGAAAAAATTGGTTTGGGTATTTTTAGAGGTAGAAAAATAAAACAAGTTTGAATTAAATTCAAACTTGAGCCATTTTTGAACCCAACCAAAACAACTCCAAAATGGATGATATTTGACAGAGAGGAGTAAGATCACCAGGAAATAAATGAACATTAATAGAGGAGGGAATAATGTTACTTGCAAAACATGAAAGAAGAAGGAATGGAGAGGTGCTGATACATTGGCATGGCTTGAGAGAGATAGCAAAGGGGTCGATACAAACGACATGAATAGAGCAAGACAACATCATGAAGAATGCAATGCACATGGTGATCATGATGCAAGAAGCAAAATATGACAAAGTTAGAGACCAATAGTTGAGAAGGAAAAAGACATGGGATATTTGCAAGTGTGTTGTGGTTAATTCCAAATAAATGGAATATTTACTATAGCTCTCTAAATATCGAGGATATGTTTTAAAGAGAATCACCATGTGAATTCCCTCGATTTAAATGGATCAAAGATCCATGCCATTTATTTAGTTGAGTTGTAAAAGGTTTATGAGATTATGGCATGATGACATGATGCAATGCAAAAATAAAAGGCAGGCACAAATGAAACGCACGGCGAAACCCGGAATATATGGAAGGCAACTGAAGCTCTGGTCTTGGGGCGTTACAACACTGCACCACTACGAGAGGATCTCGTCCCGAGATCTTGAATGGCACCGGAGGAAAAAATGGAAGAGAAAAAGAAAGGTAAAACTAAGTTGCTTCTTTGACCAATGAGTGAAACCAAAGAACCTTGAGAGGTTGAACAAATTGAAAGAAACAAAACAACGGAGATGAACAAGATTGCAAACAATACCGTTCGAAAAGAGGAAGAAGGAACATTACGAGAACTTGAAGGTTGCAAAGACATGAATCAAGAGTTTAATGGACAAGATAGAATTCGTAACCACTCCGGTTAAAACAAGATGAGAGAGGAAAAAAATTCGGGCAGCACTCCGACTGTAAATGGAAGGAATTGAACATGAACTTGACAAGATGAGAGGATACTTGATGAAATGAACAACACACTGCCTCCGGAACTATTGAAAGAATGGCACAAGGGGTAAGAAAGATTTCAGGCAGCACTCCGGTTAAATGGATAAGCAAGAAAAGAACACGATCCTCACAAAACGAGGTGATGGGTGAAGAGCACAACACCACAATGCCTCCGTAACGAAAGAATAGAAGTTAGATCATTGGGATAAAGGGACGGAGAAGAAAATGACAACTTTTGCCACAAGTGAACTTGGAAAACATCCTTGCAAAGAAGAATCCAACGGAGTTGTTGGAGAATCAACAACGAGAAGCACAAGCTTGTTGTGGGCTTTTGGAAAACATCTCGAGACTATGAGGTGAAATTCTGCCACTAACGAAAAACAATTGCTTGTTTAAGATCAACGAAGAGATGAAAACTTCTTCCACCAAGAGGATAAAGAGCAAGCTTCGGTCATGCATAATCACCACAAATAGCAACAACCCTTAAGGAAGAGCTTTAGGTGCAATCTGACACAAGAACTCCAACGAAGAAGTTGATTGGTCAAAAAGATCTCTTGAACGAAGAGGAAATGATGGATTTAAATATCTCATTCTTAACAACTTGCGAATCATGAAACACGAAGTGAAATTGTCAAGAATGACATAAGACCACCTCAAAAGATAAGGTAGGAAGAATTGCACTTTGGAATGCAAGATGAAGAATACTTGAGCTCCTCAAAACAAAACAAGTGTTGGGCACCCTGTTTAATTTTGAGTATAGCTTGGAGGGTCATAACTTCGAGCGAAATCTTGAAGAACAATTGAAGAATGAAAAGAATCCTTGATGAACTACCATTTAGAGCCTCCATGAAGAACTCCGGTAATAAAAGGATGATGAAAAGAAAAAGAAGTTGAAAACACAAGGTGAATCCTTGCAATGATTTAGATGGAGCTTCGCGACGAGATAATTGAGAGAGCTTGGAACTCCGAAAAGAAAGATGAACATCTCGAACCGAGAATGTGATATGATGACCAACTCCGGAAAGAAAGATGAATCACTTGTAAACAAGAATTTATTCATCATGAATAATCTCCGGAAGAAAATAATTGAATCACCTCGAGGAAATAAGAATAAGATTTATTGTATGCTTATCCTTCATCAAATTTAATTGATGACAAACAACGGATTTGGCATACTACTTATTCCCGTAGAAAGGATTAAAAGAGATATAGCGCGAACTTGAGAAGGTCTTCATGAACCACCGGTAGGATAGGAAAGAACGAATGAATTGATATGATAACAAAGGTAAAGAATCTGAAGGAACCACCGATGGGATTTGGAAAACAATGAGTGAATTAATATGATAACAAAGGAAGTGAAATCTTGCACGAACCACCGTAAGAATTGAAAATGAAAGTAGCAAAGGCACCATTCACCGGGAAGAATTGGAAAACGAATGAAGATACTTGAGGGGATTTAGATACATGAGAATGAAGAGAACATGAACTGATTAGAGGATATTTGAACGATGTACTGGTAAGACTTGGAGAACGATAGCTACACACTGAGAATGAAGAATTATGGCATGATGGCCTTCGGAGTAAAGAAATGGAAACAACTCATGAAATGCTCCGGATGGTAAGAAAATAGTTGTCTCAATCGAAAGCAATTATGAGAATAGCATGAATCTAGAACCATGAATCTTCAAGAGAGATTTAGAGGAAACACTTCTTCGGTCTTCACATGTTGAGAATGGAGATAGCCAAACAACGGTTTGCTAGGAATGGTGTCAAAGGTTAGAGGTTCATGGCAATTTGGGAGGTTTGAAGAGCAAAAGATAGGTAACGCAGCATAGCGATAGAACGAAGCAACTAGCATAGCAATGATAGTAGTGAGATCCAGGGTAGCGGTCATCTTGCCTGAAATCCCGCAAGGAAGAAGAACGAGTCCATGAAGAATAAGAAGCCACGAAGACGAACCACACGTAGATGAATGAATCCTCACGATCGCAACGAAATGGGAACTAACAAGAAGAAGCACACAACATGGTAAACACACCACACGTGAACAAGACATGATGCACAACAAGCATGATGCATGACAAAGCTACATGAATCTACTCATGGCAAGAGACGATGCAAACAAGAACAACACATCAAGGCAAGTTTACATGAGGCCGGAAACAACATATAACAATTCCGGTAAGTCCTCATATACATATTTCGAAATTGGTCCAGATCTGAATAAACCTTATGTTCAAGTTGTTAAACAGCAAGTTACAGAGCACCAAGAGGATCTACACGAAATTCTAGTCAAGTTACATATAAAGTTCATTAGATTCGGAGCTACGGCCTAGAAGATATGAGCAAAACAAGTTAATCATGGCATTGATGCAAAATGCATACAAACATCAAGCAAACACCCCAAAACAAGGATGCAACATGATAATATGAAGCTATATGCAAAATCAAGCAAGTTTCATATAGAGCACACTCAAAACGGAGCAACGGTTCAACACATACACTCTATACAAGTCATAACAACAATCTGCCCATAACAGAAACTAGGCATCTTACAAGCATCAAAACAACATGCTACAGCACCCCAACATAAGAACAAAAGGCATGAGCATGATGTACAGGTTAAGAACAACAAAACATGAACACTGAGCTATCTCCATAAATCACTAGAACATGCTCCAAAACACATGGTAAGATTGCAAATAATAACAGTTTCAGACTTTAGCAGAAGTAACATCAGGCTGCAATGTTTAGAGCCATCAAACAACATGTTACAGGAACTTATCATGGCAAACAAAGGCATGGCATGAATCTACTAATAGCATAGATCAAAAGTCCCTTACTGACCATGAGCCAAAAAGGCATAGAAAATATGATGGCACCCATGTAAACATGGCAAGTTATATTACAGATTTAAACATGGCAGAAACAAAAATAAGTAGGCATGTTGGTGAGCTTGTACCACTCACCACAGAGCAATACATGGCATGGCAAGGCAACCAACAGCAAGAAGGCATGTTTATGAAGCTAAGGATGGCAATAGCAAGGTCATAGGGTGCATGGATCACTAGTAAAACACATGGAAACTAGTGAACTTAATGTTAACAGGCTGATAGCAACATTATCAAGCAACTTTAGAGCAAGATTACAACAATCTACAGCAAGCTATAATTGCAACCAGGGGCATGGATGGATAGAGCATGACATGTAGATCAAAACATGTTTATAGAACATCTCCAGATTATGCATAGAATGATTAGTAGAAGCATGTTTACATAGCAACAAAATATAACAGAATCTGCCTAGCAAAACAGCAACAGCATGTACACTACTTAACAAGCTCGATTCACTCACCACAAGTCATTGCATGACAAGATAAGAATAGCATCATCAATAAGACATGTTTATGTAACCAACCAAGGCAAGAATAAGTCCATAGCATGCAAGGATCAACTATAGCAACCTTGGCTAAATTGAATAACAAATAAACAATCTGCCAGGAAACATTTTGAAGCAAGAGTAGAGCACTCAAATGACATGCTAGACAACTCCATAATTGCAAACAAGGGCATGAATGGATAGACAATAACCATATGTTCAAAACACCCTTACTGAAGTATCTCAAAATAAGCATGGATCTCTCTGTAGCATCAAGTTTACATGGCATCAAAATAATAGCAGAACAAGGACTAAAATCAGCAATATCATGATGCCTAGTTTGCATGCTTGTGCTAGTCACCACATTGATCACAAAAATACATGGCATACACCCCTGGAAAGATGGGATGGCATAGATCAAAACACATGTAGACATCAGCCTCATAGGATGCACACATCAATCATGGCAAAAATGACAAATGAGCAAGATATAACAGTTTCAGCAGATAAACATCAACATGCACTCTTCCAACAGCATTTCGGGCATCAAGATGAGCTCAAATGAAAATGATGCAATGGAATGAAATGAAGTACTCGTCGAGACGAACAATTCGACATATTACACGCACGAAACAGAGCTACGGATGCAGAGATACGGCATGATGAACATGGCATGATTATGCAAAAATCCTGGGACTTGGAAGAAATATACCCTCCGGATCTGGGGCACGGATTACGATGCACGTCGGGATCTCGCCGGAGCTACGTTGCCGGAGACGAGGGAGGCAGCGCCGGAGACGGAGATGGCCGGATCTGGGCGCGGAGGAGGCCGGAGAGGCCGGGGATGGCGGCGCGGGGCCGGGGCGGCGCCGGCGAGGAGTCTTGAGGCTTCGCCGAGGTGGCGCGGCTCCGCCAGAGGAGGCAGCGGGCGGCACGGCTGGGCTTGGGCGGCGGCGCTCTGGTTGCCGTGGCGAGGCGGGGCCATGCTTGTGTGCGGCTGGGAGGCTCGGTCGGGCGGCGTGTGGCCGGCCGTGAGGCGGCAAAGGAGGCGGCGGCGAGGACGGCGCGCTGTGGCGGCGAGGGCACGTGGCGCGGGCGGTGCTGCTGAACTGGGTGGGGCGTGCTGGGCCCAGCCCGGGCGGGGGCGGGCGCTGGCGCTGGCGGCGGAGAGGCCACATGGCGCTCCTCGATTAGGCGAGGGTCGGCGGCGGACATGTCCGGCCGCCGGGCGGACATGTCCGGCGGCGCGGAAGGGATGGATCTAGGGTTTCGTCCGCGAAAATGGAAGGGGAGGGTCTATAAATAGGTAGAGGGAGCTAGGAGAGTCCAAATGAGGAGAGGTTTTCGGCCACGCGATCGTGATCGAACGACCGAGAGCATGGAGGGGAGTTTGCTGGGGTTTGGGCCACTTTGGAAGGGGTGTTGGGATGCAACAAAAGAGGCCTTTGCGGTTACCCGGTTAACCGTTGGAGTATCAAACGACCTCCAAATGGCACGAAACTTGACAGGCGGTCTACCGGTGCTATACCAAGGCCGCTGGGCAAACCTCGGGCCCTTCCGAGAAAGTTTAACACCCGCTCACAACGAAAGACAAAAGGGGAACACCGGAGGACATAGGAGCGCCGGATTGCAAAACGGACAACGGGGAAAATGCTCGGATGCATGAGACGAACACGTATGCCAATGCGATGCACATGATGACATGATATGAAATGCAGATGATGACATGATAAAATACAACACGCAAGCAAATGACATGGCAACGACAACGAATAAACTAGCGGACACCAGGCGCATCGAATCCGGGGCGTTACATCGGGATCCTTCGATGGCCGACGAGGTGATCCGTGGGTGCACCCGCTCTCGCACTGCTGCTCTCCACGCGCAGAGCGCTTCTCGTGTCCTGGGGTCAAGCAGCCCCCCGATGGGGGTTTAGATGCGGGCCCTTTTCTGGAACATCCGTGACTTCGGCCATGATGGCCGACGCCGCCAACTCGTCGAGTACATGCGCGACGAGCACATCGACATTATTGCCATCAAGAAACAATGTGCACGGAGTTTTGTCTCCCCGAGCTTGATAGCCTTAGCCCCCACCTGTTTGCCTGGCATTGGCTCCCTTCTAGTGGGAACAATGGACATTCTGGTGGCATCCTGTTCGGGGTGAAGAATGCCACCTTCGAGGTGGGCGGTATGGACCGGGGCGAGTTCTTTGTTAGTATGGAGATCTTCGAAAGGGCACTCAACTTTAAGTGGGAGGTCATCATTGTATATGGTCCGGCGGACCACGGTCGCTCCCCGACCTTCCTCGCCGAGCTGCAACAGAAGATCTCCGCCTCCTCCCTCCCAGTGGTTGTGGGAGGTGACTTAACATCATCCGCTTCCCGGATGGGAAGAGTAATGACCGGATCAATCGCCCCCAGATGCAGATGTTCAACGACTGCATCATGGAGCTTGGCCTTCGTGAGCTTGAGCGCACAGGTGCCAAGTTTACTTGGACTAATCGCCAGGCGAACCCGACGCGGTCCGTTCTGGACCGTGTCCTAGTATCTCCGGAGTGGGAACTTAGATGTCCCCTGGCCTCGCTGTGTGGCACCCCGGCTCAGAGAAACCGGAACACCCCGTATTCCAGCCCAGAGATCAAGGAGAAGTCTCTGGAATACGACACTGTTTGACATAGAACAAATCAGCTCTTATTACAAGAATAGTAATACAAAGGTCTGATGTTACAAAGGTTCACATCAGCACAATGACTCTACGCCTGTGATACTACACTTGCTCTATGCTAGCAGAAGAACAACTTGTAGCAGCGGAAATCTTCTAGCAGTGGAACAACGACGAAGGTAGTGAACTCCACTCCGTAGGGACTCTGGCTGGGACACGATCTAGCTCGCACGAACGGAAACCACAACACGCAATCTAGAAATCACGTCATCACCTGCAATCTGGCATGACACGCCAAGTCAGTACATTGAATGTACTTGCAAGCTCACAACAACCAAATACATCAAGGCAAGACAACAACATAGCATTAAGCAGGTTAATTAAATTAACAACTACCATGATGAAGCAACTAATAATCATGATATGAACTACTAGAATACTGATAAGCCATCATCTTAGATCTCAAGTACCACATGAACCATCTCACACTTGGCTAACCGGCCAAGCAGTACACCATCTCGATCACCTCGTGATCAAAACAAAACGGTGATCACTCACGGATCACAAACGGAACCACACCGGGTTCAACGGGTTACCTCGTAACCGAACGATGATAACTCACAGATCACAAACGGAACATCCACATCATCACCTCGTGACCACATCACAAACTGAATGATCCTTCTCAAGATCATCCCAACCTCATCATCATCATCCTGCCAAACTGTTACAGCTCATAATATCAACATATATATCACCTATAAGTCATTCCGTCATGTGAGTGTTGATTGAACGGTGTGACCTAGTATGAACTTATGCCCATGATGGAGGACGCGGCTATCGATAGATTAAACATACACACTCTGCAGAGGTAGCACACTGTACCCACACCACGGAACCCATGGCCTCGCACTCCCATTCGGCTGGACCAACGGCGTTCCGACAAAACCGATCTACTGCCATGACACTCTCCCGGCCACTCCGACTCACTCCCCACTGGGCTAAGTCATGGGTGGCCCCGTGTCTACCCCAGACACCAATGGCCATAGTCGTGGCAAAACGGTCCCAAACGGGGACAAAAGCGCTTATCATCCAACTACGGGCACACAAGGCTTATGTCCGCCTACCTGATCAGGGTAGCGCGCGACCATAACCTTCCCTCGTTGGAGGCACCGGCGAGAGACATGACAATAGCATCACATTAGGGCCTTCCCATAAAAGGCAAATGTGGTTGCACTGGAAAAGATCGGTTCGGTGGCACCTGACCAACTTAATGAAGGAATTTAACCCGAAAAATATAACTATGATAACTGATACTCCGATGTCAACTATCAAACTATAATCTAAGTCATAGCAATATCCAACAAATAATCCAAGCATAATATCATCATCTCAAAATACTCCAAGGGTAGCACGACACTACTATCATGATGAATCCGGAAACAATAATCCTACTACTCCAATAACAAGAATAAAGCTACACATCTAAGATCCACATGTAAACATCATCTCCGAAAATAATACTCCAAGCAACAGTAACAGAACATCAACTAGCATCATGAAAATAATCAAACTAACCACTAATAATCCAAGGCAGCATGACATCCAAAGTAATACTCAAAATATAATAACAGATATCATCATGGAAATAAGCATAATATCAACTACTAATACTCCAATGACAACATGATACTCATCAGCTACAACCATATCTCCTAGTAATCCAAACAATAGCATGGCAACAACAAGATCAAAATAATACTCCGAGAAAATGCCATGCACAAAGTCATGTAGCTAAAGCAATATTTTAAATAAGTTCAAATAGATTAAACCATGTCACTTCATTGCAGTGATGCAAATAGAGGGTGTGGCTTGCCTGGGGTGGAAGAAATCACCGGGAGAAAGTGCGAGAAACTCCCAGAACGAATCGCCGGAAATCGTACTCTCTCGGAGGGGGCTGAATAAGGGCAAGGGCATAATAGTCATTTTCATAATTTTAAAACATGGTGAAAATGGCTCCATCGGAACGGGCTCGATGAAACAAAGAAGTGGGCTTTGGAATCACCTGATTTGGAGCTACGGGTAAAAAGATATAAGGGTTTGACTGCCAGGGACCTATCTGTAAAAATTTATCCACAAATAAGTCATTGACTGGGAAAACAGAAAATGTATTTGGCAGAATACGATTTCATTTACTCTAGCTGGCAGGCGCAGGGCCGGCGGGGTGAGTGGCCGATGGGTGGGGTCGCTGACGTGCGGGTCCCACGGGCCGTGGGGCCCGTCACTTATCCATGTGGGCTAGTCGGGTCAACGACTAAGGGGCTGACGTGCGGGGCCCGCGGCCAGCTGGTAGGGAGGGGCGCCGTCTCCTTCCTCTCCTCGCTCATGCCCGCGCCTGGCCAAGGCAAAGCCGGCACCGACAGCGACTGCGGGCAGCTCCGGCCACCTCCCACGCCGTGCCACCTACCGAGTGCTCAGCGGGATGAGCTGCACCTCCCTAGACCACCAGTTTTCACCGGAAAGGTCAAGGTCAAGCAGGGCTCCCGCGGCGGCGGGCGACGGCGTTGGGCGATGATGGAGCTCGCGGACAGAGGCCACCGGAGGAGAGGGCAAGTTGCTGGGGAGGTTTGCCGGGGTGGTGTGGATCTACTGGTAGTGGAGGAACGGAGGGGGAGGCTTGGCGTTGGGCTAATTTAGGCCGAAGCCGAGGCGGCCATAGAGGAGGAACTGGAGCTCCTCGAGCTCGGTGGAGTGGTCGGGCGGGGCTCTGGGAGAGTGGTGAGGCGAGAGGTGAGCTCGGGAGGGCTCGGGGTGGCCTTTATATAGGCGGGGGCAGGAGTGTCTTCTTTGGGTCACAGCAGACGTGCGTGGCGGCGGCCTTGTGGACGCGTGTCTTGGCTTCGAGCTTGGAGGAAGGCGACGGGGAGACACAGGGAGGAGCCCACGGGGCACGGGGAAGAAGAAGACGGCGACGAACAGAGCCAAATGGCCACTGTTCGCCCGTGGGCACACGACGGCGAGCATCGGTGAGGAAGCTGCCGAAGGGGGAGAGGGGTCCATAGGAACGACGACGATGAGATGAAGCCAAGGGACATGCTTACGCGCGCTAAGACGACGAGCAGAAGAGGGGCCCGAGCAAAGCGATGTTCTGGACACGCTCATGGCATGCCAAAACGGTGGTCACCGCGTGCACTGGTGCACACAGTGACACAAGCTATGCCAAATGATTCTGGGGGTTTGTCCTTCCTGGGAAGGTTGCAACTGAGGTGGTAACTTGGTTAAAGACCCTGTGGTTAAATGGTAGTAATCGTCTGAAGTTTATTGTAGTAATCTTGGCCGAGCACTGCTGATCAATAGGAACTTGATTGTGGTAAATGGAGTTGTCTGGGAGGTTTATCTATCGAAGGACTACAGTTCTGGAGGTTTTTGAGGGGATTTGAACCAAGATTTATATAGTTGCTTTGCAACTGCCAAATCTGGTCAGAAACTAAATTTGGATGATGCACTTGTTGGGAAACGTAGTAATTTCAAAAATTTTCCTACGCACACGCAAGATCATGGTGATGCATAGCAACGAGAGGGGAGAGTGTTGTCTACGTACCCTCGTGACCAAGCGGAAGCGATCTGGCGTAGAGGAAGTAGTCGACGATCTCCTCGCGATCCGACCGATCCCGCGCCGTTACTCCGGCACCCCGAGTTCTTGACACACGTACAGCTCGATGACGCTCCTCGGGCTCCAATCCAGTAGAGTTCCGGGGAGGGAGAGTTCCGTCAGCACGACGGCGTGGTGACGATCTTGATGTTCTACCGGCGCAGGGCTTCGCCTAAGCTTTGCGACGATATGACCGAGGTGGAATATGGTGGAGGGGGGCACCGCACACGGCTAAGGAACGATCCGTAGATCAACTTGTGTGTTCTAGGGTGCCCCTGCCCCCGTATATAAAGGAGCAAGGGGGGGTGCGGCCGGCCCTTGGAGGAGGCGCGCCGGAGGAGTCCTACTCCCACGGAGTAGGACTCCCCCTTCCTAGTTGGAGTAGGATTGGGGGAGGGAAGAGGGAAGGGGGCGCCCCTGTCCTTGTCCTATTAGGACTAGGGGAGGGGCGCAGCCTACCCCTGGCCGCCCTTCCTCTTCTCCCTCATGGCCCACTAAGGCCCAATGACCCCGGGAGGGTTCAGTAACCCCGGTGTTCGGTAAAATCCGATTTCACCGGAACCATTCCGAACTCAAATATAGGCTTCCAATATATCAATCTTTATGTCTCGACCATTTCGAGACTCCTCGTCATGTCCGTGATCACATCGGGACTCCGAACTTCTTGGTACATCAAAATACACAAACTCATAATATAACCGCCATCGAAACCTTAAGCGTGCGGACCCTACGGTTCGAGAACAATGTAGACATGACCGAGACACGTCTCGGTCAATAACCAATAGCGGGACCTGGATGCCCATATTGGTTCCTACATATTCTACGAAGATCTTTATCGGTCGAGACCGCATAACAAGATCGTTGTTCCCTTTGTCATCGGTATGTTACTTGCCCGAGATTCGATCATCGGTATCAATACCTAGTTCAATCTCGTTATCGCAAGTCTCTTTACTCGTTCCATAATACATCATCTCACAGCTAACTTATTAGTTGTAATGCTTGCAAGGCTTCAGTGATGTGTATTCGAGAGGGCCCAGAGATACCTCTCCGACAATCGGAGTGACAAAACCTAATCTCGAAATACGCCAACCCAACATACGCCTTTGGAGACACCTGTAGTACTCCTTTATAATCACCCGATTACGTTGTGGACGTTTGGTAGTACCAAAGTGTTCCTCCGTAAGCGGAGTTGCATAATCTCATAGTTATAGGAACATGTATATGTCATGGATAAAAGCAGTAGCAACATACTAAACGATCGTGTGTTAAGCTAATGGAATGGGTCATGTCAATCAGATCATTCAACCAATGATGTGACCCTGTTAATCAAATAACAACTCTTTGTTCATGGTTAGGAAACATAACCATCTTTGATTAACAAGCTAGTCTAGTAGAGGCATACTAGTGACATATTGTTTGTCTATGCATTCACACATGTATCATGTTTCCGGTTAATGCAATTCTAGCATGAATGATAAACATTTATCATGAAATAAGGAAATAAATAATAACTTTATTATTGCCTCTAGGGCATATTTCCTTCAGTCTCCCACTTGCACTAGAGTCAATAATCTAGATTACATAGTAATGATTCTAACACCCATGGAGTCTTGGTGTTGATCATGTTTTGCTCGTGGAAGAGGCTTAGTCAACGGGTCTGCTACATTCAGATCCGTATGTATCTTGCAAATCTCTATGTCTCCCACCTGGACTAGATCCCGGATGGAATTGAAGCGTCTCTTGATGTGCTTGGTCCTCTTGTGAAATCTGGATTCTTTTGCTAAGGCAATTGCTCCAGTATTGTCACAGAAGATTTTCATTGGACCCGATGCACTAGGTATGACACCTAGATCGGATATGAACTCCTTCATCCAGACTCCTTCATTAGCTGCTTCCGAAGCTGCTATGTACTCCGCTTCACATGTAGATCCCGCTATGACGCTTTGTTTAGAACTGCACCAACTGACAGCTCCTCCGTTTAGTGTAAATACGTATCCGGTCTGCGATTTAGAATCGTCCGGATCAGTGTCAAAGCTTGCATCAACGTAACTGTTTACGATGAGCTCTTTGTCACCTCCATATATGAGAAACATATCCTTAGTCCTTTTCAGGTATTTCGGGATGTTCTTGACGCTGTCGATGATCCACTCTGGATTACTTTGGTACCTCCTGCTAAGCTTATAGCAAGGCACACATCGGTCTTGTACACAGCATTGCATACATGATAGAGCCTATGGCTGAAGCATAGGGAACATCTTTCATTTTCTCTCTATCTTCTGCAGTGGTCGGGCATTGAGTCTTACTCAACTTCACACCTTGTAACACAGGCAAGAACCCTTTCTTTGCTTGATCCATTTTGAACTTCTTCAAAATTTTGTCAAGGTATGTGCTTTGTGAAAGTCCAATTAAGCGTCTTGATCTATCTCTATAGATTTTGATGCCCAATATGTAAGCAGCTTCACCGAGGTCTTTCATTGAAAAATTCTTATTCAAGTATCCCTTTATGCTATCCAGAAATTCTATATCATTTCCGATCAGCAATATGTCATCTACATATAATATCAGAAATGCTCTGAGCTCCCACTCACTTTCTTGTAAATCTGAGGCTTCTCCAAAAGTGCAGATGAACCCAAATGCTTTGATCACACTATCAAAGCATTTATTCCAACTCGAGATGCTTGCACCAGTCCATAAATGGATCATTGGAGCTTGCACACTTTGTTAGCTCCTTTGGATCGACAAAACCTTCGGTTGCATCATATACAACTCTTCTTCCGTAAATCCATTCAGAATGCAGTCTTTACATCCATTTGCCAAATTTCATAATCATAAAATGCGGCAATTGCTAACATGATTCGGACAGACTTAAGCATCGCTACGGGTGAGAAGGTCTCATCGTAGTCAATCCCTTGAACTTGTCGAAAACCCTTTGCGACAAGTCGAGCTTTGTAAACGATAACATTACCGTCGGCGTCGGTCTTCTTCTTGAAGATCCACTTGTTTTCTATTGCTTGCCTACCCTCGGGCAAGTCAACCAAAGTCCATACTTTGTTTTCATACATGGATCCCATCTCAGATTTCATGGCCTCAAGCCATTTTGCGAATCTGGGCTCACCATCGCTTCTTCATAGTTCGTAGGTTCATCATGATCTAGTAGCATGATTTCGAACAGGATTACCGTACCACTCAGTGCGGATCTTACTCTGGTTGATCTACGAGGTTACGTAGTAACTTGATCTGAAGTTTCATGATCAACATCATTAACTTCCTCACCATTTGGTGTAGATGTCTCGTAAACCGTTTCTGCGACAAACTACTTTCAAGTAAGGGAGAAGGTACAATTACCTCATCAAGTTCTACTTTCCTCCCACTCACTTCTTTCGAGAGAAACTCCTTCTCTAGAAAGGATCCATTCTTAGCAACAAATGTCTTGCCTTCGGATCTGTGATAGAAGGTGTACCCAACTGTCTCCTTTGGGTATCCTATGAAGACACATTTCTCGATTTGGGTTCGAGCTTATCAGGTTGAAGCTTTTTCACATAAGCATTGCATACCCAAACTTTAAGAAAGCGACAACTTTGGTTTCTTGCTAAACCATAGTTCATAAGGTGTCGTCTCAGCGGATTTTGACGGTGTTCTATTTAGTGTGAATCGGCCGTCTCTAGAGCATAACCCCAAAATGATAGCGGTAAATCTGTAAGAGACATCATAGATCGCACCATATCTAGTAAAGTGCGATTACGATGTTCGGACACACCATTACTGTTGTGGTGTTCGGGTGGCGTGAGTTCTTGAAACTATTCCGCATTGTTTCAAATGTAGACCAAACTCGTAACTCAAATATTCACCTCCACGATCAGATCGTAGAAACTTAATTTTCTTATTACGATGATTTTCAACTTCACTCTGAAATTCTTTGAACTTTTCAAATGTTTCAGACTTATGTTTCATTAAGGATATACCCATATCTGCTTAAATCATCTGTGAAGGTGAGAAAATAACGATATCCGCCATGAGCCTCAACATTCATCGGACCACATACATACATATGTATGATTTCCAACAAATCTGTTGCTCTCTCCATAGTACGGAGAACGGGTTCTAGTCATCTTGCCCATGAGGCACGGTTCATAAGTGCCAAGTGATTCATAATCAAGTGACTCCAAAAGTCCATCAGTATGGAGTTTCTTCATGCGCTTTATACCGATATGACCTAAACAGCAGTGCCACAAATAAGTTGCACTATCATTATCAACTCTGCATCTTTTGGCCTCAACACTATGAATATGTGTATCACTACTATCGAGATTCATCAAAAATAGACCACTCTTCAAGGGTGCATGACCATAAAAGATATTACTCATATAAATAGAACAACCATTATTCTTTGATTTAAATGAATAACCGTCTCGCATTAAACAAGATCCAGATATAATGTTCATGCTCAACGCAGCACCAAATAACAATTATTTAGGTCTAAAACTAATCCGAAGGTAGATGTAGAGGTAGCGTGCCGACCGCGATCACATCGACTTTGGAACCATTTCCCACGCGCATCGTCACCTCGTCCTTTGCCGGTGTTAAGCAATCCGTAGTCCTGTTTGAGTTGCAAATATTAGCAGAACCATTATCAAATACCAGTGCTCTGCGAGCTCTAGTAAGGTACACATCAATAACATGTATATCACATATACCTTTGTTCACCTTGCCATCCTTCTTATCCGCCAAATACTTGGGGCAGTTCCGCTCAAAGTGACCAGTCGCTTGCGATGAGAAGCACTCGTTTCAGGTTTAGGTCCAGACTTGGGTTTCTTCTCTGAGCAGCAACTTGCTTGCTGTTCTTCTTGAAGTTCCTTCTTCTTCCCTTTGCCTTTCTTCTTGAAACTAGTGGTCTTATTGACCATCAACACTTGATGCTCCTTCTTGATTTCTACCTCCGCAACCTTTAGCATTGCGAAGAGCTCGGTATAGTCTTTACTAACCCTTGCATATTATAGTTCATCACGAAGCCTTTGTAGCTTGGTGGCGGTGATTGAAGAATTACATCAATGACACAATCATCCGGAAGATTAACTCCCAGTTGAGTCAAGTGATTGTAATACCCGGACATTTTGAGTATGTGCTCACCGATGAACTATTCTCCTCCATCTTGCAGCTATAGAACTTATTGGAGACTTCATATCTCTCAATCCGGGCATTACTGTTGGAATATCAACTTCAACTCTGGAACATCTCATATGCTCCATGACGTTCAAAACGTCGTTGAAGTCCCGGTTCTAAGCCGTAAAGCATGGCACACTCGAACTATAGAGTAGTCATCAGCTTTGCTCGCTAGACGTTCTTAACGTCGTCGATTGCATCAACAGCAGGCACGGCACCTAGCGGTGCATCCGGGGCGTAATCGTTACGTGCAGCAATGAGGATAATCCTCGAGTTACGGACCCGATCCGTGTAGTTGCTACCATCATCTTTCAACTTTGCTTTCTCAAGGAACGCATTAAAATTCAACGGAACAACGACGAGCGATCTATCTACAATCAAACATAGACAAGCAAGATACTATCGGTACTAAGTTCATGATAAATTTAAGTTCAATTAATCATATTACTTAAGAACTCCCACTTAGATAGACATCTCTCTAGTCATCTAAGTGATCACGTGATCCAAATCAACTAAACCATAACCGATCATCACGTGAGATGGAGTAGTTTTCAATGGTGAACATCTTATGTTGATCATATCTACTATATGATTCACGCTCGACCTTCGGTCTCCGTGTTCCCGAGGCCATATCTGCATATGCTAGGCTCGTCAAGTATAACCTGAGTATTCTGCGTGTGCAAAAACTGGCTTGCACCCGTTGTAGATGGACGTAGAGCTTATCACACCCGATCATCACGTGGTGTCTGGGCACGACGAACTTTGGCAACGGTGCATACTCAGGGAGAACACTTCTTGATAATTTAGTGAGAGATCATCTTATAATGCTACCGTCAATCAAAGCAAGATAAGATGCATAAAAGATAAACATCACATGCAAATCAATATAAGTGATATGATATGGTCATCATCGTCTTGTGCTTCGTGATCTCCATCTTTGCAGCACCATCATGATCACCATCCTCACCGACGCGACACCTTGATCTCCATCGTAGCATCGTTGTCGTCTCGCCAATCTTATGCTTCTACGACTATCGCTACCGCTTAGTGATAAAGTAAAGCATTACGAAGCGATGCATTTCACACAATAAAGCGACAACCATATGGCTCCTGCCGATTGCCGATAACCGGTTACAAAACATGATCATCTCATACAATAAAATATAGCATCACGTCTTGACCATATCACATCACAACATGCCCTGCAAAAACAAGTTAGGCGTCTTCTACTTTGTTGTTGCAAATTTTACGTGGCTGCTACGGGCTTAAGCAAGAACCAATCTTACCTCGCATCAAAACCACAGCGATACTTCCTCAAATAGACTCCGTTTAACCTTCTCAAGGACCGGGCGTAGCCACACTCAGTTCAACTAAAGTGAGAGAGACAGACACCCGCCGATCACCTTTAAGCAACGAGTGCTCAGAGCGGTGAAACCAGTCTCGCGTAAGCGTCTGGCGTAATGTCGGTCGGGCGCTTCATCTCACAATACCGCTGAACCAAAGTATGACATCTTTGGTAGGTAGTATGACTTGTATCGCCCACAACTCACTTGTGTTCTACTCGTGCAAAACATCAAACCATAAAAAACCTAGGCTCGATACCTGTTGGGAAGCGTAGTAATTTCAAAAATTTTCCCTCGCACACGCAAGATCATGGTGATGCATAGCAGCGAGAGGGGAGAGTGTTGTCTCGTACCCTCGTAGACCCAAGCGAAGCGATCTGGCGTAGAGGAAGTAGTCGACGATCTCCTCGCGATCCGACCGATCCCGCGCCGTTACTCCGGCACCCCGAGTTCTTGACACACGTACAGCTCGATGGCGCTCCTCGGGCTCCAATCCAATGAGAGCCGGGGAGGAGAGTTCCGTCAAGCCTGACGGCGTGGTGGCGATCTTGATGTTCTATCGGCGCGAGGCTTCGCCTAAGCTTTGCAGCGATATGACCGATGTGGAATATGGTGGAGGGGGCACCGCTGACACGGCTAAGGAACGATCCGTAGATCAACTTGTGTGTTCTAGGGTGCCCCCTGCCCTCGTATATAAAGGAGCAAGGGGGTGCGGCCGGCCCTTGGAGGCAGGCGGAGGAGTCCTACTCCCACCGGGAGTAGGACTCCCCCTTCCTAGTTGGAGTAGGATTGGGGAGGGAAGAGGGAAGAGGGCGCCCCCTCTCCTGTCCTATTCGGACTAGGGGAGGGCGCGCAGCCTGCCTGGCGGCCCTTCCTCTTCTCCCTCATGGCCCACTAAGGCCCAATGACCCCGGGAGGTTCAGTAACCCCGGTGTTCGGTAAAATCCGATTTCACCTAGAACCATTCGAACTCCAAATATAGGCTTCCAATATATCAATCTTTATGTCTCGACCATTTGAGACTCCTCGTCATGTCCGTGATCACATCCGGGACTCCGAACCTCTTGGTACATCAAAATACACAAACTCATAATATAACCGTCATCGAAACCTTAAGCGTGCGGACCCTACAGTTCGAGAACAATGTAGACATGACCGAGACACGTCTCGGTCAATAACCAATAGCGGACCTGGATGCCCATATTGGTTCCTACATATTCTACGAAGATCTTTATCGGTCGGACCGCATAACAACATCGTTGTTCCCTTTGTCATCGGTATGTTACTTGCGAGATTCGATCGTCGGTATCAATACCTAGTTCAATCTCGTTACGGCAAGTCTCTTTACTCGTTCCGTAATACATCATCTCACAGCTAACTTATTAGTTGTAATGCTTGCAAGGCTTGATGATGTGTATTACCGAGAGGACCCAGAGATACCTCTCCGACAATCGGAGTGACAAAACCTAATCTCGAAATCGCCAACCCAACATCGCCTTTGGAGACACCTGTAGTACTCCTTTATAATCACCCGATTCGTTGTGACGTTTGGTAGTACCAAAGTGTTCCTCCGTGGCGGGTGTTGCATAATCTCATAGTTATAGGAACATGTATATGTCATGGATAAAAGCAGTAGCAACATACTAAGCGATCGTGTGCTAAGCTAATGGAATGGGTCATGTCAATCAGATCATTCAACCAATGATGTGACCCTGTTAATCAAATAACAACTCTTTGTTCATGGTTAGGAAACATAACCATCTTTGATTAACAAGCTAGTCTAGTAGAGGCATAGTAGTGACATATTGTTTGTCTATGCATTCACACATGTATCATGTTTCCGGTTAATACAATTCTAGCATGAATGATAAACATTTATCATGAAATAAGGAAATAAATAATAACTTTATTATTGCCTCTAGGGCATATTTCCTTCAGCACTCACCTGGAGTTATAGAATGGTATGCAACTTGGCAAATCCTCAAGATATGGACATATAAAGATGCTGTAAAAAGCTCATACCAAATGGGTTCACCAAAATGGTACTTGCTTCACAAACATCATTTCTGTCCAGAAACTTGGAATAATTTTGGTGATCAAATGGCTCTTTAAAATGATTCCAAATTGGGTGGATAGATGTTTTATGGGTACAAGAATGATCTGGTAATTTATCAGGATTTTTGAAGCAATAAAAAATACACTTGCTGCACAACCTGAAAATATTGCCAGAATCAAAGATTTGCTTCTGTGCTCACATAGATGATTGGATGGGGCTGCAAACGGGTGGAGGGGGTTAATATGAGCATATTAAGGAGTGTGCAAAATTTCAACTCATTTGGATACTCTTAGCTAGTACTTCCTTCACAAAGCCTTCTATCTGACAGAAACTTTGAAAATTCACTGAGGAAGATTGGCTAGGCAAATAAAGTTGAACTTGTGCATGAGGCAGCTATTTGGATATATAATCATGCCCAAAAATGTTGGGAGCACTAGGAAAAATATAAATGACACTTCCTTCACAAAGTGCCATTTAGGGCAGAATAGAAAATGGAATGTTGGGGAATTATTTTTGAACTGGCCAAGGAAATGTTTGGACATATTTGAGCTATATATGACCCAAAGGAATTATTAGAACTATTTGGGAATTTTTGGATGGACAGAAATATAGGTTGCTTCACAACCTAGGGCAGATAGGGTTATTAGGTTAAGAACAACAAAACATGAACACTGAGCTATCTCCATAAATCACTAGAACATGCTCCAAAACACATGGTAAGATTGCAAATAATAACAGCTTGACTTAGCGAAGTAACATCAGTTGCAATGTTTAGAGCCATCAAACAACATGTTACAGAACTTATCATGGCAAACAAAGGCATGGCATGAATCTACTAATAGCATAGATCAAAAGTCCCCATCGACCATGAGCCAAAAAGGCATAGAAAATATGATGGCACCTATGTAAACATGGCAAGTTATATTACAGATTTAAACACAGTAAAAAAATAAGTAGGCATGTTGGTGAGCTTGTACCACTCACCACAGAGCAATACATGGCATGGCAAGGCAACCAACAGCAAGAAGGCATGTTTATGAAGCTAAGGATGGCAATAGCAAGGTCATAGGGTGCATGGATCACTAGTAAAACACATGGAAACTAGTGAACTTAATGTTAACAGTCGATAGCAACATTATCAAGCAACTTTAGAGCAAGATTACAACAATCTACAGCAAGCTATAATTGCAACTAGGCATGGATGGATAGAGCATGACATGTAGATCAAAACATGTTTATAGAACATCTCCAGATTATGCATAGAATGATTTAGAAGCATGTTTACATAGCAACAAAATATAATGTATCTCATTTAGCAAACAAAGAACAAAGATACACTACTTAACAAGCTCGATTCACTCACCACAAGTCATTGCATGACAAGATAAGAATAGCATCATCAATAAGACATGTTTATGTAACCAACCAAGGCAAGAATAAGTCCATAGCATGCAAGGATCAACTATAGCAACCTTGGCTAAATTGAATAACAAATAAACAACTGCCAGAAACATTTTGAAGCAAGAGTAGAGCACTCAAATGACATGCTAGACAACTCCATAATTGCAAACAAGGGCATGAATGGATAGACATAACCATATGTTCAAAACACCTTATCAAGTATCTCAAAATAAGCATGGATCTCTCAGAGCATCAAGTTTACATGGCATCAAAATAATAGCGTAACAAGGACTAAAATCAGCAATATCATGATGCCTAGTTTGCATGCTTGTGCTAGTCACCACATTGATCACAAAATACATGGCATACACCCCTCGAAAGATGGGATGGCATAGATCAAAACACATGTAGACATCAGCCTCATAGGATGCACACATCAATCATGGCAAAATGACAAATGAGCAAGATATACAGCCAAAGAGATAAACATCAACATGCACTCTTCCAACAGATTTCGCATCAAGATGAGCTCAAATGAAAATGATGCAATGGAATGAAATGAAGTACTCGACGACTAACATTCGACACACGCACGTAAAACAGAGCTACGGATGAGATACGGCATGATGAACATGGCATGATTATAAAAATCCCGACTTGAAGAAATATACCCTCCGGATCCGGGGCACGGATTACGATGCACGCCGGATCTCACGAGCTACGCTGCCGAGACGAGGCAGCGCCGAGACGGAGATGGCCGGACTGGCGCTGAGGAGGCCGGAGAGGCCGGGATGATGGCGCTGGGCCGGGGCGGCGCCGTGGGAGGTGCGGGAGCCGCCTGAGGTGGCGGCCCGGCCAGAGGAGGCACAAGGCACCGCTTGGCTCGGCGCGGCCTGGTTGCTGCGTGGCGAGGCGGGGCTATGCTTCGCGGGCGGCGCGGGAGGTTTCGCAGGGAGGGCGCGGGAGCGGGCGGAGGCGGCAAAGTGAGAGGCGGCGAGGACGCGGCGGGGGCGGCGCGAGGGCACGCGGCGCGGCGATGCTGCTGCTGGGCTTGGTGGGGCGGTGCTCGGTTCAAGCGGGCGGGCGGGCGCGGGCGCTGGCGGGCGGAGGCCACATGGCGCCCTCGATTGGGCGAGGGTCATGGCGATATGTCCGCCACGGGCGATATGTCCGCGGCGCGGGGGATGGATCTAGGGTTTCATTCGCGAAATGGAAGGAGGGTCTATAATAGGTAGAGGGAGCTAGGAGAGTCCAAATGAGGAGAGAGCGCCACGATCGTGATCGAACGACCGAGAGCATGGGGGAGTTTGCCGGGTTGGGGCCACTTTGAAGGTGTTGGGATGCAACAAAGAGGCCTTTGCGTTACTCCTGCTAACTGCTGAGTATCAAACGACCAAATGGCACGAAACTTGAAGCGGTTCACTGTGTTATACCAAGGTCATGGGCAAACTCGGCCCTTCCGAGAAAGTTTAACACCCGCCACAACGAAGACAAAAGGGGAACACGGAGGACATAGAGCGCCATTGCAAAACGGACAACGGGAAAATGCTCTGATGCATGAGAGACGAACACGTATGCCAATGCGATGCACATGATGACATGATATGAAATGCAGATGATGACATGATAAAATACAACACGCAAGCAAATGACATGGCAACGACAACGAATAAACTAGCGGACACCAGGCGATCGAATCCGGGCGCACATCGGGATCCTTCGATGGCCGACGAGGTGATCCGTGGGTGCACCCGCCTCGCATCGCTGTTTCCACGCCAGAGCGCTTCGTCCTCGGTCACAGCCCTCGATGGGGGTTTAGATGCGCCTTTTCGAACATCCGTGATTTCGCCATGATGCCGACGCCGCCAACTCGCCGAGTACATGCGCGACGAGCACATCGACATTATTGCCATCAAGAAACAATGTGCACGGAGTTTTGTCTCCCGAGCTTGATAGCCTTAGCCCCACCTGCTCGGCTCGCATTGGCTCCTTCTAGTGGGAACAATGGACATTCCGTGGCATCCTCGTCGGGTGAAGAATGCCACCTTCGAGGTGCGGTATGGACCGGGCGCAGTTCTTTGTTAGTATGGAGATCTTCGGGCACTCAACTTTAAGTGGGAGGTCATCATTGTATATGGTCCGCGGACCACGGCCGCTTCCCCGACCTTCCTCGCCGAGCTGCAATGTAAGATCTCCGCCTCCTCCCTCCCAAAGGGTTGTGGAGGTGACTTAACATCATCCGCTTCCGGATGGGAAGAGTAATGACGGATCATCATCGCCTCGTGATGCGTATGTTCAACGATCGTGATCATGGAGCTTGGCCTTCGTGAGCTTGAGCGCGACAGTGCCAAGTTTACTTGACTAATCGCAAAGCGAACCCGACGCGGTCCGCTCGACCGTGTCCTAGTATCTCCGAGTGGGAACTTAGATGTCCCCCGCCGCCGTGGCACCCTCAGAGAAACCGAACACCCCGTATTCCAGCTCGTAGATCAAGGAGAAGTCTCCGAATACGTTAATCGCTTGACATAGAACAAATCAGCTCTTATTACAAGAATAGTAATACAAAGGTCCTGATTACAAAGGTTCACATCAGCACAATGACTCTACGCCGTGATACTACACTTGCTCTATGCTAGCGTAAGAACAACTTGTAGCAGCGGAAATCTTCTAGAAAGGAACAACGACGGGTAGTGAACTCCACCGTAGGGACTCGCGGGACACGATCTAGCTCGCATTTAACGGAAACCACAACACGCAATCTAGAAATCACGCTATCACCGCAATCTGCATGACACGCCAAGTCAAGACATTGAATGTACTTGCAAGCTCACAACAACCAAATACATCAAGGCAAGACAACAACATAGCATTGCAGTGTTAATTAAATTAACAACTACCATGATGAAGCAACTAATAATCATGATATGAACTACTAGAATACCGATAAGCCATCATCTTAGATCTCAAGTACCACATGAACTATCTCACACTTGGCTAACCGCCAAGCAAGACACCATCTCGATCACCTCGTGATCAAACAAAACGGTGATCACCACGGATCACAAACGGAACCACACCGGTTCAACGGGTTACCTCAACCGAACGATGATAACTCACAGATCACAAACGGAACATCCACATCATCACCTCGTGACCACATCACAAACTGAATGATCCTTCTCAAGATCATCCCAACCTCATCATCATCATCCCGCCAAACCGTTACAGCTCATAATATCAACATATATATCACCTAAGTCATTCCGCCATGTGAGTGTTGATTGAACGGTGTGACCTAGTATGAACTTATGCCCATGATGGAGGACGCGCTATCGATAGATTAAACATACACACTGCAGAGGTAGCACATCGCACTCCACACCACGGAACCCATGGCCTCGCACCCCATTCTACCGACCAACGGCGTTCGACAAAACCGATCTATCGCCATGACACTCTCCCGCCACTCCACTCACTCCCCACTGGCTAAGTCATGGGTGGCCCCGTGTTCACCCTGCACACCAATGGCCATAGTCGTGGCAAAACGGTCCCAAACGGGGACAAAGCGCTTATCATCCAACCACGGCACACAAGGCTTATGTCCGCCACCGATCAGTGGTAGCCATAACCTTCCTCGCTGGAGGCACCAAGAGAGACATGACAATAGCATCACATTAGGGCCTTCCCATAAAAGGCAAATGTGGTTGCACTGAAAGAGTCTGCGTGGCACCGACCAACTTAATGAAGGAATTTAACCCGAAAAATATAACTATGATAACCGACATTCATGTCAACTATCAAACTATAATCTAAGTCATAGCAATATCCAACAAATAATCCAAGCATAATATCATCATCTCAAAATACTCCAAGGGTAGCACGACACTACTATCATGATGAATCCGGAAACAATAATCCTACTACTCCAATAACAAGAATAAAGCTACACATCTAAGATCCACATGTAAACATCATCTAAAATAATACTCCAAGCAACAGAAAGTAACATCAACTAGCATCATGAAAATAATCAAACTAACCACTAATAATCCAAAGATGACATCCAAAGTAATACTCAAAATATAATAACAGATATCATCATGGAAATAAGCATAATATCAACTACTAATACTCCAATGACAACATGATACTCATCAGCTACAACCATATCTCCTAGTAATCCAAACAATAGCATGGCAACAACAAGATCAAAATAATACTCCGAGAAAATGCCATGCACAAAGTCATGTAGCTAAAGCAATATTTTAAATAAGTTCAAATAGATTAAACCATGTCACCATTGCAGTGATGCAAATAGAGGGTGGGACGGATACGGCAAAAAGATAATAAGGTTTGATCACAGACTAATCTGTAAAAATTTATCCACAAAGAAGTCATCGATCGAAATGTAAAATGTATTTGCGAATACGATTTATTTACTTCTAATGGGTAGGCGTAGGTCAAGTGGGTGAGTGGCCGGCGGTGGGTCGCCGACGTGGTTCCCACGCCGTGGCCCGCCACTTATCCATGTGGGCTAGTCGGGTCAACGATAAGGGGCCGACGGCGAAGCCCGCGGCCACCGGTAGAGGCGCTGCCTTCCTCTCTCGCCATGCTCAAGGCCAAGGCAAAGCGCACCGACAATGATCTGGCAGAAGCTCACACTTCCCACGCTGTACATCACCGAAAGTGCTCACTGATGAGCTGCACTTTAGACCACCGCCACCGGAAGGTCAAGGTCAAGGTGGCTCATGGCTGCACGGCATGCAAGGGCGATGATGGAGCTCGCGATGACAGAGGCCACCGGAGGAGAGGGTGTTGCGGGAGGTTTGCGGGTGGTGGATCACCGTAGTGGAGGAACGGAGGGGAGGCTTAAGGCACACTTTAGGCCGGCCGAGGCGGCCATAGAGGAGGAACCTGAGCCTCGAGCTCGTGGAGTGGTCGGCGGGCTCGGGAGAGGTGAGGCGAGAGGTGAGCTCGGGAGGGCTCGGGTGGCCTTTATATAGGCGGGGCAGAGTGTCTTGTTGGTCACCGCGGACGCTGCGTGGCGGGCGCCATGGACGCGCAAAGGCCGAGCTTGAGGAAGGCGACGGGAGACAGGGAGGAGCCACGGGCACGGGAAGAAGAAGACGGCGACGGGTCAGCTAAATGGCTACCTGCCTTTCATGGCACACGGCGCGCAGCATCGGGAGGAAGTCCGAAGGGGGAGAGGGTCCATAGGAACGACGACGATGAGATGAAGCCAAGGGACATGCTTACGCCGCAAGACGCAAGCGTAAGAGGGCCCCAGCAGCGATGTTCGACACGCCATGGCATGCCAAAACGGTGGTCACCAAGGCATCGGTGCACACAAAGGACACAAGCTATGCCAAATGATTCGGGGTTTGTCCTTCCCGAAGGTTAAACCGAGGTGGTAACTTGTTAAAGACCCCGTGGTTAAATGGTAGTAATCGCCTCAAGTTTATTGTAATTCATTTAGCAATCGCTGATCAATAGGAACTTGATTGTGGTAAATGGAGTTGTCTCGGGAGGTTTATCTATCGGGACTACAGTTCTCGAGGTTTTGAGGATTTGAACCAAGATTTATATAGTTGCTGCAACCGCCAAATCTGGTCGAAACTAAATTTGGATGATGCACTTGTTGGGAAACGAGTAATTTCAAAAATTTTCCACACCAAAAGATCATGGTGATGCATAGCAACGAGAGAGAGTTGTCTACGCACTGTGAGACCGAAGCGAAGCGATCACAACGTAGAGGAAGTAGTGACGATCTCCTCGCGATCCGACCGATCCCGCGCCAAGCATTCCACCCCGAAGTTCTTGACACACGTGACAGCTCGATGACGCCTCCGGCTCCAATCCAGAGAGCTTCGGGAGGAGAGTTCCACAAGACGACGGCGCAGGACGATCTTGATGTTCTATCGCAGGCTTCGCTTAAGCTATGACGATATGACCGAGGTGGAATATGGTGGAGGGGGCACACACTGCTAAGGAACGATCCGAGATCAACTTGTGTGTTCTAGGGTGCCCCCCCCTGCAGAGATAAAGGAGCAGGGGGTGCGCCTGACTGAGGCGCGCCGAGGAGTCCCACTCCCACGGAGTAGGACTCCCTTCCTAGTTGGAGTAGGATTGGGGAGGGAAGAGGGAAGGGGGGCCGCCCTGTCCTTGTCCTATTAGGACTAGGGGAGGCGCAGCCCACCCCGGCCGCCCTTCTCTCCCTCATGGCCCACTAAGGCCCATGACCCCGGGAGGGTTCCGCACCCCCGGAATTTCCGAAAAATCCCCGATTTCACCCGAACTATTCCGAACTCCAAATATAGGCTTCCAATATATCAATCTTTATGTCTCACCCATTTCGAGACTATTGGCTGTCCGTGATCACATCCGGACTCCAACTTCTTCGTACATCAAAATACATAAACTCATAATATAACCGCCATCAAACCTTAAGCGCATGGACCTTACTGTTCGAGAACAATGTAGACATGACCGAGACATCGCCTTCCGGTCAATAACCAATAGCGGGACCTGATGCCCATATTGGTTCCTACATATTCTACGAAGATCTTTATCGGTCAGACCGCATAATAACATATCGCTGTTCCCTGTCATCGGTATGTTACTTGTCTGCTCGAGATTCGATCTGTCCGTATCCAATACCTAGTTCAATCTCAAGCTACCGGTAAGTCTCTTTACTCATTCCGTGAATACATCATCTCACAACTAACTTATTAGTTGTAATGCTTGCAAGGCTTTTGATGATGTATTACCGAGAGGGCTCAGAGATACCTCTCCGACAATCGGAGGACAAAACCTAATCTCAAACACGCCAACCCAACATCCGCCTTTGGAGACACATTTTAGTACTTTTTATAATCACCCAGCTTACAAGGACGCTTTGTAGCACCCAAAGTGTTCTTCGGAAACGGAGTTGCATAATCTCATAGTTATAGGAACATGTATAAGTCATGGATAAAAAGCACAGCAACATACTAAACGATCAAAGTTAAGCTTAATGGAATGGGTCATGTCAATCGATCATTCTACTAATGATGTGACCTTGTTAATCAAATAACAACTCTTGTTCATGGTTAGGAAACATAACCATCTTTGATTAACAAGCTAGTCTAGTAGAGCATACTAGTGACATGTATTGTTGTATGCATTCACACATGTATCATGTTTCCGGGTTAATACAATTCTAGCATGAATGATAAACATTTATCATGAAATAAGGAAATAAATAATAACTTTATTATTGCCTCTAGGCAGTATTTTCCTTCAGTCTCCCACTTGCACTAGAGTCAATAATCTAGATTACATAGTAATGATTCTAACACCCATGGAGTCTTGGTGCTGACATGTTTTGCTCGGTGGAAGAGGCTTTAGTCAACGGGTCCGCAACATTCAGATCCGTATGTATCTTGTAAATCTTCTATGTCTCCCACCTGACTAAGTCCTGATGGAATTGAAGCGCCTCTTTGATGTAGCTTGGTCCTCTTCAGAAACTGGATTCTTTGCTAAGGCAATTGCTCATAGATTGTCAGGAAGATTTTTTATTGGATCTCGACTTACTAGGTATGACACCTAGATCGGATATGAACTCCTTCATCCGCACTCTTTCATTAGCTGCTGCGTCGCTGTGTCCCGCTTCACATGTAGATCCCGCCACGACGCTTTGTTTAGAATTGCACCTACCTCCGCTTAGTAAAATACGATCCGATCATTGATTTAGAATTGTCCGATCAAGGTGTTGTTGCATCAACGTAAACTGGCTATTATGAGCTCTTTTGCACCTCCATATACGAAACATATCCTTAGTCCTTTCTGTGTATTTCAGGATGTTCTTGACCGCTGTCCAAAGGATCCACTCCGGATTACTTTTGGTACCTCCCCCGCTGCTTTCTATATAAAAGCACACACATCAGGTCTGGTACACAAAGATTGCATACATGATAGAGCCTATGGTCAGCATAGGAACATCTTCATTTTCTCTATCATCTAGTGGCTCCGGCATTGAGTCTTGACTCAACTTCACACCTTGTAACATGTGTAAGAACCCTTTCTTTGTTTTGATCCATTTTGAACTTCTTCAAAATTTTGTCAAGGTATGTGCTTTGTGAAAGTCCATTAAGCGTCTTGATCTATCTCTATAGATCTTAATGCCCAATATGTAAGCAGCTTCACCGAGGTCTTTCATTGAAAAACTCTTATTCAAGTATCCCTTTATGCTATCCAGAAATTCATATCATTTCCGATCAGTAATATGTCATCTATATATAATATCGTATGCTATAGAGCTTCACTCACTTTCTTTGTAAATACAGGCCTCCAAAAATCTAGATAAACCTAAATGCTTTGATCACACTATCAAAGGCGATTCCAACTCCGAGATGCTTGCACCACCATATAGAGATGGATCGCTGAGCTTGCACACTTTGTTAGCTCCTTTGATCGATAAAACCTTCGTTGCATCATATACAACTCTTCTTCCGTAAATCCATTCAGAATGCAGTTTTTACATCCATTTGCCAAATTTCATAATCATAAAATGCGGTAATCTAATATGATTCGGATTGAGACTTAAGCATCGCTACTGTGAGAGAAGGTCTCATCGTAGTCAATCCTTGAACTGTTCAAAACCTTTGCACAAGTCCAGCTTTGTAGACAAAAAGAATATGACCGCCAAATAAGTCTTCTTCTTGAAGATCCATTTGTTTTCTATTGCTTGTCGCACTGCAAGCCAACCAAAGTCCATACTTTGTTTTCACACATGGATCCCATCTCGCATTTCATGGCCTCAAGCCATTTTGTGGAATCTGGCTCACCATCGCTTCTTCATAGTTTGTAGGTTCATCATGATCTAGTAGCATGACTCGCAACAGGATTATCATATACCACCTGCGCGGATCTTACTCTGGTTGATCTACGAGGTTCTGCAGAGAACTTGATCTGAAGTTTCATGATCAACATCATCAACTTCCTCACTACTTGGTAGATGTCTCGTAAACCGTTTCTCGTGACAAACTACTTTCAAGTAAAGGAGAAGGTACTATTACCTCATCAAGTTCCACTTTCCCTCCACTCTTTTCTTTCGAGAGAAACTCCTTCTAGAAAGGATCCATTCTTAGCAACAAAATGTCTTGGCCTTCGGATCTCGTGATAGAAGGTGTACCCACTCGTCTCCTTTGGGTATCCTATGAAGACACATTTCTCCGATTTGGGTTCGAGCTATCATCAGTTGGAAGCTTTTCACATAAGCATCGCATCCCCAAACTTTAAGAAACGACAACTTTGGTTTCTGCCAAACCATAGTTCATAAGGTGTCGCCTCAACGGATTTTCGACTTGTTCTATCAGAAATGCGAACGTCTCTAGAGCATACCCCAAAACGATAGCGGCAATCAGTAAGAGACATCATAGATCGTACCATATCTAGTAAAGTACGCGATTTACGCTCGGACACACCATTACATTACGCCAGGTGTTCTGGTGGCGGAGTTGCGTAAACTATTCCGCATTGTTTCAAATGTAGACCAAACTCGTAACTCAAATATTCAACCTCCATCGATCGATAGAAATTTAATTTTCTTGTTACGATGATTTTCAACTTCACTCTGAAATTCTTTGAACTTTTCAAATGTTTCGACTTATGTTTCATTAAGTAGATATACCCATATCCGCTAAGTCATCCGCGTAAGTGAGAAAATAACGATATCCGCCATTTAGCCTCAACATTCATTGGACCACATACATCCGTATGTATGATTTCCAACAAATCTGCTGCTTCTCCATAGTTTCGAGAACGGGTTTTAGTCATCTTGCCCATGAGGCACGGTTCAAGTGCCAAGTGATTCATAATCAAGTGACTCCAAAAGTCCATCAAGATGGAGTTTCTTCACGCGCAGTAACGACATATATGACCTAAACGCAAGTGCCACAAATAAGTTGCACTATCATTATCAACTCTGCATCTTTGGTTTCAACATTATGAATATGTGTATCACTACTATCGAGATTCATCAAAAATAGACCACTCCTCAAGGGTGCATGACCATAAAAGATATTACTCATATAAATAGAACAACCATTATTCTCTCGATTTAAATGAATAACCGCGTCTCGCATCAAACAAGATCCGGATATAATGTTCATGCTCAACGCAGGCACCAAATAACAATTATTTAGGTCTAAAACTAATCCTGGGAAGATAGATGTAAGGTAGGCGTGCCGACCATGATCACATCGACTTTGGAACCATTTCCCACGCCGCATCGTCACCTCTGTCCTTTGCCGTGTTCGCTAAGACCAGAGTCCCTGCTTCTGAGTTGTAAAATATTAGCAATGTAACCAGTATTAAAATACCCAGTGCTACTCATGAAGCTCTAGTATAAGTACACATCAATAACATGTATATCATATATACCTTTGTTCACCTTGCCATCCTTCTTATCCGCCAAATACTTGGGGCAGTTCCTTCATGACCAGTACCCTTGCAGTAGAAGCACTTCTGTTTGTGTTTGGGTCCGACTTTGGTTTTTCTCCCGAGCAGTGTTAACTTGCTTGTGTTCTTCTTGAAGTTTCTTCTTCTTCCCTTTGCCTTCTTCTTGAAACTAGTGGTTCGTTGACCACCATCACTTGATGCTCCTTCTTGATTTCTCCTTCGCAGCCTTTCAGTATTGCGTAGATTCCGTATAGTCTTTACTAACCCTTGCATATTATAGTTCATCACGAAGTTTTGTAGTTTGGCAAGTTGATTGAAGAATTTGTCAATGACACAATCATCCTGAAGATTAACTCCCAATTGAGTCAAGTGATTGTAGTACCCGTACATTCTGAGTATGTGCTCATCACAGAACTATTCTCCTCCATCTTGCAGCTATAGAACTTATTGGAGACTTCATATCTCTCAATCCGGCATTCTGTTGGAATATTAACTTCAACTCCCTGAACATCTCATATGCTCCATGACGTCGCTAAAAACGTCGTTGAAGTCCCTGTTCTGCCGTCAAGCATGGCATACCAACTATAGAGAATATCAGTTTTGTCGCAGACGTTTCATAACATCCGTGTCTCGCTTCCAGTAAGAAGAGAGGCCTGCACCTAGCGGTGCATCCAGACGCGTAACTCTTCTCGCAGCAATGAGGATAATCCTCAAGTTACGGACTCCAATTGTAATTTCTACCATCATCTTTCAACTTTGCTTTCTTCAAGGAACGACATTAAAATTCAACGGAACAACAAATTTGAGCCATCTATCTACAATCAAACATAAACAAGCAAGATACTATCAGTACTAAGTTCATGATAAATTTAAGTTCAATTAATCATATTATTTAAGAACTCCCACTTTAGAAAGACATCTCTCTAGTCATCTAAGTGATCACGTGATCCAAATCAACTAAACCATAACCGATCATCACGTGAAATGGAGAAGTTTTCAATGGTGAACATCTTATGTTGATCATATTCACTATATGATTCCACGCCGACCTTCGGTCTCCGTGGTTCGAGGCCATATCAGCATATGCTAGGCTCGCTGGCAATAACCCTGAGTATTTCGGCAGTGCAAAACCGGCTTGCACCCGCTGTAGATGGACGAGAGCTTATCACACCTGGACATCACGTAAGTGTCTCAAGCACGACGAACTTTGGCAACGGTGCATACAGTGGAGAACACTTCTTGATAATTTAGTGAGAGATCATCTTATAATGCTACCGTCAATCAAAGCAAGATAAGATGCATAAAGGATAAAACATCACATGCAAATCAATATAAGTGATATGATATGGCCATCATCATCTTGTGCTTCAGGATCTCCATCTCAAGCACCACCATGATCATCACCATCGTCACCGGGCGCGACACCTTGATCTCCATCGAAAGCATCGTTGTCGCTTCGCCAATCATATGCTTCTACGATTCTCGCTACCGCTTAGTGATAAAGTAAAGCATTATTGTATGATTGCATTGCATACAATAAAGCTTACAACCATATGGCTCCTACCAAATGCCGATAACTTCGTTACAAAACATGATCATCTCATACAATAAAATATAGCATCACAATGCCACCATATCACATCATAAACATGCCCTCAAAAACAAGTTAGGACGCCCTCTACTTTGTTGTTGCAAATTTACGTATGTCGCGGGCTTACAGCCATAAGAACCGATCTCTTCCTACGATCAAAACCACAACGATATTTCACAAACAGACTCGCTTTAACCTTCTCAAGGACCGCATGTAGCTACACTCGGTTCAATCTAAAGTGAGAGAGCACACCCACCAAATACCTTTCAGCAACGAAAGCTCGTGGGTGAAACCAGCTTCACAGAAGCGTGAAGTAATGTTGGTCCGGGCCGCTTCATCTCACAATACCGCTGAACCAAAGTATGACATGCTGGTAGTAGTGACTTGTATCGCCCACAACTCACTTGTCTTCTACTCTGCAAAACATCAAACCATAAAAACCTAGGCTCGGATGCCAATCGCTGGGGAACGAGTAATTTCAAAAAATTCCTACGCACACGCAAGATCATGGTGATGTATAGCAGCAAGAGGGAGAGTGTTACCTATTACCCTCTCGAGACCCGGTTAAGCGATCACAAGCAGAGGAAGTAGTCGTCGTTCGCTCTCATGATCCAATCGATCCTGCCACAACATTCGGCTACCGAGTTCTTGGACACACGATAGCTCGATGACGCCCTCGACCCGATCCGGCCGAGTGTCGAGGGGAGAGTTCACACAAGACCACAGTGCAGACGATCTTGATGTTCTATCAAGCGGTGGCTTCGCCTAAGCTCGTGCACGAGCATGACCGAGGTGGAATATAGTGGAGGGGGCACCACATACGGCTAAGGAAACATCCGAGATCAAACTTGTGTGTCCTAGGGTGCCTCCTCTGCAGATATAAAGGAGGAAGGAGGCACGCGCCCAAGGGAGGCACGCCGAGGAGTCCTAGTCCCACCGAGTAGGACTCCCTTCCTAGTTGGAATAGGATTGGGGAGGGGAAAGAGGAAAGGGGGGGCCCTCTCCTTGTCCTATCTGACCTGCCTCTGGCCTCCTGACCCACTAAGGCCCATTTACCCCAGGGTTCCGTCCCCCGTTCCTCAGAAATTCCGTTTCACCGAACCATTCAACTCCAAACATAGCCTAATATAATCTTTATGTTCTCGACCATTCCGAGACTCCTCGTCATGTCCGTGATCACATCCGGACTCAACTTCTGCACATCAAAATACATAAACTCATAATAAAGCACATCAAACCTTAAGCTGCAGTGGACTCACGGTTGAAAGAACACTGTAGACATGACCGAGACACGCTTCGGTCAATAAACCACAGGGACCTGGATGCCCATATTGGTTCCTACATATTCTACGTAAGATCTTTTTTCTCTCGAGATCCGCATAACAACATAACGCTGTTCCCTTTGTCATCGGTGATGTTATTTCGCCCGAGATTCGATCGTCGGTATCCAATACCTAGTTCAATCTTCACACGGCAAGTCTTTACTGTCTTAATACATCATCTCACAGCTAACTCATTAGTTGTAATGTTTGGTAAGGCTTCAATGATGTATTACCGAGAGGGCCCAGAGATACCTCCGACAATCGGAGTGACAAAACCTAATCTCGAATACGCCAACCCAACATCTGCCTTTGGAGACACCTGTAGTACTCCTTTATAATCACCCAAATATGCCAGGACGCTTTGGTAGCACCCAAAGTGTTCTCCCAGAACGGGAGTTGCATAATAACATAGTTATAGGAACATGCGCGTCAACGCAGCGAGGCGGGCGAAGCGAAGCTGTGCTTTGCCTGCTCAAGATGTAAGACGGCGATGTGGTGCGGCGTGCAGGCAAGGGACTAGGCGGGCGGCGCAGATGGTCTCCGGCGAGGGCACCGTGGCCGGGACGGGCTGAATGCGAGCCTCGCCGGATCTTGCGGAGTCGGCGACGAATGCAGCAGGCGGCGGAGGAGCCAGGGCGCCGACCGCGAAGGTCATAGAGAGAGACCATGAGAGAGCAGAGATGGAGGGAGCGACAAAGAGAGAGGAGGGCAGGAAGGCGGCTCGATCGCACGGGCGGCCATGGCAGCAGGGCGGTGGCGCGAATCGAAGGCGAAGGAGCGCCAGCCTGGGTGCGGACGGATCTGATCTCGAACGAGGCGAGGACGCCGGAGCTTGGGGACGACGGCGCAGGGCGTCAGTGCAACAAGAGCGCGCCAGGGAACATCAGGGCACCGCGGGCGGCGTTCTCCTCGAGCACTTCCTCCGGGAAGAAGATGGGGGCGCCGCTGCTGGTTTGTGCTGGAAACGAAGCAGCTCCGGCGGTGGCACTTGTCAGCGCAGGGAGGAACAGGGCGCTGCAGGGGCGCACGGGAGGCTGCCGGGGAGAAGGAGCAAGGCAGTGCTGCTGCTGCGGTTATCGGCGGGCGGCTGGCTCGATCCGCTCGAGCCCGAGCTCCTGCGGGCTCGCACGCGGTGGCTCCGAAGAAGGCAGGGAGGAGGCGCGCGATGGGTTCGGCTGCTGGGGATGACGGACGATGGCGGCTCGGTCCTGCTGGCCGACGGCGCGCGCGGGAAGCAGAGGAGGCTGCGATCTGCTGGGGTTTGGGGACGAGGCCGACGCTCGCGGGCGAGGGGCTCGGTGAGCTCTGTTGAGGAGTGGATCGAGGGGCCCTGGGGTTGGTTCGATGCTGATAACGAGGGAGGTGGTCGGGCGGAGAAGTGGATCTGGGAGGATCCCGATGGAGATGGTGAGTGGGTGGCGGCGGCGCGATGGGAAAGGATGGATTGGACAAGTAGGGGCTAGGGTTAGGCTGCTATATATAGCGAGTGGGTAGGCTTAGGGGCTATCTCGTCCCTCCGATCGTAATCGGACGGTTCGAAATAAAATAGTTAGGGAGCCCAATTAACAAAACGGAGATGTTTTGTAGACGTTTGGGGATGATCCGAATCCATCGGTCACGATAGAGCGGGTCGGGTTTGGGACAGCTTTCGGACGCGCGCGAGGGGTTTGAGTATTGTGCAAAGAGGGTCAAATGGTCGGGCAACAACAGAAGGGTCGGTCTGAGAAAGGTCAACAGAGACGAGGAAGAAGCGGCAACTATCAACGGATGCATGTTTTATGAAAACATGCAGATGCAATGCGATGATGCTATGAGATGAAATGCAAGAAATGAACAAAATGCAAAACGGAAGACAAAACCCAACCACGGAGAAAAATAAAATATCGCATCTCCGGAAAAGACAGGAGTTGGAGTTACGAATATGGAAAGCTACATCCGGGGCGTTACAACACTCCACCACTACGAGAGGATCTCGTCCCGAGATCTAGGATGGCACCGGAGGGAAAACGGAAGAGGAAGAGAAGAGGTAAAACTAAGTTGCTTCTTCAACCAATGAGTGAAACCACGAACCTTGAGAGGTTGAGCAATTAGAGATGAACGAGATTGCAAACAATCCGTTAGATAAGAGGAACAAGGAACATCACGATAACTTGAAGGTTGCAAAGGCATGAATCAAGAGTTTAATGGACAAGATAGATTTCGAAACCACTCCGGTTAAAACAAGATGAGAGAGGAAGAATTCGGGCAGCACTCCGGTTGAGCATGGAAGGAATAGAACATGAACTTGACAAGATGAGAGGATACTTGATGAAATGAACAACACACTACCTCCAGAACTATTGAAAGAATGGCACAAGGGGTAAGAAACATTACAAACCGCACTCCGGTTGAGAAGGGAGGCAAAACTTGATAAGATGAGAGAACTCGAATGAAAACACGACACTCCGGCTAAACGGATAAGCAAGGAAAATTACATGATATTTACAAAATGAGATGATGGGTCGAAGAGAGTAACATCACAATGCCTCTGGAACAAAAGAATAGAAGATAGATCACTGGAATAACAGAATGTAGTAGAAAATGCAAACTTCTGCCACAAATGAGCTTGGAAAGCATCCTTACAAATAAGAATTGAACGGAGTTGTTGGAAAATCAACAACGAAAAGCACAAACTTGTTGTGGGCTTATGGAAAACATCTCGAGACTATGAGGTGACAACCGGCCACTAATGCAAACCATTGATTTGATTGAGAGCACCAAAGAGATGAAAGCTTCTTCCACCGAGGTGATAGAGAGACAACTTGGATCATAGATAAACACCACAAATAGCAACATTCCTTAGGAAAGGCTTTAGGTGAAATCTATACCAAGATAACTCCAAAGAAGAGATTGATGGATTTAAAATACCTCACTTTTGACAACAAGTGAATCGTGAAACATGAAGGAAATTGTCAAGAGTGACATAACACCACCTCAAAAAATAAGGTAGAAAGAATTGCACTTTGGAATGCAAGATGAAGAATACTTGAACTCCTCAGGAAAAACATGTGTTAAGCACCATGTTTATTTTAGAGTATAGCTTGGCGGATCATAACTTCGAGAGAAATCTTGATGAACAATTGAAGAATGAAAGGAATCCTTGACGAACCACCATGTAGAGCCTCCATGAAGAACTCCGGTAAAGAAAGGATGATAAAAAGAAAGGGAAGTTGAAAACACAAGGTGAAGCCTTGCAATGATTTAGATGAAGCTTCATGACGAGATAATGCGGAAAAAACTTGGAACTCCGGAAAAGAAAAGATGAAGCATCTCGAACCAAGAATGTGATATGATGAACAACTCCGGAAAGAAGATATTAATCACTTGGATGAACAAGAATAAGAATTATGTTATGCGTATCCTCCACCAATTTAAATTGATGACAATCAACGGATTTGGCATACTACTTATTCTCGTAGAAAGGATTAAAAGAGATATATGAAGACTTGAGAAGGTCTTCAACGAACCACCGGTGGGATTTGGAAACAACAAATATTGATATGATGAACAAGGAAGAGAGATCTTGAAAGAACCACCGTAAGAATTGAAAATGAACATAGCAAAGGCACAATTCACCAGGAAGAATTGGAAAACGAATGAAGATACTTGAGGGAATTTAGATACTTGAAGAGATCATGAACTGATTAGAGGATATTTGAATGATGCACCGTAAGATTTGGAGAACGAGAGCTGAAAGCTTGAATGAATAATACTGAGATGATGGGCTTCAAAGAATTGAAACTGAAAAGACTCCTAAAATGCTCCGGATGGGCGAAAAAGATTCTCACAATCGAAAACAATTATGAGAGGATGTCCACAAGCTAGCACCATGAATCTTGAAGAGAATAGAGCAAGATTAAAGAGAAACTCTTCTTCGGTCTTCGAATGATGAGAATGACAACGAGAAACACCACCAAGAATTATTGAGGCACACCGGAAGAATCAAAAGCGAAGAGGTTGAGTCAACTATGAAAAGAATTTGAAAGATCTTGGAGAAAAGCATTTGACTGATGATAATTCATTCTTGCGTCAACTCTGAAAAGAATTTGGAATGGCTCCAGAATAATTAGAAGAGTCAGGTAAGATCCTGGGAAAAGACCTGTGGGTTAGGGCCCACTCAAAAGAAACACCATTGGAAATGATTTAAAAGAGATGTTGCACCGGTTGAATTAAATGACTTGAATGGGATAATAATCTCCAAATAGCTTGAACGGATTAAGAATGGAAACACAAGTCTTGTGAGATATCTTCAGCACTCCAGAACAACAAATAGCGAGAAGTAGAATGATAATGAGGTGCACCGGTATGAGAAGACATTAGAAATGAGGAAAGGAATATGATGAATATCGAAAGCTTGAATAGGATCCGCCGGAGAAGAAACAACAATGAAGGATGATGAACTTGAAAGCTCGTGAGCATCTTCACAAGGGATCACCGGATCAGAACATTGAAAGAAAAGAATGAAGAGACTTCACATGAATAAATGGATACTTGATTAAGAAATCTGTGTCCTTGAAGAAAAAGGGTGGGAGGGTGGGAAAACAAAGGCAACTTGGGATGAACGAAACAAACACCGTTGAGAAGAAATTATAATTGGTTTTGCTGATGGGGAGAATGATGGGATCATCTCGAAGAGAAAACATGACAACCTCAATGATCAAAAGGATTAGTATTCACATAGCAATATGAGAACACCGTTTAGGAAAGGTATGGATTCAACATTTGACTTTGAAGCAACTCGAATACCACGAATAACACAAAACAAAGGATTGGCTTGCAGAATAAGCCGGAACAAACATATGATAGAGATTTCGTCCGAAATTTTCGTGGTGGGGCCTACACGGGCTCAATCGTACATCACAATCATGTACAAGGCAGTGCACATGACATACGAAGCGTCCCCGAGTCGGCATAGCCAAGGACTCTCTAAGACACAATGAGACCATCAGAAACCAACCGTGAATAGGCGGACCACTAGACGCCGAACCCCAATTTCATATCATACATCCGTCGGAAAGATATCCTAAGAGCTACCGAATTCCCACCTATGAAACTCCCGAAACTTTCGGTTATGCAATCTGGTGTTGGGGATACAGGGAGCAATATATCTTACACAAACTAACAATCCCTACATCCAACTGTATCCATCCGTCAACACATAACCAAGAAACCTTCGAAATCGTGTACCTCAACCTTCAAAAGCATCCGTTATACGAAGTCATGGCAATACTCCCGTACTCACCTCAAGATCGGGTTAGCGGGTTATCTCACCAACAACTGCATAAAAGAGATTTTCGATGTCGGCGTATTAAACTCGGTATTCCGAACTGCAACGATAAAATTATGACGACAACACCTCGGAGCTCAACTCCCCGGGACACTGCCACAACCCCTAAATGTCAGGAGGCACCAAGAACAATGTTCTCGTCATAAGAATATCGGAATGATTCCAAGATACCCGCGTGATCCTAAAAAATTTTTAGTGAAATTTAAGAAGAGAAGAGTCAAAACTTCTACGTCAGGATACCTCACTAGAAGGTCGAAGGGACTGGGGAGTAAAAAGAATTCCTAAACTCTCCGATATATATAATCCTAAATGACTCAAAACATTTTTCTAGACACAACTCGGCCACTAAAAACGATCAAGCAGTGGGGGCTCCTAAGGTCGGGGAAGGCTCTGATTACCAACTTGTAACGCCCTCGATGCGGCTATATCTCCCACGTGTCGAAGCACGACTTAGAGGCATAACCGCATTGAAAGCAATGTCGCAAGTGAGGTAATCTTCACACAACCCAAGTAATACATAAGGAAAGAGATACATAGTTGGCTTACAATCGCCACTTCACACAATTACATGAATAAAGCATTACATCATCCAGATACAATCAAGGTCCGACTACGGAACCAAAATAAAAGAAGAACCCCAAATGCGATAAAGGTCCCCGATCGACCCCTAACTGGGCTCCACTCTTGATCAACTAGAACGAAACAACACAAAGGGCAAGATCTTCATCGAGCTCCTCCTTGAGCTTGGTTGCGCCACCGCTCAATAACATAGGCACCGCAAACTGGTTTTGAAGTATCCGTGAGCCACGAGGACTCAGCAATCCCATTACCATGGGTATCAAGACTAGCAAAGCTTAATGGGAAAGGAAGGGGTAAAGTGGTGAGGTTGCAGCAGCGACTAAGCAAAGGTATGGTGGCTAACCAACGCAAATAAGAGCGAGAAGAGAACAAGCGGAACGGACGTGAAGCTAGCAATGATCAAGAGGTGATCCTGAACACCTACTTACGTCAAACATAACACAGAAGTCGTGTTCACTTCCCGGACTCCGCCGAGAAGAGACCATCACGGCTACACACTCGGTTGATGCGTTTTAATTCGGATCAAGTGTCAAGTTGTCTACAACCGGACATTAACAAATTCCCATCTGCCACATAACCGCGGGCACGGCTCTCGAAAGTTTATACCTGCAGGGTGTCCCAACTTAGCCCATGACAAGCTCTCGCGATCATCGAAGGAATAGACCTTCACCCAGAAGACCCGATCAGTCTCGAATCCGGTACATCAAGACATTTCGACAATGGTAAAACAAGACCAGCAAAGCCGCCCGATGCGCCGACAATCCCGATAGGAGCTGCACATATCTCGTTCTCGTGGCAACACCGGATGAGACAGCTACGAGTAAAACCAGCCCTCGAGTTGCCACGAGGTGGCCTCAAGAAAGGCTCGGTTCGACCAACACTTAGACAAGCACCGCCCGGGGCTAAAATAAAGATGACCCTCGGGTTGGCCGACCCAAGGAAAGGGATAGGTGGTGGTGAGGCAAATGGTAAAACCAAGGTTGGGCCTTGCTGGACAAGTTTTATTCAAAGCGAACCGTCGGGGGTCCCATAAATCACCCGACCGTAAGGGACGCAAAATCCGGGAACATAACACCGTATGACGGAAACTAGGGCGGCAAGAGTGGAACAAAACACTGCATAAGGCCGAGCCTTCCACCCTTTACCAAATATATAGATGCATTAATAATATAAGAGATATTGTGATATCCCAACATAAACCCTGTCCACCATGGAGAAATCTTCAACTTCACCTGCAACTAGCAACGCTATAAGAGGGGCTGAGCAAAGCGGTAACATAGCCAAACAACGGTTTGCATAGGAAAGGTGTCAAAGGGTTAGGGGTTCATGGCAATATGGGATGGCTGGACAAACAGGTAATAGGTAGCGCAGCATAGCGAAAGAACGAGGCAACTAGCATAGCAATGATAGTAGTGAGATCCAGGGTAGCGGTCATCTTGCCTGAAATCCCGCAAGGAAGAAGAACGAGTCCATGAAGAAGACAAACGGACGTCGTCGAACGAATCCTCACAACTCCGGAACGGAACCGAAGCTAACGAGGGAAGCAAACCGGAAAGAAGCAAACAACATAGTAAACAACCATCGCATAAACATGGCATGATGCACAACCAAGTATGATGCATGTCCGGTTTAATGAAGCATGGCATGGCATGGCAAAGTGCAACAAACAACACTACAACTTAAGTGGAGCTCAATATGCAACGAGTTGCATATTGACAAAACACCACATGCAATTATTTAGTTCTCTCTCGTTTAGGCTACCAAGCAATGTTAAATGTTGTTAAACATGGCAAGGGGTGAGGCAAAAGTAAGCTAACTATTTAGGCAAGTTTAAATGAGGCCGGAAGAATAAACAACATTTCCGGAAAAGCCTCATATGCAATTTATGAATTTGCTACTGTTCTGCCCTAAAACATATTTTAAAGTTGTTAAACATGCAAATAAAGTGTACCAAGTTAAACTAGGCATTTTTCCACCCCATTTACATATAAAGAACATTTAAAACCGAGCTACGGTTATTTAGTTATGAAATAAATCATTTTAACATGTTAAATGAGCAAATTTAAAACAAACAGCATTTTAATCATTTTAAACATGGATGAAAGTTGCATATTATTAATCTACACAAAATTCTAAACATTTTACATATATAATTTGTTTTAATCCGATGCATGGTTAATTAATTATTGAAGCATGAACATTAAGGGGGTTTTCTGCAAAACTGGCAGTCTCTGGATAAATAACTAAATTCGCAGAATGGGAAAAAAGGTACACGGGCCGAAACTGAGGCTGACTGGGCCTCACCAGAGGGGCTGAGCCCACGCGATGGAGAGGAAGGCCGGCAGGGGCGCTGGGCCGAAGCCAGGCTGGGCCGGAGGCGTGGCTGCGGTCCACGTAGGTGAAGGGAGGGCGCGGTCAACGCATGAGGCGGGCGAAGCGAAGCTGTGCTCGCTGCTCAAGATGTAAGACGGCGATGTGGTGCGGCGTGAGGCAAGGGACTAGGCGGGCGGCGCAGATGGTCTCCGGCGAGGGCACCGGTGGCCGGGGACGGGGCTGGGAACGCAGGCCTCGCCGGATCTTGCGGAGTCGGCGACGAACGGAGTAGGGCGGCGGAGGAGCCAGCGGTGTCGACCTGCGAAGGTCATAGAGAGAGAGACCATGAGAGAGCAGAGAGATGGAGGGGAGCGACGAAGAGAGAGGAGGGCAGGGAAGGCGGCCTGGACTGCATCGGGCGGCCATGGCAGCAGGGCGGTGGCGCGAATCGAAGGCGAAGGAGCGCCAGCCTGGGTGCGGACGGATCTGATCTCGAACGAGGCGAGGACGCCGGAGCTTGGGGACGACGGCGCAGGGCGTCGGGCAACAAGAGCGCCGCCAGGAACATCGGGCACCGCTGGCGGCGTTTTCCTCGAGCACTTCTCCGGAAGAAGATGGGGCGCCGCCGCTGGTTTGTGCCGAAACGGCAGCTCGGCGGTGGCACTTGTCAGCGCAAGGAGGAACAGGGCGCTGCAGGGGCGCACGGGAGGCTGCCGGGGAGAAGGAGCAAGGCAGTGCTGCTGCTGCGGTTATCGGCGGGTGGCTGGCTCGATCCGCTCGAGCCCGAGCTCCTGCGGGCTCGCACGCGGTGGCTCCGAAGAAGGCAGGGAGGAGGCGCGCGATGGGTTCGGCTGCTGGGGATGACGGACGATGGCGGCTCGGTCCTGCTGGCCGACGGCGCGCGCGGGAAGCAGAGGAGGCTGCGATCTGCTGGGGTTTGGGGACGAGGCCGACGCTCGCGGGCGAGGGGCTCGGTGAGCTCTGTTGAGGAGTGGATCGAGGGGCCCTGGGGTTGGTTCGATGCTGATAACGAGGGAGGTGGTCGGGCGGAGAAGTGGATCTGGGAGGATCCCGATGGAGATGGTGAGTGGGTGGCGGCGGCGCGATGGGAAAGGATGGACTGGACAAGTAGGGGCTAGGGTTAGGCTGCTATATATAGCGAGTGGGTAGGCTTAGGGGCTATCTCGTCCCTCCGATCGTAATCGGACGGTTCGAAATAAAATAGTTAGGGAGCCCAATTAACAAAACGGAGATGTTTTGTAGACGTTTGGGGATGATCCGAATCCATCGGTCACGATAGAGCGGGTCGGGTTCGGGACAGCTTTCGGACGCGCGCGAGGGGTTTGAGTATTGTGCAAAGAGGGTCAAATGGTCGGGCAACAACAGAATGGTCGGTCTGAGAAAGGTCAACAGAGACGAGGAAGAAGCGGCAACTAACAACGGATGCATGTTTTTATGAAAACATGCAGATGCAATGCGCATGATGCTATGAGATGAAATGCAAGAAATGAACAAAATGCAAAAACGGAAGACAAAAACCCAACCACGGAGAAAAATAAAATATCGCATCTCCGGAAAAGACAGGAGTTGGAGTTACGAATATGGAAAGCTACATCCGGGGCGTTACAACACTCCACCACTACGAGAGGATCTCGTCCCGAGATCTAGGATGGCACCGGAGGGAAAACGGAAGAGGAAGAGAAGAGGTAAAACTAAGTTGCTTCTTCAACCAATGAGTGAAACCACGAACCTTGAGAGGTTGAGCAATTAGAGATGAACGAGATTGCAAACAATCCGTTAGAAAAGAGGAACAAGGAACATCACGATAACTTGAAGGTTGCAAAGGCATGAATCAAGAGTTTAATGGACAAGATAGAATTCGAAACCACTCCCAGGAGATGAAGGAACAACCTCACCGCTATGAGGACGCCGCGGAAGACACCGATCCTGATTACACAACCCCTAGTGGCGTCGGGGATGACACCACTGATGGTGCCGCCGAGGATGCCACCACTGATG